>JAOTQM010000117.1:4075000-4675000 GCA_026939265.1 Oreonectes daqikongensis
CTGCTCACCACCCTGGTGTGTGAAACAGACTTCTAACAATTACTTGTACACCTGCAAATGTGTCAGATCGCCATGACTACTGAATCTCCTGCGATGTTTGATGTGTGAGCGCTGCAGTGTGCAAACACCAGTCTCTCTCTCTCTAGCATGTTTGCTAACACATGTTCTTCATGCCCACGCACAGAAGTCTCTTTCTGAAGCTTCACTGTCTCCACTTTACCTGACTTCAGGAATCAAAAGGTGGGCAGCTGTCTGGATGTATATATCTTTCTGAGTATAACCGATCGTTTCAGACGCTTTAGATTACCATTTTACTGAATGTTTACTGTATGTTTAAATAAATGTTTAGATGTGGATTGCTTATTTACAGCCTATTAACAATACAACGTATCAACTGTACATTTATAGAGAGTCTGAAATATAATAACTCAGTCTTGAAACTTGAATCCATAAATCTGCCTTGGAGAAATGTGAATGTATCCACCTGTAAGAGTTGTGTTGTTTATTCCAGGTTCCAGGAAACAATGGAAAAGATTGTGAGTGTTACACTGAGCAGGGCAAATATCGACTGCTGCATATAGACTGCTGGTCAAAACGTGCGCTTGACATGCAAATGATCACCTTTGTACGTTCGAATGTTTTATTCACGTTTAGAATCCACCATAACAGCCCTTACTTACTGTGTTTCAGTGTGCATTAATCTTTTACATGCATACTGCTTTAAAGGGAAATGTCTGGTTTTAAAATGCTGGCAGGTTTGGTGCTGTTTCCCATAAGAATCCTATCACTGGTCTGTGAGTATAGGGCAGGGTGACAAATCACATTCAGAGCTCAGATCTCAGTGAAAGCTTAGCGCCAGTAAAGGAGCCATAAAAGGGCACTGTGTCTAATACTCAAACAGTTAATGCTTTACGTCCACTTGTACACTTTTATTGTCTCCTTCTCTCCTTCTCATCATTTTTAATGTCTATCTATGTGTTTATCTGTCTGTCACTTTCTTTATTTCTCTTTCTAGCTTGCTTTCTGTCTTTCTCTTTGTCTTCTGTTTCTTTCTTTTTTTCTTTGTCTGTCTGTGTTTTTCTGTTTATGTTTTTTCTTTCTGTCTGTCTTTGTGTCTACAGTATTTGTCTGTTTGTTTGTATTTGTCTGTCTCTCTGTTTGTCCATGTCTCTCTTTCTGTCCATTTCTTTCTTTTTTTCCTGTCTGTCTTCATGTCTACATTATTTCTATGTATTCATTTGGTCTGTCTGACTGTATGATTCTTTCTTTCTTTCTTTCTTTCTTTCTTTCTTTCTCAGGCTTTCCTTCTTTTTTAAGTGTTTTGCGTGACAATACATCATTTAAAAATGTGTGAACAGTATGTTGTTTTTCTTTCTTTAGTTTTCCTCATGTCCATTCCCGTGTTCAGAATGAGGGATTCTGCAGTAAAGATTGTGGTGTGAGCTGCAGGTTGAATGGGATTGGCTGTGCAGTAAAGTGCAGGACTGTCAGTAATTAGCTTCATAATCACCCGGATCATTTAAGTGCTGCACACAATAATGTTCTACCCCTGCAAGGGCACATTCAGACACATATAGGACACTGCAATGCCATAAACACCCACTTTTCCTCTCCTCTCCTCATAACCTTGCCCTCTAAGCCCCATGTGATGGAGGGATTTCCTCCCGTTAGTAACAGTGCCTGCTTAAGGGTCTCTGCCTCACAAAGCAAATGGGCTGTTTAAGGATTTATGCGTATTACCACTAGACTCAAACAAAATGAAACTGTCGGACAGATACTCATTCAAGCCAATAATCATAAAGCCATTGACCATTTTGTGCAAAATAGGGTTGTGGGAACAACCAGAAGAGATAATATTTCAGACTCTGTTTTAGAGATGCCAAATGTGTTAAATATTTTTAAAACCAATATTGCATGTGCAAAGGAGCATTATAGGCTTTTATTAGCACAGCTGTGACTGACAACCTATCATGATGCACGATCGCAAGTGTGATCCTATAAATATTTACATATTTTTTTGTGCAAATTTGTGCAAACTGTTTTTAAAGTCAATTTTACTAAAACAATTGTTAGCAAAAACTTGACGCAAAAATCCTATTCTTTTACAGTGCAATGCTTGTTTTGAGAACAAGTGTATTGAAACAACATTCTTTGAATGTTTCAGACATATGACAATGTTAGAAACGCATTATGCAAGCCGATGGCCGGCCTATTGTACTAGGCTCCTCTCTCCTCCTGTAATATGATTTGTCCAGCAATTGATACCCTTGGGCCCTTACCCTACACACAACCCACCCCCCCCCCCCCCATATCTCCCAACAACCCAATCTACACGCTAACACAATTAGCATCTCTTCAATAATGTTCAGCATTTCATTTTTCGGCTTTAATTAACAAATTCAATTTGCTCAAACCGCTGTGAAAACAAATTAAAAAGCATGCAGAATTAAGGCGCACGGCTCTGTGGATGCGGCTAAGGTGATTACAGATGCGTCAAATTACTGCATTCTTCTTGCTTTTGTGCAGGGAGGGGATATGTTGCGCGCATGTGTTGAGTGGGTACTGCGTACTTACAAGGTGAGATCAGTAGTGTGGGCTGGCGCAAGGGGAATTCAAATGGTGTGTGTTACAGATTATCATCATATCGCTGTATTCTCAGTTGTATCTCTATTTAGGCATTCTTAAAACTCATTTTCACTCTTTTTAGGCTTTTATCGAAACTTGCAATGGTGTGAATCTACCTCTTTCAAGGCTACCAGCCAGCTGTGACATTCCTTTTTATTCACACTGCACTTTTAATTTTAGCAACAGTCTCACATGAATAATGTATTGGTAAACAGCTTAAATTAAGATAATTTTGTGCACTTTTATCAATATTGTGTTTTGTTTTATGAGAACCGTTTATCTTAAAAATGAAAAGTCCACATGACTTACTTTCTTCCTTGGAACACAGAAGAAGTTTTGCACAATTTCAACAGCCTGGTTACTATTTGCAATGTATAGAAAAGTCAGAGTCATCATTATTATTTGTGTTCTACAAAAGGAAGAAAGTCATACTGGTTTGCCATTATGCATTATAGATATTTTAGTTATCTAGTCATACAAAGGACATTTTTGAGTTAAAAACAAATTATTTGTTGTTCTTGTTGTTGATGTTTTTAGGCTAGCACTAACAGCATTATACAGCTGTGTTGGTTTGGTATCACAGGCATAATTGACAGATATTGTTGTCATACCTCAACACTTGTCATCAGTAGAGAAAGTGGCTGCAGGTTTCCCACTCGACCGTGAATGTGTGAAAGATCTAATGAAGTGCTACAGGGAACTCTTGAAGTTACTCAAGAATGTGAATGACTTTTATAGCACAAGGCCTTGAGTTTTGGAACAAAGAGTTTTTCCCCATGCATGAAAAGTAGGCCACCTTTTAAAAATATTAACTACATCTTGTAAATGTAAAAGGCAATGTCTTTTTTTATTTTTTAAACAAAAATATAATAAAAGTTCAGACTTCCCACATGGCCTAAAAAGATTTCTGAAGACCATAGGCCAATATTGCAGCTTGTTGACTGACCTGAGGTCAGTTACATTTTTACTCTAATGGCAGAATGAAGTGTTGAGGTGTCAGTTGACTGGTAATTTTATTTTACACAAACAGCTGTGTATGTCTATCAACATTTACATTTATTCATTTAGCAGATGCTTTTATCCAAAGCAACTTACAGAGAATTTCGGAAACAATGTAGCGATAGCTATATACTGTCGTAGCAATAGCTCCTACTCTGATAAATAAAACAAAGGAGATACTTAGTAGTATACAGTATAATGCCATATTAAATAGTGTAATTATTATTAAAAAGCTAATAATTATTGTTTGTTTTTCTACAGTGACTGTAGCCAGTTAACTCATCTGTGCTTCAATAACCCCTGTACATTAATGAAGTTCAATAAATATGATCTAAATTGGAATTAAAGCATTTCTCCTGATAAAAAGGCTATTTTGTTTTAAGAGGACAAATCAAAGTCATCTCAGTGTTGTCAGAATGAAATATCGCTTCATTTTATCCCTGATATATGCAAACGGTACACATATAAATCATAATAATCTGGCAACTAAATTTTGCTCTGTTTATGGCTTTACTATCTTGTTAATCGAGCCCCTTTAACTGTGTGTGTTTGTGTGTGTGTTTGTGTGTGTGTGTGTGTGTGTGTGTGTGTGTGCGCGCTCATATGTGGGTGTAAATGTGGGTGCGTGCCGTGTGTGTTCCTGTATGTATTTGTGTGCTTGTGTGTATACATGCAATATAATCCAGGTATTAAAAAGTCTGTATCAGTCTAACAGCATCTGTTGCTCTTGTCACGCAGCCTTATCTGTTTTTACCGCGTTACGTTTTCATTGGACATATATGCTGTCACTTCCTGTCTTATCTCTCACAGCAGAGGACTTAAATTTCAGCGTTTCAGCCTCTTTTCTTTTCCATCTTAATGCATGTTGAAGCCACATGGTTTGGCATTATTCAGAGATACAGCGGAGATGTCATTCATATTGGTATTAAACATAAAATAGGTCATCCTTTTCTGCCGTTGTTAAAAGAAAACCTTATCTAATGTACTGACTGACATGCCTTTGGGCTCTGAAACTCTTTCATAAACCACCTCAGCTTCGTAGGTGCCCAGATTTTGTCCTTACAGTGTCATTAGCTTAGCACGCAGCTCCACGTTTCACTCGCTTCGCCCGGCGAGATGTTTTGAATGCCAGAGGGACAGATTGAAAACTCAGACAAATCCTGTCACTGTAAATCCAAAACATTTTCCACCTTTAGTCACAGTTGTCAAGGATAATGATGTCCTACAATGCATCCTGCTTTTCCATGGCTTTAAAATGGCATTTAGAGAGCGAAATCGTCATTCAGATGGTTGTGAGCTCTGGCCAGACCAGCTCCTTTAATCCCTGTGACACACACACAATATGTATATGATTGACATTCATACATCACACTTTTCAGTCAATTTGAATTTATTGGTTTCTTTTTTTACAGGCTGTTAATGAATTTGACACAATGATGCATTATTGTTCGTTTCTTTGTCACTTTGACGGTTGTGAGTTGCTTTTGCAATAAGCACTAAAGGCCTGGTGTAGTCCAAGGCTAAGCCAATGGTTCACTTATAGGTTTGTGGGACTATGTGAGCATTTCTTGCGTCATTGATGTCCAAAATGTGTCAGAAATAGTTTGGAGCACTTTTTGGGACACAAAAATCCAAGCTTTTAATTTAAAAATGAAATTCATAGTCATTTATCAAATTACTTCATTTCATATGTTTCAAGTAAGGAAGTTTCCCTTTTAACAGATTTACTCTGCTGATATAACTAGTGTCCTTAAAAGGAAAGTCATCACACTCAGCTGCTATTTTAGTATACAAGGCCAAGTCCTATCTACTTGAATCGGGGAAAACCGATACCTTTTTAATCACTTGCTAAGGTCACGATGAGACCACATATATACTGGTTCTGAGATCGAAATCTGCAGCATCACTGTCCATCAGAAGCATGCCAGAACGGGCCTGGTTGGTCCGGAGATGTGCTTTTATGCTTGACCTCTGAGTCTTTATGTCGGTTGATTTATGAAAGATGTGGGATAATCAGATTAGGACATGTCTGCTGCCCTCAACGTGCCCTCTGGTTTCCCTGTGGGTCACCCTGGAGAGATCGATACAAAGAGCTTAAACAAGCAGTAACATATGGGCCAATTGAATACACAGGTGCATGGCAATGCAGTATTAAAGTTTATGAGAATATTTTCAGTCAAACTGCATTTAAAGGGATTTCTGTCATCATTTATTCACACTTATATTGTAAAACATGTATGAAACTCTTTCTTCTGTGAAACACTAAAGACAGTGGTTAAATATAAGCGCTATTTACTATTTACACCATTTGCATCTATATTGATCAGTGAGTTTTGATTTTAGGGTGATGCCTTGGAAGGTTTCAGTAAGGTTTAGCAAAGCTTTAGTCTTTTTACAGAGCTAGTGTTTCTGCTCTGCTGTGTGGGACACAGAATAGATGCTCTAGCAAATTCAATTTCCCCAAAATGACTTTTCAGTCAGTGAAGACTGGTAATATACTAAGATAATACACTAACCGATGTACTCCAAAAGATTATCCTGACTGCTCAAAACCAATTTGGTTAGATCAGTTTCTTTTGTTAATCAGAGTTATGAATCATGAAGCTTTTTGAGCAATCATTTTTTCATTTTAATGCTTTGCTGTTGGCACAACAGGGTTTCTATCATTCGGTATCATAGCAACTGATGCTTCAGAAAGGTATTTTCTCTGAAGCTCAACAAAAGAGACGTTCATTTCAAAGCGGAAAATTACAGTGCACACACTCCACCGGTGTCTCGTGAGGGTCGCCGTAACTTTCAGCCTTTTTAGATCGTTTTGTAAGTACCGCCGACCTTCTCGCGAGCTGAGGTTATGGCACGTGATGTGGAATCGTCGCTCACCCGTAGCAGCGGGCGGATAACACAGCGGAGCCTGTCGACTCCTCTTGGAGGCAGCGGGAGGTCATTGATCTCGCGTCTCTGTAAATATCGGTACCCTCGTGTTGCTTTTCATCTGTTGGGATGCAAGGATAAGAGAGGAGATTAGGGTCAGAGTTTTGATGGGCATATAAAATGTGCCAGATTTTTGTACACATTTCTCATGAAGATTCATAGAGATTATGATTTAAAGACATATATTTGAAGTTTTATATACTGCAATAATCAATTACATAATGATCATTTTTCAAGAAAAAGTAATTATTCACTAGATTCTTGTATAGTGGGCAATACCACCAAATGGGGTAAAAACCGTGCTGGGTAACGTCGAATCATTAGCCCATTTGTCGGCTCACCTATTTTTTCATTAAATTATGTTCACTCACTTTGCTGGGGAAAGGTTAGCTGTGAGAAGGTTTAGCGCAAACACTCAACGCGTGAGTCATCCTGATATATTAGGCTTGTTCGACTTCATGCGGCGCCGCAAAGATCTGCAGCCGCCTGACAAAAGCAATGCATTCTGGTTAAAACATTTGTCAGATCTCATCCCCCATTTACTACCATGGGAGGGAAAATAAATACTATAGCAGTAAATGGGGAAGGAGATCTGTTTGGTCACTGACATTCTTCCAAATTTGTTCAGCAGAACAAATGAATTTATACAGATTTGGAGGAATCTGAGGGTAAGTAAATTATGACACAATTTTCATTTTCGGGTGGACTGTCCCTTTAAGATTTCAGATTTTATGTTATTATTATTATTGAACAATTTGGATGTTAATCAATTAATATGCTTTGTATCACGATGGTAATCTGTTATTTTTGAATAACATATAGTATGAAGGCTTTGGTAATTTGGTTTTTATTTCTGTTTTTTTCCTAATCGAAATTCTAAATCCAGTAAATTGTAAACATTTAGTTGCAAAAGTTGGCTGATGAGTAAAGAAGGGTTTCATTGTAAACCCTGCACACCCGTGAGACACAGATGCCCTACATTCTTTATAGTGCTCACCTGAAGTGCACTACAGTGCATACTAATGGCCACCTGTGAACGGAATTCGCTGGTAGCGAATCCAAATCTATTATGCATTGAGTCCGAATCAACATATTTTAACACCCCCTCCCTTAGACCCCTGTATAGACACAAACTCCATACATCAGTGCACAGATTGGTATCAGCCCCCCTCCTGCAGCTATAAATCCAATTATATCCTCACAAATGCTTACACTGTTATTGTTTTTTACCTACCACACATTTCACTTACTTCACTTTATTCCTTTGTCTCTCTCTTCCTCTCCATCTGTCCATCCTCTTATCCCCCTCATCCTCTATCTCTCCTCCAGCGTCTATTCACACTTAACTCACTTTGATGCTCCATTTATCACACTACAGAACGTCCCGCGGGGAATGAATTGTCTTCTGAGGGTCCGGCCTGAAACGGCTCTGCTCTTTATTGAGCATTATGTAGTCTGCACTTAGTCCCCCATGATGTCATCGCTGCCTTGCATTAGTCTAATTTGTAACATGCAACATCCTTTTCTTTTCGCATCATGTAAGCCTTTTTTCTCGCACTTCCCATTCGACGTCAGTGAGGGAGAGAGAAAGAGACGGGAGGGTTCGGTCTGGCTTACGGCCTCTCAGGGCGATCTTTCTCAGGATGGACCTGATGGAGCACAAAAGTGGATGATGGAGAGAGGTCCTTACCGCCAGCAAGATCTGCCCTTCTAATTGGCCTTTATAAATATTTAATGGCATCAAGATGAAATTCAATCACGGCTTTTAAGTGCTGAATAGGTTGGATGTAGAGTTGACTGTGGGGTGATTAGATTTCTCGGCGCTGGGCCCGCTGCCCTTTCTGCAGGTGGGCAGCAAGTCATTTCAGGTCTGAGGGGAGCGGACGAAATGAATCTTTTATTTGATGTGGTGTATTTTTAAAACTGACGCTCTCTTTTGGTCACGCAATCGAGAACCTCGGCGGACTGAAACTTGTCTGAGCAAACAGGAGAGATTGGAGCATCTTTTTGTAATGCTGTTTATTTGCTGAAGATGATTTACATGTGTAGGATACAATCCAATTTGATGTATTACATCATTAATATATCATCTTAATTTTAATCTATGATTTATTTCATTGTGTATAAATCTTGCTTTTAATCACAACATTATGGCATGGCATCACATCCTCGGTGCTTGACAAAGACATTTACTGTAAATCTGACAGTAAATGCTCAGTGAGGAGAAAGACCCAGGGGAGGATGACCTCATCATGAGCTCATCGCACAGATTCCTGCTATTAAAGAGGAAAGCATCTCCCTAGAGGAGAGAAAGGTGATCCGACACGGGATGGAAGAGCGATTAAAAGGTGTGTGTGTGTGTGTGTGTGTTTGGTTGCAGATGACTCACCTACACAGGGGTGTTTTCCTTCCTAAGATGAGGTGAGTCAGGTTGTTGACTCACCTCGTATCTCTTCCTTTTTATTTTTCTCCTGATGTGAGGTTGGCGTCAGACAGAGTCCGTGGGGTATTGATGGCAAGGACGATGACTCCTGCTGCTGGGACTGTGGCAGATGGTTTAAATAGTCCAGCCGTAATCTGCCTTACCTCATCACCACTGGGGTGTGTGTTTATAGAAGGAGGGGGCGACCGCTGGGATTCATAATTCATGACATAGTCCCACCATCAGCTAGTTTATTGCACAGAATGAGTTTATCACTGCGTAAATGTGTAAGGCATTCTGCCCCTTTCCCTAAACTGCTAATGTAACTTTCTCTGTATCTGGTATTTTAGTCTCCAGTCCTCACATGCATTTTTAAATTGATGGTGGGGTGGGGGAGCTCAGGTTAATCTCATTATATTGACCTTACATAAATGCCAAATGAGACTCAAAATTGTTGGGTGCATTTTCAATAACCGCCCCGCCCATGATAATCATCTGCAAATAAGAAGAGTAAATTCAGGAGGAAATATTGCAAATGGGTTTTCAGCGAGTCTGTGCATGAATATTTAATTCTGTTAGAAGACGGGTGGTCCGGTAAATGAAGGATTCTTTTTTTGCCGGTGTGTTTTTTATCCTCTGTCTGCTCCCTTAATTGCAGCCGTGCATTTTTGCACCTTGCACAGATTAAGACTCTTTTGAAAATGTGTGGATGCCCCTGATAAGATTAATGACATTTTAAGAAGAAAGTTTGGGACGTCTGGCCTATTTGCAGTTTTGGACTGAATGTAGGTCGACAGAGGGAGGAAAAGTTTCAGGAGGAGCTCGGTTAGTTTAAAATATTCAAAATAAAGAGTCAAAGTGTCTGTGCTTCTCGTGCTGTGATATGAATTAGAAAAAAGTGCTATTTGTTATCTTTTGGGACCTAAATGTCACCAGAAATTAACTACATCTTGATAGCTTGAAAACACAATAAAAGTCTTTATGTCTTTATTCAGCCTTGTGAATAAATGTATATGTATGTTTTTTGTGATGTCTTGTTTTTGGTGCTGGCAACTGGACCGAACGCATTAGGTTTTCTAAAAAGAGATGAAGGGCTTTCACCCCAGCATCTGTTAAGGTGAGCAATGCTCTCCTGAGTCATGACTTGCGTGTGAGCTTCAGCCTCCCAGATCTACAGCACCAGCCGCATCCTCTCTCCCCATCACATTCACCTGTGACTCTGTCATTTAGTCTTATAATAGAATAGATATGTTCCATTCAGAAACCTTTTGGCTTTAGTGAGGCCCAGGACACCCAGTGTGCTCTCCCGTGAAGGCTGACACTGTTCTGGCTCTGTGGGCTGGGGGAATTCCTTGGCGCTCTTTGATAAAGATTAATACAATCCTATTTTCATGCCTAGGATTGCCTCTTCTAATGTGATTCCCTCTCTCTCTTGCTCTCTGTTTTTTTATTTTCCTGCGTTCTTGGAAATGCAAGGAATTCACTAAACCCCGGTGTTCTCTCTTTTTTGGCCCAAAACCCAAATAAGACATGAGCCCTTATTTACAAAATCATGCATAATGCTGTATTTATTATATCCATTACTTCCTTATCTTTTTACAGTGTGACAAAAACTTATGATATAGACACAATTTCATTTAGATTTTTTTTAGATAAAGCGTTTATTCCATCATTCAGATAAATAAAGAGTTATAGAGTGTACTGTACTGTAAGCTAAAGCATGTTTTTGTCTAAAGTCAGCACAAAAGTGCTATAATAAGATTGGCATGATAAAATGCATTGCATGTGTCTGTGAGCAAGCAATTGGAACACACAAGGGCAGAAATGATATCAAGAGGCCAAAGGCAAAAGTCAGAAGACACATAGGAGTGCAATGGAGACGGCATAAGGGCAGTGTGGGGCATCTCTGCAGCCTCTAGCTGTTTTCACTTTCTTTGGGAGATGCTGGATCTGTACCAGCAAGGCTGAGCAAAACAAAGGTCAGATCAAAGGAATGGAGCAACTGGCCTTTTTCAGATCCTCTAATTGGTGTGGAAGAGAGGAGGCTCTCAACTGGTTTGGATTGTCAGCGGGCCTGACTGAGTGTCTGTGTGTGGGTGTGGAGTTTAATCTACAGTGCTTTTTCAGGATCTAGGGAGAGGACTTTAGTCGTGCAACACATGGACTCGTTTTATAAAGAGCTGCCCCGTAAAAAAAAAGTGTATTATGCATAATACATAATGAACAGACATATTTAGCTCAAAATAATAACTCAATTTGTAAATTTTGCATAGACAGCATGTTAAGGGATGAGGGTAGGCTCCTGATGCAAAGCTACAGACTTTTTTATGTCATGTGTTTGATATATACAGCCGCGGAAATAATTAAGCATCATTTCAGTTTTTCTGAATTTATTATTTATAGGTAGGTGTTAAGGTACAATTATCGTTCTTGTTTCATTCTGTGAATTATCAACAATATTGTTTACCAAATTACAAATAAAAATATTGTTTCTATTTGCATTTATTTGCAGAAAATGAGAACTGGAGGTCAAAATAACAGAAAAGATGCTCTGTTTTCAAATACTGCAAAAAAACAAGTTAATATTCACTTTTGAGCAATACAACACTAATATCTGTAGGCTACATGTATTTTGTATAGGGAAAGTTCAAAATGTATTTTTTTTTATGATAACCTTGATAGTTTTCAGGTGTCTTGTCATGCTGTCAGTCTTTGACATTGCTGTTGGATGACTTTGTCACTCCTGGAATGACCACAATACATCTAGAAATGCTGGTTTGAAATGAAAAGTTGGTGTGGTCTCTTCATTTTTCAGGTGGTTAAAAAGCAATGTTTGTAAATTGAAATTATCTTATATTTTAAGATTATACATTGTAATGCTGTAAAATAATGCACATTATTGTTTTCAGCTACACTATCCTTGTTTTTAGGATCAGTTCAGAAACAAACTGAGCTGGTTCTATATAGTCTCTTTGCATGCAAAGTGCAGTGTTACCAGCAGGGGGCGATCAAAAAATAAAACAGTTTATCATCTACTCCATTGTTTGGAAAAAAATCTTAATTTTTTATCATTTTTCTTTTTCCTATAGCTTGTTTTTTAGCATTTGATAAGGGTTTTATAAGTAATTGTGTTCTCAGTGGATGCAGAACACACAATGTTTTCTTAAACTAATCTTTAAAATCAAATATTTTATTGCATTTTTCATTGCTAGCTAAAGAAAAAGCTTAGTAAGTGCATAGAGACTATTCATTCACACCCATTCACATACTCTCTTTTCATGCTATTTTCAGTCTTTTCTTGCAATCTCAAGTAGTTATTTTATTCAAGGCCTAGTTAAATCTGCATAGCCTCAAAACATAATTGCTATTTGTGACAAAATCACCAGAAAATGACCAAACACTAATAGGCAGTGTGTGTCCTCATAAATCAGACAAATCATGTTTATTTCCCCACAAGGTTATGTCAGTTTTGGGGTGGGATATATCAAATATTATTATCCTAGTATGAAAACGATTGCATATGAGAGGTTCTCACTAATATAGCTTTAAAACTGTGTGTGAGTGTGTGACAGTGTGTGTGTGAGAATGATATCAGTGTATGCTCTCTGATCTACTATATGTGTAGTGGCTCTCATGTTGAAGGACCTGCACCACTGTTACCACAAGAGTGTTAAAGTACAGCTCTTAAACTGCCTGTCGCGCAGTGTGTGTGTGTGTGTGTGTGTGTGTGTGTGTGTGTGTGTGTGTGTGTGTGTGTGTGTGTGTGTGTGTGTGTGTGTGTGTGTGTGTCCTCCTCGCACCGCAGCGTGCCATCGAGGACACCATCAGTCTTTGATTGGGCACTTATTGATCTGAGAGTGTGACCTGTGTGGATTGCTGTAGCCTCTGTTACACCCTCTCTCCAGGAAACCACCCGCATTCACTGCAGCACATGAATACATAACTCACAATGGATTATGTACAAAAACACAAACACACGCACCAGAAGTGGGCTGAAGTATCTTAGAAAAGATTGAAAAACAAAGACAGTAAGAAAAAGAGTGACAGACGTAGATAAATATGTCTATAAATATATATTCATACACTTTGCTTTAGAGAGGAACAAATAAAATAAAAAAGTGAGTTAGAAGATTGTGTACACTGCACATATTTTTTATGAGATAATGAGCTCACTTCATGTAGCATTGTGAATGACGAATCACAAAATGCAGTGCAATAGTGGAACTTTCTAGTGGAAATTTAGTTATCTGGGATTTAAAACTGCATTAAATACAGTTTTTTTGTGAATTTGAACTCACTAACTTTGATTTAAACATACTGTCGCCAACAGTATAGGTTTTTAATAAAATGTTATTAGATGTTTTTCTATAGAGTACATTTAAGAGCTGTCTTGAAAGATGTCTATTTATATATTTAAAATATGTTTGTATGTTTTATGTAAATATGTCTAAAGGATTGGGTGGAATTAATGTATTGGTTTGAACAGGCCTTTAAGAAAAGTGTACAATATTGAGCATTCAAGTTGATATTTTTATATTATTTCTAAACATTTTCGCTTTATTTCTAACTTTAAGAGAATAGCAGAGTTTACAGCACAACTATACCGATGAACAATATACAGGGGGTCTCTTTCAGAGCAATCATTTTCCGGATGAACGATAAAAAATATATTGCATTTAAAATATGCACCATTGTAAGAAAAGACAACAGTATTATTTTGCTTTTGAAGGTTGACTCTATATTTACATATTTTTACATTACATTTTAAGTGCATGATTTTTACACTTTTATCTCCCAGAGGGACAGTATTTTGGGTGAACAAAATGTTCTTAACAGCCAGACAAGACAAACTTTAATTTCTGTATAAAATAAAGAAAAACTGTATTAGTCAGTTTCATCTCTTTGACAAAAAACCTGTGTATTTCTTTTCTTTTCAGCAACAACGACGGCTGGATCTTCTGACCATCACAAACCCTGGTGAGTCTGCTTAGTTTGTGTGTGTGTGTGCGTGCGTGCGTGTGTGTGTCAGTGTGTGATATTTATTACAATGTTATACATACCCATATACTTTTATACATAGTATAAAAGTAATACATTGTTGATCAGTTGTGAAAAATGCACACCATAACACTGACAACAAAACACGACCTATCTTGTTGTTTGGATTTCCCTTACCTACCTTGAAGAATAAGCAACTTTTCCTGCAATTTGTCAGCGTTTTCACAATCCCGTTGTAACACCCCGGCTGTGGCTGTCCCAGCAGTGAATACAGCCCATGTTTATAAGCTGAATGCCTTCTCGATGCATCTGGGTGTGAGGGCTGAGCTGAACCGCAGTCTGAGCTCTGGGAGAAACAGATGGGAGATCCAGCAAGAATGCAGTCCCCATATGTCTAAAATATCTGCCTCGTCTAATACACTTTGATTAAAATAATGTTTATGTAAGGCACGTGGAGCGGGCTAATTTTCCCAGCTTTGCTCGGCATCTGTTACCCAGAGCCACGCAAGACTGTACCGCTGACCTTCACAAAAGACGTGCACGATGCAACATGGTTTTCAGCCTTCCTCATTTTGGGTTATAATGAAAATGCCTTTTTTTCACCCTATAGAGCTTGCCAGTTTTGGAAGGTAATTTGCTGATTTCAGCTTGCAGTAAAAACTACTTTTTCTCCATAAAAACTCCACAATTGTGTTGTAACTGTGCATAAGCAGGCTGCGGGGGGCCTCTGGAGAGCTGTTGTGCTTTTTGCTGATCTAGAACGGTCTCCCCGAATGCAGTTATTAAAACAAACAGTTTGAAAGAACAACTACTAAACCGGTCTGAGATCACCGGGATACAGATGGGCGTAATGAGTTATTGATGAGGTGAATGGGGCATTTTAGTTGCTACAAATGAAGAATTAAAGCTGTAAATGAGCTCATCTATTCCATCTCTTTCCATAAGCCTGCTGCTCGGGCGCCTATTAGGATTCAGTGTGCAAAGTGTATGAAAGAGCGTGGTGACCTTTGACCTGTGTTTGTCCTATGCAAGTGTGACGGAAGCTTGTTTTCCTGCTGTATGGAAAACAGCTTGCACTTTTAGATGACTGAGACAGATACAGCCCACAGGACACATCAACCTATCCACACATTTCATGAATACTGTGGTGTTGCACGAAAGGCACAAACCAATGCTTTTTTAAGTAAATTATAGCTGTGTTCCAGATGCCATACTATAGACTGCACTTAAACTATGCACTATGCACTATGCACTATGCACTCAACCATCTAGTCTATGAATTTATGAAGGGTAGTATCGTCCCAAATGGTATACTTAATGGTTTTATACTAACCAATGTATATGGGGTTTCCCAGACGAGGCAAATGACGTAGTTTGCAGATTGTACATTTAATGTAATTTGCATGTGTTTTGCCCAGCATGACTTCAGTCACCACCTACAAAAGGCGTAGAATAATGCATAAGTGCATGATTTTTGAAGGACCTATAATATATGTGTTGGTAATATATGTTTGAAACATAAACTATGTATGCATGACCTTACAAATAAGTATACATAAAGTGGCCCACTATATAGTTTATTAAAGTATCATTTTTAAGTGTTCTTTTACGGGTAACAGTAGTAAACTTTTGAGTACACAGCTAGCGCAATTACAGTATACAAGTTAACTTATAGGTAGATTAACTTATAGCGTAGCTTTTTGTTTTTGTTTGAAGTATACCTTGAAGTAAACTACTAAAGTTTACTCATTTTTATAAGTAAGCAAAATGTGAAAAAGTGAAAAAGTATTTAATAGACTATTCAAAGTAGTAAACACAACAACAAGCCAGGTACTCTATACTTATAATACTTCATTATACATTTTTAAAGAACAGGCCAAATATCCTTGGGACTTTTCTGTCAGTTTAAGTCAAGTATACTTATTTGTAATTTTAAAAACTGTGCATTTTTGAGAAGGTCATAACATAAAAAAATAGACTGAAAGTATGCCTTCTTATGCAAATAGAACACTTATGTAGTAGTTTTAAACACATCAAGTGTTTGTTCACATTATCAAAACCACATTATCTTAATTTTGGTGTTAGGACTTTAATTTTAAGATTTTCATTCTTTGTGGTATTTTTTTGTTTATGTACAACCGTTACATAAGGTTTGTGGAGAAGATGGAGAAATGATGCATATTTGGTCTTTAATGAGATCAAACCGTGTCTTCCTCTGTGCCCTTGGCGATCTTTTTTGTAGTAACTCCTGGGTCAGAACCTGTTCTCCTGTACTGCCCTTATTGAGGCCCAGCAGATCAGTGATGAGGGCAGGGGGTTCTCCGTGTCTTAGCCCCTCATTAGGTCCTCTATGTGAAGAGTGCCTCCCACTCAACCCCTGCCAGACCCCCTTTAATTGGACAGTTGAACAGCACGATGTGAATCTAGCTCCATTGAAGCCTGACATTTCAAACAACTGACCTTTTCCAGGCCAGAACAGCTAAGAAATGATTCGCCTTGCCCACCATTTCCATTGTGATGCGGAACGCAATGCTAAACTCAACGTACATGCCGAAGGAAGGGATTAAGAAAATATAGGATGAAAGAAAAGACTGCATTTTCAATTGTTGAAATAAATACCAAAAGCCAGCAACATAACACCGTCTTTTCAGTGTAAATGCAGCTTTAGATGGTGCAATAGATGTAAGAAATAAGCACAGCCTGGGTTTGGCTCGGGGTGCTGGAGGCCGCATGATGGTTTAGGGAATGCTGTGTATTTGTAGTTTAGGGTGTGCCTGCAGCCAGAAAATTGAGTTCAGCATCTTTTCGGAAAGGCTTTTGTTGATCTATTGATTTGAATGGCCTTTTCATATCTGCAGTTTCCATTGCGTTATTGTTCAGCTGGACAATTAACTTTGCTTGGCTGGTGTTTAGTCTCTGTGTCACTAACCCCCCCCCCCCATGGTCACCATCTCAGCAGCGTTACAGAAAAAGGTCAATTACATTCATGAGACTTGGGAGAGATGTGCAAGCTCACTGTTCTGAGAACAGATATTAGACAACCTTCAGATCTTCTCTAAGGCCGTAAGCTCTTTTTCTCAGAGGAAGTTTCTGTCAGATGCACACGTGTGCTCTCGTGTACTCATTTGGCAGAGCTTAAAGCATAAACTTTTTAACAAACGGATTGCTTAAGATCTTTTTTATTAAACAATATTTGTTCCACTATTATGGTATAAATAAGTCTTAAACATATATTTCTTATACCAAACAGGATTTGCTCCTGAAGTGTGACTATGCTTTTGGTCTCAAATTTATTCTGCATGGTTGAATGCAGCAACAATTGTAAGATGGCTTACAAGTCCATTTTAACTTATAGAATTTACAGTTTTGTAATATATATTACTCATTTTAAGAGTTTATTGTGATAGACTTTCAACCATGTAGAAACATATAGCACCACTGTGCCACACCGTCTCTCGTGTCTATTTTGCTGTTGTGTATTTCCCCCGTAAGAATGTTCGGCCTGATGCTTTGGAATGTCACACATTAGATGAATCTCCTCTTTTGCGTTGACTGGTCTCAGTGGTCTTCTATAAAGAATGTTTAAAACACGTTCTCGGCCAGTGGCAGTGCTCTGATTGGCCGAATATGTTTTCTTGGCCGTCTCTGTGATGGCGTCTCTATGGCATCCAGTAGTAAAACAGGTCTGAGCCTGATGGTCTCTGGACTGGGGCCGTGTGGCCTGACACCCTGCTGTTTGTGCTTCTGTGCCCAGCTGCAGTAACTCCAGGCCAAAGCAGCAACTTGGACAGCTGCTGCTTACAGCGGCCAATACCTGCACCGGTGAGATCTGCCTTCAGTGGAACAGAGAGACCATGCCTGGCACACAGAGAGAGAGAGATTAGGGGACATAGAGTATATCTATGCAGACTACAGGAATTGAAATGGGAAAAGAAAGAGCAGGGGAACATTTTTTAACACATTTGTATAGAACAGCTTCAGGTTCACTTTATTCCTGTAGGTAAACTTGGTTTGCAGTGTTATAAGTTCTCACATACAGACATTAGGCAATAGTACATGATAAAAACAATTCTTCAAAGTGCTTTAAAGTTTCCAGTATCACTCAAAAAACACCTGGACTGAAAACACTAAATAAATAGTGTACAAAAAATGATAAACAAAAAAATCAAATCTGTCTTTATTCAACTGGGTGATAGCTGCTGGCACATAGCTGTTTTTTATATCAACAATCATAGGATTTAACAAAATATATATTTAACATACAGCAGCAGAAAAAAGTTAATAGACCAATATATATTTTTTTTTTATTTACAGTTTATATGTATGTGTATGTGCAAAATTATCATTTTTGTTTCATTTTGTGAACTAGTGACAACACTTCTTCCAAATTCCAAATGAAAATATTATTTCGTCGCTGTCCCTCTGAAACCTTATGTCCAAATTCGTTCTTTTTCAGGAAATGAAAATAAACTTGTTAAATGATTACATACAGTGTTATCAATGTTAACAAGCACTTTTTAATACTTTGTATTGATTAGATATTTATGGCAAAAAATAAAAATCACAAAATATGGAGATATGAGGTTTCAGAAGGACAGCAGCGATTTGTTATTAGCATTAATTTGCAGAAAATTTAAACATGAGAAAGTGGTCAAAAGATGCAATGTTTGCTTAATCTTAAATACTGCAAAGAAAATAAGTTCAAATTTATGTTTAAACAACATAAAACTAATGTTTGTACATGGACTGGAATAAGCCCGATTTTTTTTTTTACAACTTTCATTCATCTTTTTTTAGTCTTTTACATTGCTTTTGGATGACTTCCTGAGGTTTTTGTTGACAACAGACACTGGACTAGAATGGCCACAATACATGCAGAGATTATATGTATAAAGGCAAACCTGGAGTGGTCAATTCATCATTAAATATATGCTACACAAAGTTCCACACATTGCATGTTTGCATCATAGTATTTCTGTCATTTTCATCATCTGCTACATATTTGTGTTCGTTTGAATTTGTATCTGGTGAAAGAGAAGATCACCGAAGAAACGCCAAACTGTGGTTTTTGTGGCATGCACATGATCAGTACAATACTCAAGTTGACTGTGGTATTCACAATGATTTATTGGCTATTTATTTGTATACACACACTAAGCACTTTATCAGGAACACGTGACAAACAGTGACTAATGCCTTATTTAAATACAGCACTATTTTAGCACATTTATCTTCTGATTAAGACGGTTGGTAAATGAATGGCGTTCAGCGAGTTCTGCCCAGAGAGCGACAGCATTGCAGAGATACAGGAACAGAGAAAACAAAACGTCTGTTCTGCTGCCTCATGCTGTCTATTTTCCAGTTGATTTTTTCCAAATGCACACAAAGGAGCATAGCGAAAGGGCTGTGAGCCTGTTAATGAAGAAAGAATAAGACTTTTAATGTAGTCGAGGATAGAGAGAGAGAGAGAGAGAGAGAGAGAGAGAGAGAGAGAGAGAGAGAGAGAGAGAGAGAGAGAGAGAGAGAGAGAGGGTGCACTGCTGGCATCTCTTGGAAAATATTTGTGAAATATGCATCATTAAACCATTATTTAAAAACATGTCTGGAGCCCAGCCTTGAAGCTTTTCAACAACTAATGCCTCTAGTTAATATCCCCAGCCATGCAAATATCACAATTTCACGCCTTCTTCACATAATCAGCCATGGGTTTTTCTGTTCGCCGTGTGAAAAACAAAACAACACGCTTAAAATACTAAATGAAAATGCAGTGTGCTATTTGCCATTAACTTGTCTTTCTCTTTTCACGGCTTGGCGCGTGCGTGTGTTCGCGGAAAGATATGTGGGAAAATGTCAATAGTATTTTAACAGCCTTGCCGTGATGACAGCGATGACTATTTTGTCGTCACCAGGGCCATTTGCAACTGCACAAAATCCATAAGGAAAAAAGGGAGTGTAAATTTTTCTTGTTATTTCCTGCTGGAGAGTGTGATAGAGGTGGTTTCAGATAAAGGCCCCTGCGGTTTGAGTTACTGCAAATAGCGATTGAGAGAAAGAAACTGGGATTATCCTTCGAGACTTTGTCGCCAGTAGCACAAAACTACTCCCACTCGCTCTCGGCTGCTAGCTTTGCAGGAGTTTTGATTCGGTTACCTGGTTACCGCCGGGCCTCGTTTGCGGGGTCACTTCATTAATCCCTCTGCCGGTGAAAGGGTGACGTGCGTTGGTGTGTATGTTTATATTTGTGTCGGCTCAACAAAGAACAGGTCCGCTCTCACGCTCCACCTGCCGCACAGTGTTATCAGATCCACCCACGCAGACTCGAATCGTTTGCTTGTTGCGATGGCTGCCGATAGGCCTCTGTTTTACTGCTGTCATATTAACACACCGAGGAAATCTGAACGAGAAATTAGCTACTCTAGGTAAATATTATGCTGCTTCTTATTAGGACTGATTTGGTGAGACGGGGGATAATAAGAATTGTTCCTGAGGCGTGCGGGATCGTATAACAGATAGCAGATAGGCTGAAGCATTGATGAAAAAGGCCTTTGAGGTCTTTATTGTTTACCAACATTTCAGCTGAACAGGTTGCATGATGTCATGAATGATTAGCACATAACCACTGGCATTTACAGTATATATTAATTTCTATCTGGTAGATATTTTAAAGGTACAGTGAATATGATGTTTAAGGATCAAAGTGAGGGTAGAAAATTATTATTTGTTTTGTGCAAGAAACCATATATTAATATTAAGGTATTTATATATATATATATAATTAATAACTGCCTTTAGAAAATAAACAATGCTAAAAAATATGTTAGACTGTATAATAATAGTGTAGAAAATTACCTCAGAGCACATTTGCTATTCATTTCTTTATTTTTGATTCGGGAGAAAATTACAGGTAAAATTGCCCCTACACTCTTAAAAATAAAGGTGCTTTAAAGGTTCTTCACAGCGATGCCATAGAAGAACCGTTTTTGGTTCCACAAAGAACCATTCAGTTAAAGGTTCTTTAAAGAACCATCTCTTTCTTACCTTTTCATAATCTGAAGAACCTTTTTTAGCCACAAAGAACCTTTTGTGAACCATTTCGACAAAAAAGATTCTTCTATGGCATCAAAGGACCTTTTGAAGCACCTTTATTTTTAAGAGTGTAGACTGTCGGAGCCGATATTCCCGGCTTGTGGTCCTTTCCCGATATTATATTATATTATATTATTATATTTCTATAATAAATATCTTTAAAAATCTCTCCCACTTCACTTCCTGTCCTCTCTCTCACTGTACTGTGCAAATAAAGGCAAAAACACAAAAAATAAATATCAATGAAATTACATAAGGGGAAAATAAGATTTTGCCAAATCCAGATTATTTTTCTTATACAACCTACTGTATATTTATTTTAAAGCTCCATACTCTACATATTTTAACAATTGTCTATTTTGTTTTTTTGTTTATTTAAATATCTGAGACCAAGTAGATACTGCAAATTAGAATCAAATCTCCTGAGCTATGTAAAATTAACATTATCCTTTCACCAACGCTACTAAAACAATGATTATACAGTATATGGTCATCTTTGCTAGTGTACTCTTTTATGACTGCAAGCGACTTGTCTTAATCACACAGATGGATCCAGTAATCGGCTCCCAGTTATTAAATATTCACAGTTTATCGTCTGCACCCAATGAGGACAAATGAAGTGTCCACACAGTGCAGGTCTGACATTATCCAGGACGAAGGGGAAAAGCTCTTTCTAGTCTTTCATACTAATGCGAGAGATCATATTTGGAGGTTTGGGGGTGATGCAGAATGTTGTCCTGCTCGGATCGATAGCGAACTCCTGAGAGACCCAGAGAGAGATCCAGAAGCAAGGTATAAGAAATGTCCCTGAAGCTCTCGTTTGTTCTTTAAAAGAAAGATCAATGTCCCCATAGCCGCTATTCGGAGAATGCTCAGCGGGACACTGTTCTGGCAGTGATATCCCGGTAAATATTTGATGAAGGGATTGAGGAGCGGTTATACAATATAGTTTGCGTGCTTGGTCTGTCAGTTTTGAAGTTTGTCTCAGGGCAACTGGCATTAGTGACTAATAGCAGCGTTCAGAGCTCTGTTCTGGGGCTACTGTTCATTTCACGCACTATCACTTTTTTTATTGCCCGACTGATGACTTCACGGCTAATCAGTTATTCATGAGGCTCTAATTAAAGGACAAAATAAAGTAACGTAATTACGGCCGGTTCAATTAAACCAGAGAAGATCATCGCCTTGTAAGTTGTTGATCAATGGAAGATGATGGCGCCAACGTTTCCCATCCCCGACTGACCCCAAAGGTTGCGTTTTTTTCTGGGGACGCACGGGGGCCTTTATTTTAAAACATATTTCTAATGTTCTCTAAACGATCCCTGCTGTCTCTCTGTGCTTCACGGATTCTGGCAAAGGCGGCAGGTTTCGAGCGTGCCGTCTGGTTTCTATACTTAGCCAGCCAGTACCAACACACACACACACACACAAACACAGATCCCCACCAATACACACACGCGCACCTGGACTAGCGTCTGTCCGTCTCCCCGATTGGCACAGGTGCGCTGTTTTGATTGGCTGCGTGGTAATGGCTAATGTGTTCCCTGCTAATGCCGCTGTCACAGCTCCTCATGTCCATCTCTCCCCATCTTCATCACCATCCTCATCCTTCACCGGGCACCGACCCAAAACAGGCCTACCGCCATCATCTCGCCTGACACCCACCCTTTTTCCTATTCTAGTCACAGAACTCCTGCCTCCCTCTCCGACAGTCGGTTTCATCATCCACATCATTATGGAGATTATCCCATGTCTTTTATTTAATGGTAGCTAATGTATCACCAATAAAGATGAATGAGGAGAGCTGTGAAGCTCTAATTGGAGGAACATGATGTCTGACTCCAAGCCGCTGATAATGTCGACACTGCCAAACAGTTTATGAGGCGGCATCACCGGAGTTAGTGTGTGTTTAGAGGTGAAGGGGGAGCAGACACTTAGTTCAAGTGCTCATTGTTTGATATCTGCACATGAGAGCGCTGCCGCATTGTTATTTGATCTTGTGAGCTTTATGTGAGAGCTTTCGCTCTTGTGGTGGAATTTATAATTGCACAAATGTATTTTCAAATGTAATATTACATGAACAAAAAAAATCTCGTTTCACTTTTTCTTCTTCAGAACACAAATGATATTCTGAAGAATGTTGGTAATCGAACAACAGCGCTACCCATGGACTTGCATTGGTTTTGTGTGCATACAATAGAAGTCAATGGGTACCGCCACTGTTCAGTCTGAGGCTGAGACTAGGACTAGTAAGCAAGCATAACGTTCACCACTTAAAACCAGTATTTCAATCCAATTTCCATTTTCTAAAATCAACTTTAAATGTAACTGAATAGTAAGACATGTAAGAAGCCTGTTGCGTTATATTTTCGTTAAAAAATGTCATATTTTTACACCAGATTATTGTTAAACTTGCTTGGAATTCAGTGTCAAAATATACACTTGGTATTTTCTGTCCTGAACTTGTGCCACTTGAACGCATCAGCCAGGGGATCTGCGTGGGTTTATTTGGAGCAGACTCAGAGTGCAGGACAAGCCAACCATTGAGGAGCAGATTAGATTAAGAATAATCCTTTCGTTGCACGCTGAGCCCCATCTCTGCAAAGTCCACTCAGTCAGACTGCATCAGTTACACCCTTCTGCCCAGCAACACGCCCAGGGCCCAGTCCGTCCCAGAGGTCTTCAGCTCAGTCCATTCACTGAGGCCGAACGGGTCTTGTTTTTTACAGTCCGACTTCGTAAAAAGCTTATGACATAATGACTGTCATTTCACTGACGTGATACTAAGCAGAACAGGGATTAGATAGAAAGAAACCACATACTCTCTGGTGGCCTATACAGAGCCTGCGGTCTGTCTTCATCTTTGGTTCCATGAACTGAGTTGAAACTTCTTGTCCTTCGAGCAAAACCTCATCTCCGCGTTTTCGGCTCAGGAACTGATCGCAGATCTGCCTGGAACAGTGACATAAAATGAAAGGAAATAAATGGAGAGAAAACAGAAGAAAGGGCAAAAGCATCCGAAGTTCTGCATCACTTACTTTTCAATTACGGCAGGCGAAGCAGAACGAATTGTTAGTGCCATTTATTGACTGTGCCTTTCTCGTTATAAAAGTACAAGTGAAGAAATCCGTCCTCGTGTATAACAACCTGCCTGTTTTACAATAACAAAATGTTCCTTCTCTGTCAGATAGCCTTTGTCACTTGGAGAGAAACAAGGAACAGAGAATGGAAGGTATGGCAAAACAGCATGCTGGCAGAAACGCACAGACTGTTACAGTCTTGAACCAATTGTGATCCAGAAGAATACCTCTTCCCGCACAGCTTTCAACTGAGATTGCTGGTGCAGAACAAAAGTAATAGGTGAATGAATTGATTATGGTAATGATGGGCTGGCTGAAACATTTTTGTATGAGAGGGATATGAGAGATATTGAACACGTATTAAGGGAGATGCTACACTGGATTCCTTTCTTTCAGAGATGGAAAACCACACAGACTGTTAGCAGGCAGACATGGCCCTTGTATTATCCTTGTCTTGTGATCCTTACACGTACATACATGTTGATGTTCTACACATAAAGGACCACAGATAAAATGGTGATTAATCTTATATTCATAAGGATACAACAGTGCATTCAAAAGTGCTTGCTGTGGAGAATCTAATTTCTAAGATTTTTCATGTTTTGAAATGAGCTTTAACAGCAATGCCAGTTTGTATCCCATAATGGTGGTATTCCTATAGCTCAGTTGGTAGAGCACTTTGTGGGTTTCATCTCCAGAAAACACATTTTGGGGCGGTTTTCCGGACAGGGATTAGACTAGTCCTAGATTAAAAGAAATGTAAGAGCTGTCCAAACTGAAAACAAATTGCATTGACATATCTCAAAATACATCAGTGCCTTTGTGTTGTTTCAAAAGTAATGTTTTTTTTTTATTTCATTACCCACATGTTGTTCAAAACGTGCATATGACTCTTTCTTCTGTGAAACACAAAAGATATTTTGAGTAGTGCCTCAAAAAATGTCGTTTTGTAATCATACAATGGAAGCCAATGCAGGCCAATGGTTAAAAATGTTGTTTGACATATTTGTTTTTCATTTTTGAGTTAACCCTTTAAACTTTATCAACCTTGACCACACAGACAAAAAGAAAGCAAACTATTTACACTCTTTAACTTAAATAAAACATTACGGGTGGTTTCCCAAAAAGGGGTTAGTTTAAGCCTGGACAAGGCCTTAGGTTAATTGGGAAATTTAAGTAGTTTTTACAAGCATACCTTACTAAAAACATTACTTTTTTGAGACCACACAAAGGCACTGATGTATTTTGAGATAAGTCAGTGCAAGTTGTTTTCAGTTTGGACAGCTCTTACATTCTTTTAGTCTAGGACTAGTCTAATCCCTGTCCAGGAAACCACCCCAAGATGTAACAAGCTGTAAATATTACACTTTTCAATGTGTATATGTTCATATGAATTTCCACAAATTTCTAATGCATTTAAAATCCTCTAAATTCATATAACATCCCTATAATTTATCATTTAATTTTAGTATCATTTTATATTTGTAGAAAGTATACACAGTATGTAACTTTCAACAATTTAAGTAGCTTAATTTAATTCCAGTAGGCTAGTTAACTAACTTACCAACTTAGAAAATAAATTAGAAATATTCCAGTTTTTCAGTTACAAGAATAAATAGCAACTTTGTTATAAAACAAACAACAACACAAGGTCATTGGCACTTTGTTTGAACCCCTAAAGTTAACAAACCTCTGGTTTCCGTTTTGATTAGTACAGTCTAAATGGAAGAAGGGGCGCTGTGCATCTCCTCCGCTGAGACGCACTAGCCAGACAGTAGCAGTCGATCGCAGAGGCCTCTTCCACAATCTCCCCCTCTTTGTGTTTATATATGTTTTTTAAAATCTTTTTTGAGGGAAGCTGCCAAGCCCTATGCCAAAGAGCAGGGACCAAAGAGCAAAAATAATGTACGCTTTCGTGCGTTTCTTGGAGGACGACATGTGCTACGCGTTACCTGTGTCAGACGTGAAAGATTTCCAGCCTTTGCACAAAAGAGATTTTGATGATCAGAAGGTGTATGTGGTGCTGAGAGGCACAGGCCAGCCTGCAAAAGCACACATCCTCGCCCTGGCAGGTGAGTTTTGCTCTTCTTTTCGTATTCATGACAAACATGACAACATCTTTTATTAGCGACAAGGTTTAACACTCGTGGTTACAGCATATGCAGTTGATCTGTTCGTGCACTCACGGATAGTTAAAATGTCAACTTTGTATTTGTCTGTTTTCGTAGACATTCGTATGTGAATGTGCATGAACACTGACATCTGTCAAGCATTGTTATAGTAATGTTAATTTTAGTCAATATAACGTACCGATCATTGTGATCATTCCATATGGGTTGCATGAATGTGATTTAACTCACGTGTTTTGGGGTGTTTAAATGAATGCGTTAAACATAATATGCTGTGGTCGATGGTAAAGACGGAGATGTTCGGATTTAATGTGTTGTTTTTAGCATATCGCGATAGTGAGGCTTGTATTTCTTTTCTCTTTAATCGTAACCAAACGATACAAGCAATGTAAGCTCAAGGGGATTGTGTTAATGTTTAAAAAAGATCATAAAAGCAGGATACTGTTAGTATATGACGTTCACTTAAAATGAGAATGCTAGGCGTGTGGTAGCTTGCTGCTAACGTTTCCCTTGTGTCGACGGAGAATGTAAGTGAAGTAGCGAATAACGTTAGCACACAAAAATGCTAATAACAATTGAATTTAACTGATACACGTATACAGTAGTGTTCTAGATAACCAGGGTTGAAGTGTATCTGTATTTTTACAGCTAGTTGCGTTTTAGCTCAAGTTGCTAACGTTACTACTGTCATCATATTAGCTATCAAGGTAAGTTAAGGCTTGTTTTGATGTCCTTCGCTTGAGACCTTATGTCAGCATATTAAACCGTTACATTATAACCAGCAGGGTATCACACACCTTGAATTAGACAGTGTTATGTTGCGTTTAAATCAGTGCTGTGGCAGATTTGTTGATCATGTCATTTCCTGCTTCGGCGCAGGCTGTGGAAACCACTAGCCACTTTCACTCCTGCCACACTAAAATCAGGGCTGTTTAGATACCTTTCTAACCTACATGCCTTGCTTAACCTTCGCTTACAAACCTGATCTCATTAGAAACAAAAGTCTGGAGTCTTTTTATTAAGCTGGTAAATCAGTTTGCATGAATTTAAGTAGTGTACAATCTGTTGTGGTAGACTATGTGCCACACATGGCCTGTGTAGAAAATGAATGAATATATACCATATACATTAAAATCCAAAAATACATTCATTATTAACATCACAGATCATAGATTGTTGGATGATATTCCTGCTGAGACAAACAAAAGAAATCAACACAGAAATCCTAATGGTTTCCATTAAAATACCATTAGCTGAACCATTAGCTTTTTCCATTAAAACCATTACAAAATTCCTTGGGCATTTTTCCAATAGGTTAATTTGTTCCCATCTGCCAGATGACATCCCAACAATAGAATCTATCACATACCAGTAGACATCATTATAGTTTCCATTATAACCATTGAATCCATTACATTTTCCATTGTGTTTTGAACAGCGTTTTATTGTTTGTTTCAGCAAGGACCATGATCCACTTGTAAGTATAGGCACATTGGATTTGTCCCTGCTGGAAAAAAGATACACATTTTAATGGTTTCCATTACAAAAACCATTACGGTCCATTAGCCGTTAACCATTAAAGCCATTACAAAATTCTTTTTGTAATGTGTTTTTGGGCCGTATTCCAGTAGGATTTAATGGTGTTCTGTTGGTTCCCATCCACCAGATAGCATCTCTCCAACACATTACTAGTAGAGACCCACAGAGACCATTATCGTTTCCATTAAGGCCAATACAATTCCGGTTATAACCATTAAATCCATTAGAATTTCTGTGATGGTTTCTTTCGTTTTTCAGCAGGGATGTTTAATCTGCTCTGCCTTCTCCAAGCGGCCTTGATTCTGTAACACTGCATCACACACTGACAGTTGTGACGACCCTGCCTGTCAAAATGATATTGATGCTGTTCTGTCGACGTCGCTTTGCAAAGTTAAACGCTCCATTAATAGTTTATTATAACAATAGCTAGTCATCTGTGTCTCTACAAGGTTACTGCAAAACTTTTTCGGCGAACTCGTAAAATGTTCTTTTTTTCCAACTTGTCCTTGTTTTAACTGTATCATCCAGGGTACAGAGATGAAATACTGTTTGCACTTCTGACATCGTTCTTTTCTTTTTTAGAAAGCATTGAGGAATTTGAGCACAGTATTATGCAAAAGAAGATGAAAATCCCCAAGATGTCTAACAGAAACGCAGTGGAGAATCACGTTGGGGAGGAGAGAATGCCCCTTAGACATAAAAAAGTAAGTTTGGACAACCTTTGTAAAGAAAGAGGGGAGAACATCTAGAATAAATGCAAATGGCTTTTTGGCTGCTGTTTGTACACAGTTTGTACTGGTTTGGATTTGTAGCACAGGATTTGGCCATAAGGGATTTTTACTGGCAATAAGTTTTTAATTTTGCAAACAAACCAAGGAAAGTATTTGTGCATCTTTTGACACTTGGGGAATTTATTTGTTTTCTCATCTCATTTTTCCAGTATCATAACTTCTCAAATGTAATCCATTAAGTTTGTGAGCCAATTGAGCATGCATTTGTAGTATCACTTTATGACTTTGTTTATGAAAATTGACTAATGATTCAGTTTACCTTTTATCTCCAGCTATTTATAAAGGTTTATTGCTTTGAATATTTGCTGTATTGGCTGGTTTAATCTCACATTTTCTGACTAATGTCAAACATTTCTCTAAAAACATATATTTTTAATAGTGCCTATTTTACAACATGAAATTTGCTGATCTGGAAAGCAGTAGCTACCTTTCTGTAGCTCAGTAGTTAGAACATGGCGCTAGCAATGCTAAGGTCATGGGTTCGATTGCACATACATACTATATACAAATGTATAGTATAATGCAATGTGAGTCGCTGCCAAATGCGTAAATGTACATTTTACCACCATTTGTACAAGTCGAGGATGACACATGAAACTTTCTGATACAGGTCCAGTCCCAAGAACAGCAGCGAGCCAGTTCAAACTCTTCAAAGAGTCTGGCTGCGGTGGTGGCACGACTGGAGAGGAACGCTGTGAGCTCATGCGTGGAGGGAGAAGAAATGGACCGACTCACAAATGAGGAGGAGGAGGAGGAGGAGGAGGAGGAGGAGGAAGAACAGGACGAGGCCGTTGTGCCTCGAGTGCTTTACGAGGAGCTGGTGCACAGCTACAGACAGCAGGAAGAGGAAATGCGACGTCTGCAGCAGGAACTGGAGCGCACGCGCAGACAGCTGCTGCAGCAGGCCAAGAAACTGAAGGAGTATGGAAGTCTGCTGACTGAAGTCAAGGAGCTGCGTGACTTTAATAGACGTCTGCAGGACGTCCTGCTCATGAGACTTGGTAGTGGTAAGTCCAACAAAAAATCTTAATATAATTTATCTGACCTTTCATCAAAATGCATAACTTGTCAAAAGTTGTTGTCAATGTTTAGACACTAGATGACTTTAAAGCTAGTACATATGGTGTAAATGTTTGAAGTTATCTACTCTCGCTTCATACCGTTATACCAATAAATCCACATAGCTCTGAGCTGCAGTGGATGAAGAACGCTTAAAGAGGACACAGTGTCCAGGGCTCTCAGGCTAGTGTCCTAGCCAGCTGCTGCATGTGTGTGGGGAACAGGCTGTGGAGTGGAACAGGCGGAAGATTAGACCGGTCAGGGTTCTTTAGGGTCAACAGCCCAGTGCACTGACCGATATTAAAACTCAACAGATACATTAGAGCTTAGTGTGGACAGCCACCAAGCCAGCTTACTGAGCTTAAGTAACCCAGTTGTCTCAGGGCACTGGGGAACCACGTTTTAGGCAACGGTCCAACCGGAGCATACCGGGGCTTGTCGCAGCCGCACTGGGCCGAATTAAAGTTCGTCATTAGAAAGTCAGAACATCTGCTTTTAACACTTTGTTAAATTGTGCTTTACTCATGTTTTGTCAATGGTTTGCTTTGCTTCATACAGAGCCGATGCATGACAATGGTACACAGACAATCAGAGCAGAGGTGGTGGAACCAATCAGTGAACCACAGGAGGTGTGTCCAAAGGAAGCCAACACTAGCTCCAACCACTCCCCGTCTCCTAGGACCGTCTACACTTTCAATGATGGAAAAGTATGTTTTTATTTTCTCTTGAAGGAACACTTAAAACTGTGAGACTCATTTTGTTCCAGACACTTGATCTTTTTTGATTCAGTAAAGAAATTATATTTATGCAGTTTCATAGTAGGAAAATTACCATGACGCCTTAAGTCATCTTGCATTGTTTTGAGGAAAAAAATGTGTGCCAAAATGCATGTAAACAGCATAAATGATGACCAGTAAGATTTTACAATGAAATTGTTTAAATATCTTTTTGGATGTGGAAAACACTTAGCAAGCTGCAGATGTTTTATTGCTGACACTAAGCCTTATAAGAGTCATAATGTCAGATATTTCTTAAAACTGCAGTCAGTAACCTTTTTTGCTTATAAATAAACAAATAATCAGTTAGGGATGCACAATATATTATCCGCCATTGGTCAAAATGGCCTGATAGTAATATCAGGCCGATATATTAAAGCCGATTATTTATAAATCATTTCCTTTGGTTGAATGAATTTTGTCTTCAGACCTGTTCAGAACACTTTTTGCAAAAAAACATCTATAAGTTGTTTATTAAATAAGTACCTTAACAGAAAAGTTTAATCTTTAACTAGTGTAAAGTGGTACTTCATTTTCGGAGAAAGAACTAAATATTAAGTTGTTTTCTGTAGTCAGTTTTTTAAAATTAAAGCAGTTGTGCACTTTTTGTTTCAGTTTCAGAAAAATGTATATTAATATTGATATACTGTATATCGGCTTTCATTGTTAATGAATGATCAGTTATAGTTATTGGCCAATATTTACATATTGGTGCATCCCTTAAATCAGAGTTAGTACTTTAAAAAAAATCAATGCTTCAAACAGTCACCTTACTTTACACCGATTTTCCACGGTAAAAATAAGGATTTACAATTTCATATGTGGGATACGATTTCTTGGGAAATATTCTGTCAGTTTGACATATTTGACTTGAACTCATATAAAGATACATACATGTATTTTAGGTTTCAAACAAAGATTGCAATATAGTTGCAGCATTTACAGTTTGCAGCTTTAAATGATCTTTTGTGTTTCGGAAAGAAAATCATGGAGCAATCTGAGGGAAGGAAATAATGACATAAGCGTTTCAATATTTCCAAACATCATTTCTTGTGAAAGTGACATTAGAGCAGCTCCCCAGTCGCCACAAATTTATCTGTTAGTTTTTTCTATGTGTCCCATCTGCATCCTGATTTCCTTTAACTCACATGAGATGCTCCCACCACATTAATGAAATGGACCATCAGATGTGGATTGTAATTGAACTATATTTGCCTCTTATTGGTTATTTCACCGATGTGCCTCGTGTTAGAGCGATTCAGTGTTTCTTTCGATGTTTTGCAGTGCTGCACTTCATCTAATTGACTAGCAAAATTCCCCCCCACCTCCACATCAGTCTCAAAGGGCCTTTTAACCAGAACGCTTGCTGTGATTTTGAGCCCTGTTAGCAGACATTGGGTCTGCGTTTTGCGTTCTTTCGCCCGCCTCACATGACAGGGGGGAATTTGTGTTACATGCTGAAAGGGTTCTCAGTTCAAGCGTGAAGAACAAAAGCAAATTAGGCCCTTACACGTACCGCACATATCCGGTATTAATTATTCGTACCGCAGGAATTCCGCTGAGTGACGGGTAGCCGTAGAAAAGCAAATATCCTTGAAGTTAAGAGTGGGAGAGATCGTCTACTGGACAAGGGCCTAAAGCACGTAAGTCGCATTGGGGAAAAGCTGCTGGATAGCGGCCTGAAGACTGCTCAGGGTGACAAAGCAGAAGGCACATTACCTCAGCTGTTACTCACCAGCTGCCCATCAATCCATCCTGATGGCTGGTTGGGCTGTGTCCTCCACAGCGTGGCTTAAAAGTCAACACTCTGGTCTGGCATCTGTCAAGACGCATTACTGCATTTAATGATCCTGGACACCACTCTGCTGAATTCGTTTATGATGCATCTCTTATATGAGCCAGACAGTGCTTTACAGAGGATGGACAGAAAACGTGGGGTTCTTGGGTTGTGATGTCATTTTTGTAATCATTTAATATATTCAAAATGTGTATTTCAAAGCATGTATATCCAGACTTAAAAAAATAAATATCCAACCTTCTACGGATACACTGAAAGTGGCACATCCCACTGCTCCCACTGTCTTCTGTTACCAGAACCACTACATGTATTAATATATGTGAATTTTCTTCCTAACAAGATCTAATCTGTATACCGTAACCTCCACAAACATTTTACCATTGATAGTGAAAAGACTGTGTCAGGAAGACTTCTGGGGATAGACCACACAACGCTAAAGTGAAAGCAGAATCTTGTCGGTGATGTTGGTGTGTGTGTGTGTGTGTGTATGCTGCATATTTAAAGAAGAGTGTGTCTGCTGCAGGTGCACTTGGGTGGAGGCATTTGGGTGGAGGAAGAGAAGTGGCATCAGCTACAGCGGACACAGGGAGACTCAAAATTCACCAAAAACCTGGCGGTGATGATCTGGGGCACTGAAACCCTGAAGAACCGCAGCGTCACTGGCGTCGCTACAAAGAAGAAGAAAGATGCCCTACCTAAACCACCGCTATCTCCAAGCAAGCTGAAAATCGTCAGAGGTACGTACACTGGCTTTGAGCTTTGTATTTATTAAATGTTGAGTTTTTTGTAGATTTGAGAGTTTTGACTCAAAAAAATTTCAGTGGCTCATATAAGTACAATTTTAGGGTACCACAGCAGAAATGAATATGTTTGTCGGTGCCGATAGCCCTGTGGTTAGCGCACCAACATAGTGCCATTGTGCTCATTGAGACCCAAGTTTACTTTCCTGTCATCTCTGTACTGTCCTGTCCCAATAAAAGTGTAAAAGCCCCTAAAATATACTAAACATTAAAAAACAAATACACTCTTAAATGCATGTTTATTAAAAAAGTGAAATATTGCAAATTTAATACACATCTTTTGCATTATACACACTTTTTGGCTTGTGAATACCTGACAAAGTTTGTGACTGTTGTTGTTTTAACTCTTACATTTGATCAAAAAGTTTAGCAAGAAATGACAATTAATAGTTTTACCTGTCTGATGATTTTTTTATGTACTTCGTAAATGTGTTTTTGACATCTCTATTGCACACTAAATAGTTTGAATGTTTTTTTTTATTGTTTGTTTAGCTTGGCAAGTTGCTAACCAAATGTTTCATTCCAGAGTGTCTGTACGACCGCGTGTCTCAAGAAACGGCCGACAGCGCCGAGATCACCCAGCGATTATCCAAAGTGAACAAATACATATGCGAAAAAATTATGGATATCAACAAATCCATCAAGAACGAGGAACGGCGAGAGTCCAAGCTACTCATCCAACAGACAGTGAAGATGGAAAACTTTCCCTACGACGGCCTGTAGGGGGTTTCCAAGTTGTCACCATAGCTCATTCAACTCCTCAAGGACTTCTGGTGAAGAAGGTGCACATGATCACTGGCGCTGCCAATTGAGATTTTCACAGATGCCCTCCCAAGACCTTGATCTCTGTCTCCTGTATACCTTGTTTCAGGCCTGTCTGACAGCTTTACCTCTCCCCACACTGCTCTAGCATTCTGGCGTGCATTCTGTGAGTGAATCGGGTGGGGTGGGGTGTGGTTTTGTAAGCTTTGATTTGGGAATTTAGGGGTGGGTTGGATTTTACACATGTTAGACAGGAGCGATCCTTTAAATCGTGTTCGAGGAAAAATGTGTTTGGCACATCGGCTTGTGTTCTGTGTCAGAACATGTTCTAATGTATTCAAGAGGAAAAGAAAGGATTTCCTTGTGAAGTCTTGTCTTTGGAGGATGTTTGTACGGTGTCACAAATGCTGGCTTAGATTGGTTTTAGAGGAGGTAGGTCACTTCAGAGGGACCATCTGCTAAAGGTACTTAACATAGAGAGTTGCACTTTTAAACAGGGTCACACCCTGCGTTGTCTTAATGAGCGATTGATTTAATTAATCAATCCAGGCCCAATTGCTCCTGTTAATTGCTTTCCTGAGATGACTACTGATGGTCTGTTCTTGTTCTTGATAGTTGTTGGGGGTTGAGAGGGTGCATGTAGCCAACAATTGTACTCAAAGACGAATTGGCGACATTTCTTTGGAGATTAGCAACAAACATGTGAACTGGTTACTTTTTTAGATGTTATTTTGTAAGTACAGATTTATCAGTATGTTTCCGGTGGTTTGTTTGCATATCTTAAGGCAGTTCGTCATTTCGATTTAATCGTTTTGGACTCGGTACGACTTGAAAACTAAAATGTACAAATTTCTGTATAAATCGAATCAAATAATGTTCGATCTGTTTACAAAAACAGCACATGGGTAATTGACGAATAAACCGTAAATGTGTCCTATGGTGCAATAGCAGCAATTTAGAAAAAATACTAGCAATGAAGATAAATCTCTCTTATGCTATTTTATATCTAATAATGTAAATAATAATATATTCTTAACAGTTTGTTTTCTAAAATTTGCCTGTCACACCATAGGACACATGTACAGTACATTTGTCAACTACTCGCATACATAAACAATAATAAATAGCATCCAGTGGAAAATATGCAAACAACCAATTTAATTTTAGTGAACTTAACAATCTAGCTCTGATCAGTTAGTTATTGTATTAACAGATATACAAAGATGGTGACCACCCAAGACCTTTTACCAGCCATAAATTGCACTTGGGACTGAGGGTAAGTGGAAATCCGAGCTGGGCTGCGAGGCCTTTTTTTCCAGCTGGCAATCATTGGGAACCGTGTTCTCCGTTTTATAGCAAGCTGTGATTGTAATATGAGCTGATATTGCTTTAACTGCACTTTGGTGTGTGAGTGGAGAGACGCCAGGCGCCGCGTGTGGATGTGGGGTAAAACTGTCAGCAGCGCTCGGTATTACAAACATTAACCTCTTCCTCCCGATCAGACGAACAGCAGGATCTCTGCTTCAGCCCACCTGTAGAGGGCACACTCTTTAGGGGAGAAAATAAGATATTGTGACAACTTAAAGTGAGCCATGCTTTTCACACTTGTCTCCCCTTAGTGTACCCGGTTTGTATTCCTTTTATTATTGCGCAAACTGTTTGGGTGGCTTGGCGTAACGAAAACAAAACCAAGACCCCTCCTGCAGATTCGGGTTCCTGACTGTGATGCCATAACTGTGAATTAACCACAGATGCCACGCCAGCCCACGATCTGTTTTTTTTTTGTGTGTTTTTTTAGTATCGAGTACATTTGTTAGTGGGGTGAACATTTCGGTGTATATTTGGAAAATATTCTCATCTTTTTGGACGTTTCATTAATTGCATCCAGGTTGCACCTTATCTCACTAAAGCTCCTGGTTCGAAAACAGAGTCTAATAGTATTGTAATTCTGTCTTTATCTTTGCTGGTTCATATATAGTTTATAATCATTTCTACTTTTTACAGTGTATATGTGACGTTTCAATATTACCGTAGATTCTGGGTACTCAACGTTTTTTAAAGATTTCAGGGCACTTCACGATTACATCCTCTGTAATGACAGAAACCCATATCTTAAATGATCCTATCATGGATTTTTACCGCAGGTATATCAGCACTTCAAGAACTTCAGTTTATGAATTTCACCTCACTGTGAGTCATTTGTTACAGACTGTATTTCATTTCATTTGGAATCATTGCCCGCCTTTCCGTTCAGAGGAAATCATTGTCCATATTTTACGACGTAGCACTTTAATCCTATAAAAAAGATAAAAATCCATCATTGTTGACCTTATCACAAAGCAAAAAAAAAGTGAGAGTCAGTCAACATTAAAAGATAACAACAGTTGTGTAAACTCTTCTGGCTGCGGAAGAAGATTAGGGCACAGTAAAAAATTAAGTATCAAGCAAGATTAAATTTGTTATTTTTTTGAGAAAGAAAGTTGATAAAAATGTATACTTTGAGTCAAGTTTGAGTTGCTTTTATGACATGGTCAAGTGTAAATGTTTCCAGTTTTAAAGTCATTGTGTCTCAAGAATAAACTCGGAAAAAACATCAGAATAAATCAGCAACAGTCCATACTTCAATGAAGATTATAATGATCTTTGTAAATGCTGTTTGATGTTCTGTGATAATTTTTTTCAGCACAGTTTATTATTTTAAAAGTTTAAAGAAATTATTTTGATGAATTCTGATTTATTTTATTATTTTCCTTGCATCAAAATGTAGCTACTTTAATCTTGCATAATGATGACTTCTGATGATCAAGATATTTATTCTTTACTGCCCCAGTCCTCTCCGTATCAAGCCAGTGGTTATTGCGCATGCCTGTCTTTGCTTTGTCTTTGCAGAAACATAATCCATCAATCAGCTTTCTGCCATTCAGTCGTGGTTTAGAAGCCTTTTTTTTTTTTTCATTCTCTTGAGCTGTGAAAGTTATTCCTCTTATCCCTTCATACAGCAATGTACCTCCAATATGTCAAGGTAATTACACGAGAGGACAGATTGTAATGAGGTTCTTTTGTTCCACTGAATGTCTTTCTCTTCTTCATTTTTTTCTGTAGATATTTCCTGTATTGTGTGATATGCTTATTGAATATTTGATGTTTCATAATGGGCTTACGTACTGTGCGGGTATACTGGAAAATGACAGCTTTAAGTGTGCTGAGGTTGAATGCTAGCCAGACATTATCCATGTGGTCATAATTTTATGTTACGGTTTGTTCATTGCCTTGATAAAGACTAAAGCGTTACATATTTTGTCTCGCTGCTGCGCAGAGACTGAATTTTGCCACAGCAGCATTCAGATCCGAGGAGGATTAAAAATTTAAAGTCTCTTCAGTTCAGATCAAACCAGTGTATCCCATCAGGGAATGTCAGACTTGGAAATATAATGATTTACAGTATTTATAGGCTAAAAGGCTACAAAAGTGAACCAATAGCCTCTCAGAGGCAGTATTTCCCATCTGGGAGCTTTCTGTGAATCTCTGCAGGTTGGTGGCCTCTACATTTGAGTGGCTTTGTAATAGCGGTGCTTAGCTTTGAGCTGGCCTGTGCTCGTGGAAACAGCAGGGCCAGTGCAAAGCGCATGAGGGATCAATATATATTTGTTGTTCTTGGCATGTTGGCCAGGAGATGTTTTGTTCTGTGCGTTTTCATCCAATCTGAATGTGTGTTGGTCTTTGGGATTGTGTTGTTCTGTTAAATAAGTGGAGTTTCAGCATGGACATTTTGTGAACGGTCTTGCACAAAAAAGGCCCTTGCTACAGTTTTCCAGAGTTATCTAAGCTACACACAAAACGAAATAAACAGCCAGCATATATTTTGCTTAAAATGTTTCTTGATTTTACAAGTTGTCAGGATCATGGTTTGCTTTGTGTTGTTCTTTGTTCTGTATCAAAAGAGCATTAAGCCTTTGATTGTGTGTGTGTGTGTGCGTGCGTGCGTGTGCTTTAATGGCTGTATTGTTCAAAATGAATAATTATTTTGTTTCTTTTAAACTTTTTTTGTTTTAGTTCCTTTTTAATGCCAAAAAAGCAGAACGTGAAAGATCATGGAGGAAAAAAATAGTTAGCATCGCTTTGGCCGGCTTCACTAACCTACATACTGAGATTGTCAATCAAATGCTGAGGACCCGCCCACATGCCACAGTAATTCTGAAACTGCCCAGTACTCCATTATAGCAAGAACCACGGCGTCCTATTGGCGCCACCATTCACGGTTTCCAAATTTCATGATCTCAAAGATTTATAATAATATATATTTAAAGCCATTCTTTTCACAATATTCTCATCTGAATATTATATATTATAGAATAAGATTCTGTACTAGTGAAAGTATAAAAAAACGTATTTTTGATACAAATAAAATGTTCAGGTTCTCAATCTGAAAACAAGCATGTAGTTTCACAGTCCTACCTCATTGCTGCTCATTGTTTTCTAGGTATGTGGTTCGTTCTAAGGGCAGTCTCACAATCCGTGTACCTCGTTCTCATTCACAGATTTCTATCGCTCAATATAGAATTCTTTACATTCATAGTTTTTCTCCCCAAACTGTCAATGCTTATATGTCCTGCAAGTGTCAGTTTTGTGGTGAAAAGAGCTCTGTAGTGTTTTTATCTTGATGGTGCTACCAGCAGACACTAAGGTTGTCTAATCTGTTACTTACCTCAAGTGGTGCTAATTTTCTAAAACCTGTTCTGCTTTGCATGTGTAAAACTGGTCATCTGTTCATTTAATAGCAACAATTTAAAGCATACATCAAATCTAATGAATTACACCCTGCATGTGTAATTTTTTTTGTTCATTTCAAATAAAACATACCTCTAACCTATTACCTCACATCCTTTTAGATCAACAGCTGAGACATTAAGCAGCAGTATCTGTAAGTGGCCATATTTTACAGTACAAACATAATGCTGGAGTAAAACTAGAGTACCATCAACCTAATTATTACTGGGCAGTTGACTGCATTGTGGTCCTCAGCAGGAAATGAGAAAGTCTTTGGAATACCAGTTGGACTAACACAGTAGTCTTATGCACGTGTGTATGGAGGTGGTAATATTGTGCAGTTGAGGGTTTTCTTGACTTACCAAAGTGGTTCCCTCCCAAAGATGCTTTTTTGTTGTTGTTAAAACCTGTTCTAAAAAACTGTTTTATAGCTACTAAGAAATGCGGGTGTGATGTGCGATCGACGTTCTGCCGAACGTGAATTTGTTCATCCGAGAATACAATCAGTCGCATGTTTTCGTGACGTTTTGTATTAACAGTTGATTCAGTAAGAGATTGTGAGTACTGAACACAACTGATTGTGTAATTAGTCAACAAACACCTGTTGTTGTTATTTTTCTTCTATAATTTGAAGTCAGGCGGCAGGTGTGTCATAAGCTTTGTAAACTGACCTCAAGTCCAGAATTGACCATTTTCATTTGAACATTTTGAGTTTTCATTTCACGTGTTCTCTTTGTCATGTCTTATTTATCTCCTTCATTCTTGCTGCTGAATAAATATCTGAAAATCTCTCTCTCTCTCTATATATATATACACACGTATATATGTGTATATATGTAAAATATAATCAATATTTTTGGAAAGACGTTGATGGACAATGTGGCATAAAATAACTGTGAAACATGCTCTTTTTCAGGTCTGTGGTTGTGGTTTTTTTTTATATATATGGTCACATACTGGTAATACTGGCTTTACCATGGTGTAAATGAGGAGAGTAGCGTCGACCCTGGATATATTAATACATGTGCTATTTACGATAATCTTGTTTCTCATGAATTATGTCTGCACACAGATCAAGCCCAAGTCTGAACTAAAAGGACACTTGTATTCATATTGTGTTTTTAAGCTGAACTTTCAGCAAAGCTCAGCCTCACTGCACCTCATGTCGACCTCTATGGGGACTTGAGCAAAAAAAAGGTTAGAAACACAACGAAAAGAAAAGTGAAACGTTTCCACGTGCACTCCTCACCTGTGCACAGCTGGTTGCGTGTTTTATGTACATGTGTGTATGAGCGTGTGCGTGCTGCAGTCTGAGATTTCTTGTTTAATGTACAGATCAACAGAATAAATTCAGGCTTTTATTCTACAAATAAAAAACTCCCATGAGCTGTTGTTTTCTTTTCCAACCAAAAAAATCTTCAATTTGAGTTTTTTTTTTACGTAGATATGGATAATAAAAATGTAGAATTGTGTGTTTATGTAGTAGTGAATGACATCCATTGCTGAAGGCATTTTACTGTTTGGTTCTTCTGCAGAATACACAAGAAAATATTTAAAGAATGTTGATAACCGAGCAATGGCGGTAGCCATTCACTTCTATGGTATGGATGTCCCACCGCTGTTGTTTGGTTACCAACATTCTTCAAAATATCTTCTTTTGTGTTCTGCAGAAGAAAGTCATACAGGTTTGAAATGACAAGAGAGTGAATACATGAGACAGAATTTTCATTTTTGGATGAACTATCCTTTTTATTTTTTTTTACTTCATATACTAAAAATATATAACTGCAAAACACAGTACAACAAACTATAAGTATACATTTCTTTAAGAATGTATAACAGTGTCAAAAAATACATATAGGGCATTATCTGGATGAAGGCAACCTCCCACTCCAATGCAATCCTGCAGATGTACATCTGCAAGGGATGTGATGTGATGTTTTTGTTTGATGTGCGAAGTTGAGGTGAGAGACTGCGAATGGGCCCAGGATTAAAAGCAAGATTGATCTGGGTGTCAAAGATAGATAAGCACACGCCCAGTCTGAGTTATTGAGGAGGCGTGACACTGATATCAGACCACACACACATCCTCTGATGTTCAGCTTGCATTGAGCTCCTGTTATAAATGAGAATGTCAAAAACCTATTCTAATATTAAATAAGCTATTACACCCGAATGACGGAGCTAGAAAGAAAATCAGCTGATGGGGAGCTTTCCAAAAACGTTTGGAATTTTTCCCATTTTGTGCTTTTCCAGAAATCCTGAATATCTTTTTTGTGGTTAGGATCTTTAAATGATTTTCGAGCGAATGACTAGCAATTATCCGTCACGCAGATAACAGTCTGTAGTCTTTAGTATTGAAGACATCCTCTGCGCTTTCTGCTCTTTTCAAGCTGCTAAGCACTTCTTTGGCAAATGTTATTGCCTACCTATGCAGTCTCTCTCTCTCTTTCTCTCTCTCTCTGTCAGCCCAAGGGGACTGCTGAATGTCATTAACAATAACAGAATCCACATGGCTGTAATATTTTGCAGTGGTGGTATTGACACGGAGATGATTTAGTGTAGTAATGATGGATTGAGCTGGGTGTCAGGGCCTGCGCATGCAGGGACGCGTGTTCACCGCTGAGAGACTTGCTTCAATTCCCTGTATTTTATTGCATTGGATTTTTCACCTGCTTGAGGAGAGTGAGACCAACTCTCAGTGCGTTCTGAAATGCGTCATGGGTTTGAGATTTCAGACTCTGTTAATAGCGAGTGATCTTGTACAATTAAAAGGCCACAGTTATTTCAGTATTGGTTTATTTGTTTTCTTGTTTGACTGTTACATGTCAGTAAAGGTTATAGGTCTCAAAAACTGCATTTAAAATGGCATACTACTGCACTTATTTTGAAATATGCATCCAGTATGAATTTCTGGATGACCTGCTGTATTTTATAAATCCGAGCACACTTTGTGAATTACTGTTTTATAATCCCTAAGATGGTCTGGCCATCTATCACCCTGCCTGTAAGATGCTGGGATAGGCTCCAGCGCCCTGCTATGGATGAATAGATGGATGGATGTATTTTGTAATGCAAGATTATTGACTCTTGCAAACTTTTTTACTTTAAAATTTAAAAGTGTTTGCAATAATTGGATTTAAAATGCTAAATTTCTGTTGCAAGATGGTGCACCAACCACATTGGCCCCCATTGGCTTCCATTGTATGGACACAAAACCATTTGAGACATTTCTCAAAATATCTTCTATTGTGTTAAACAGAAGAAAGAGTGAAATACAGGTTTTAAATTATATGATCCTTAGGGTGAACTATTTCAAATGTGTAGGAAAGAACCTTTGAAATGCTGTTGTTTTATATTTATACTGTTCACTATATTCCAAAAAAATAGTAAGCAGAACAGAATGTGGTCATTTTACTTAGCCATTCAATATAGGATTAATAAGAATTGAAGAGTTTGGTTCCAAAACGCAATAAATCCATTTTTATTTTTTTTCAAAATTCATGTTTTTTATTATGTTATCATGTTTTTATTGTGTTTTATTGTGTTAGTTAGATGTATTTTTTTACTAAACAACTGCAGTTTGATTGATATTAATTGGAATGCTCAATCAAAAAACATGATTTTTGAACATTTTTGAAAATGGATTTATAGCGTTTTGGAACCAAACTCTTCAATTTTAAAGTTTGTAATTTTACTCTTAAAATACTTCCAGTTTCCTCCTGTTAGGTTCCTGTTGACTATGTGTAACCCGTTGCAGTCCTTCTGAGCCCCAGATTAGTAACTCTTTGATGTAGTGAGAGCGCAGAAGCACGAGGGCGGGGCCTACGAGAGGCTCTGAGTGGCACTTGTGAAATGTGCTTGTTGTCACATCACCGAAAACCCCGATGACCCTGAGCGGTATTTCATTGTAGCCAGTGGTGGTGACAGGAGAGCAGAGACGGGTGGCAGATGCGTGCTGGGCGTGAGGCACTTTAATCAGGACCCGCTTCCAGTCGGGACGTCCATCACGGCCTTCATTGATGCGCTGTCACAGAGACGCTGCAGTCAGCAGCAGCACGTCGCGCATCATCCTTTACCTGCCGCTCGCCGCTGCGATCGCCATCCTTTAGCAGCGGGGGCGCGTGATTGGGCGGCTGGTGGGACAAACGCTGTCACCGGCGGGGGGACTGGAGTGATGGAATGGAATTGAAAGTATGTAAAGATGAATAGAACTTTCAGGCAGATGTTTAGAATTCCACAAGCGATAATAAAGCGGCGAATTTTGCAACAGCAGTCGGGTCTCTGTGTGCGTTAAAACCAGCAGAGCATTTAATACAATGAAGCATAAGGCAGAATATCAGTGACAGCTCGCTCGCGCACACGCGCTCCTGCTTTTTGATATACATGAAACATGAACATAAAAGCCCTGAGGGAATGAAATGTAGTTTTCCAGTTGAAAGCCCCCGTGAAACGTGTCGTCGTCCGGTTGACATTTTCCGCACCCAAAAACCAAAGTTCCCCTCAAACGCTCTGAATGATCAATTTATTTTTTATGTCAATGCAGACGAGATTTTCACTGTTTATTTGCTGTCCCTTTTCTTGCTGGTCTTGTGTTTGTGACCATTATTTTTAAAGGAAGGTCATACGTTCCTCTGTAAATGCTATTAACCTATGCACACCCGGTTCTCCATAGCGCAGGAACTAATCAATGGAGGCGATCTTGCTCTGGCTAAATAGTTTTTATGGCTGTGATATATCGATGCGTGGACATTGATTCCGGTCCAGCCCTCGACCTAAAAAATGCTGCACAATATTTAAGAACGAGACTGAGAGAAAGAGACAAGGACAAATCACAGAATGTTCACTTTTTTATGTGGATAGTGATTTCTTCCTGTGCTTTTTATTGTGGAGGTTCTCTTTAATTAAGTTAAACATGTCAATCAAATAGCCCAAGAAGGTTGTATATCAAATAAATAGTGAACAGAAATGAGCATTCTATTATTTACTCACCTTCATGCCTTTTCAAAGATTGTACTGCTATTCTTTGTTCTTATGAATTTATACGTAGCTCCTTTTTTAATTCAAAAACTGTTTATAGTTTCTTCCTTCTTTTAAAGCCTGTTAGGTTCTTTATTTCTTTGGGTTGTTTAGTCTTTGTACAAGGCACAAGGCTTTAGAAGACTTGGAACCTATTAAATGTGTTGTATAGATCACTGTGTGTTTTTTGCGGTGGACAGTAGTTAAGTATTTTTACTTTTTCTCAAGTACATTTTTCAAGTAGGCTTTCTGTATTTTACTTTGGATAAAAAACTACTTCACTACATTATAAAGCATATATCGTACTTTTACCACTACATTTCATAAATGCATTTTTACATGTGTTTATATTTAATACAGTAGCTATTTAAGTACATTAAATATAGTACTTCACTTTTAAAAGTAAAAAGTACACTCTTAAAGATAAATGTGCTTCAAAGGTTCTTCACAGCAGTGCCATAGAAGAACCATTTTTGGTTCCACCAAGAACCATTCAGTTAAAGTTTTCTCACCTTTTCATAATCTGAAGACGAATCGCTTGCTGTTTTCCTCAATTGTAAGTCGCTTTGGATAAAAGCGTCTGCCAAATGAATAAATGTAAATGTAAATGTGAAGAACCTTATTTCACCACAAAGAACCTTTTGTGAAGCAAAAAGTTTCTTTGAATGTTAAAGGTTATTTATGGAACCATTTAGACAAAAAAGGTTCTTCCATGACATTGTGAAGCACATTTATTTAAGAGTGTAAAAAATACATGTGTAAGTACTTGATAGTGGACTAGTGGAGTATTAATGCTTTTGTAGTAATGTAAACTCATAAAGATTAAAAATAAGTACTGTCCACCTATAAACTGTTGCATTGCAAGATCTTTTAAAAAAATCTGTGTTGTGTTCTTTATGGAATTAAAGAGGTTTGGAATAACATGAAGAGTGATTAAATATATTTTTATACTAGGACCTAAAACAAGATCTTTATCTCCTGTAGAGCAGTTTCCACAGCGACTCGGTACGGACGGTTTCGCTGGCCCGCTTTGCTGTTACTCTGACAGCGGATGATTGATCCGTACAGACCGGAACCGTGTCAGATCGGACCCTATTAAAATAAACAGCTCTCTGCAGAAGAAACGGGTTAACAGCCTGAGAAAGCCAGACGTCTGATTTATTTTTCTCTTCCACGTGTCAGGCAGAAGGCTGCTCTAAATGACTTCGATTAACGCAGAATGCTCCCGCAATTAAAAAATCCAAAGCTATCATGAATTTTTCATACTGGGAATGTTTAAGCTAATTATGTCTCAAAATGGAGCTCTTCGCCGCAGCGCGCCGCAACCGTCTGACATTGACGGCCAATGTCACTGTCACATGGCTGTTCAGAGCAACACTTCTAATCATCAGCGCTGCTTAGTATTCATGTCAGTGTTTCTAGCTTTTCTCACACCGTCTTTCTTTCTCTTGTGCTGGCCAGACAGACAGTCTCCTTTAAAAGTGCTTGTTAAATCGTCTCCTTCAAATGGTGACATTAGTTGTCATATTAATGTTTTAGTTTGCCAGGAGCTGCCGAGGAACGTTTTCGTGGTGTGAAAGCTAGACAAGGTGTTTTAGAGCAACGTTTGGTCAACATTTTAATGGCGCAACATCTGAGGCACTTAGTCAGCTGTGATAAAGCCGTAAGTGATAACAACCAGAGCGTTTATCTCTGCTTATCTCACAAGCTTACAAATTTCATCTCAAGAAATCGTGAGCAGTGGTAATATATTATTCAGACACACGGACTCAACATTGCAATATTTTGCACTCGATTTATTGAGAGACAGCTCTTTGATGCCAAGGCTAAAGAACAGAACCGAAGACAATTTGTGTAATGTTTTATTGGCTTTAAGGAATCGATGCAAATGAAATATTCATAGACTTGGATTTTGCCAAAATTATGATTGACAGCTTGCCTCTCGCAGATGAAGGTTTGTAGCGGGGTAAACAAAACAAATTCTCTAAATGAAAATGATCAGATTGTTATTTGTGTAACAGCTCTCAGTGTTTTGCCAGCCGACCGTAGCATGAATTATTATTTATTTTTTTGGTTGACATTGTGTAGGAGCGGCTTTATTACAGAATTACATGCCCCTATTATAAACAAAACCCTTTCATGAGTGAGGCATACGATTGCATTCATCTCTCCTGTTTGCGATCATGAGTTAAATCAAATGCTTGATTAAAATGCACGTTGATGCATTGTTTGGCCTTTCGATTGTCCTCTCATTAAAAAGAAAATCTATTTTAGTGGTTGTATAATGGTAAAACGCCCTATAAGAAGTGGGCTGCACTGTCTATTTAGCATGCTGTTTTATTTAAATGGTAATCGTGCGTGATTTAAAGAGCCGTTGCGAATGTAGTGGAGCGGGCAGAGATTCTTGGTTCTGGTGAATAGACTGCAGGAGTTCGCTGTCTTTGCTTTTTTCTCTGCATTGCGAAGTTTTATTCTGAGGTGACATCTCCCCGTTACTCTGAATAATTAATTAGACATGATGAATTATTCTGTACTCAATGCCACCATCAGTACCACAATCATCTTGTACACACACTCTTTTGTTGGTGTGTGTGTGTGTGTGTGTGTGCGTGCGTGCGTGCGTGCATGCGTGTGTGGTGAGTATTACATTTTTAGCGCCCTGATGATTAGTATTCTGAGTGTTTGTCTGTGATTTTCTGAAGGTTCAAGTGGACAAAAGTCACAAAAAAAAAGTGTCAACCCAGACTGGGTGCGAGGAGGTGAACTTTCATTTCCTGAGCTGTGCAGCTCTCTGAGAACTAAAGAGATGGCTTTTCGTGGCTGAGAAGAAAAACACAAAAGCTTCATATTAGGCTGAGGAACCTTCATTTGCCAGAGCTCTGGCTCTCTTCTTCACGAGATGAAGGATGTTAGTGATTTGTACAATTACCCCCGATCACCTGGTTGAAACCTTGTTGGAACCAAATTCTGTCCCAGTTTAGTGCCCAGGGGTGTCGTTTCTGGGGCTTTCTCCTCGTGAAAAACATCACGATGTACTGAAGCGTCTCTTTCCTGAGATTCATAGAATACACTTTTATAATACACTAAATAAGATGTTTTTGATAAATATATGCATGCTGTGTTGTACCGTGCAACCCTAGATTTGTAGCTGAAGGTAAAAGCACATGCTAGTTTCAAAATTTGTGTTATAGACCACTTTACCAGGTGTAAACACTAGAAGCACTTCTGTTTTTTTCTCTAACATATCGTTGCTGTCCTTCTGAATTTCGTATGTCCAAATACTCTGTTTTTCAGGGAATGGAAATAACATTCTTTTTTAATGATTAAATACTGTGTTGTCAGAAGTAGAACTCTTTATTGCTTAAATATTTGCAAAACCCAGCGACAAACATAGCTTGGTCTATAGACTAATACAATCTAGACTAAATTACATCATAAGGAATTTGGATGTGACTGTGAAATAATCCATACCCTTATCCCAAATGTATAGATCTATTCTATTCCTTGTATAAGCCTTTTCTACTTGTTCCAATGAGAGAATGGATGCCTCAACTGAACTGTCTTTTTTAAAACCAGGTTGGTTTTGCCTTTACATTGTCAGACATGTATAGCGGCTCTTTTGGACATCACCACTGCGAAGGGATTAAAGGCATCGGAGAGTAACTCTCTCTAAAGTCTGTGCCCGATAACTGTGGTCTAAGGGTTTTGTTTTGAATCACTTGAGACTCTTTGAGTGGTGGGCAGTGTGTGTGCTTCGAGAGCAGGGTGAGAGAGGTGTTGATAGCCTGGCAGGCAGAAGGGGATCTGGACGTAGCCATAAAGGCCTCAGTTAAAGGATCGAGAGCCATCAGAAGTGGCCTTGATTGGCCTCCCAGGGAAACCGAGAGAGTCTGAGAAATAGAGAAAAGTGAGGCAAATGAAAAGTAGTGAATATTTGACTATTTTTCATTTGCAACAATATATATATATATATATATATATTATTATTATTCTGTTAATAGTGTATTGTTCTTTGTATAGTGAAAATTTTTTAGACTATAAAAATGTTGTTTGCTAAAAGGTTGAACAATTATTCCTTAGAAATCGCTCTTTTGGCACATTTCATTTTTAAGATTGCAGGTGCACTTTTTGCATTTATGTAATGTTCCGGCATGCAGATTGTTCGGTAATCCTTGACTGCAATTCCAAAGGTCACCGGGACACAGGGTCACTGGTGCTTGCCGCTTCGCTCCATAGAGTTCAGTGCATTTGGCAACAATGACACAGATCATTTGAAAGCGCATTTAAAAGAAAAGAAATGGAAAAAAATGCAATGATGATGGAGAGAGCATGTAGAGAGAGAAATCCCAGAAGAGAAAGAAATAAACCTGTATGCTGTCACTTCAGATTTTGTCACACCCACACACAAAAACATTCCTGCTGCTCTCTCACCACGACACACACCTGGTTTCCTCCCTCAGCACAGGACAGAGTAAAGTCCCGTGTTGATAGCTGTCATAGAAGACTACATGCTCCTGCCATCTGAAGCGCTCGGATTCTCGTAAGTTCTCCTGTGGTTCTGTAGGTTTCTTTAGGGATGGAGACGAAGTCTATGGTCTGCTCCCTGTTCAGGTGATGTCAAGTTGTGAAGCTATGCAGAAGGATTTAAAGCAGTGGTCTCCAACGTTGGTGCCCGCATGAACTCTTTAAGGTGCCCGCCAAACACAGGGCTCAACAATAATGCTAGGGACAGTTTACAATTCTCGATCAGCCAAGTACTACATCGTCAAGAAATGTTATTATTAGTATGTGTTTTAAGCTTCAATATATTCAAATGCAAAAATATGTGAAAGAAAACTCAGTTTGGTCCTGTGAGCTGAAAAAGAATGCATCACATGTTTAAAGTTTAAAAGTATTTTATCAACAAGTAGCCCTAGCTTATCCGTGATATTCGAGGCCATGGTTATTGATATTGTTTTCATTCTACACATACCGTAATATTGCAAACTGTTCAACACCCATTTAAACCTTATTGTAACCATTTTGCCTTAAGAGTCATAATGGTTACAAAGTCTCTCTCTGCATCCCTACACTCAATAAAAAACAAAACACAAACTAAATTAAATATGAATTTGTGGTTGGAGCTCTGGTTCAGTGGTCAGCACTCTAGACACTTATATGAGCTGTTGGGTTTGAGTCCGACCTGGGTCATGTCCCGATCCTGCACTTTGTCTCTTACCCTCATGCTCTTGTCCATCTCCACTGTCCTATATATATATATATATATATATATATATATATATATATAATTGTATAATTTTCATATGTAATTTTTTTCTGTAATAACCGTGTAGTGAAAATCTGATATTGATATGACTGATATGACAGTTCCTCCATGTTCCCAGCTCCCAGAATATCACACAGTTACCTTGTATTGTAATACCATGATGCTTTTTGGCACAAAGTTTGAAAATCTAACCTGTGCTCTTTAAGCAGAACACTTGTGCCACTTGCTGTCTTGCGCAGGAAATAGTCGTGTTGTTTTTAGCAGAGACAGAGAGAGAGCTTTCTGGGATTGGTGGAACAGTCATGGATCAGAGCAGGTCAGAATGATGCGTCCCAGAGGATGACTGGCGTAAGACAAGGAGTCAGGGGGCTATGCGGCATCTCTTGACTTCACTGTTGCTGTCCCTCTCTCTCGACTGACAGTAAAGGTCAGGGCATCTTCATCCTCTCGCTCTCTCCTCTTTACTGCACTGACAGATCTTCCTGTGGGAACATGCCTCGGCTCATCTCACTGACATAGGAGGCTAATAATTAATATTTTATTAGTATTTTGCGCAGGTTCTTAACGTGGCCCATGCTCTCATACCGACTCAGGATGTCATCAATCTCATCGAGCTCAGATTCAGAACTCCTGCTCTTTCTGGAACGGAACATGTCTGAAGATGCTTAACTTAAACTTTGGAGTCATTTGCAATGTTGGGTAATGTTTTTATTTTTATAATAGTGACGTTAATATGGAGTTATTCACTGCTATTGCTGTATGCTAGTCTATATTTGACACACCTTCAAACCTCAGTGCTTAGAGCAAGTTTTCCAACATTTAAATTATGTATTGTATTTTTTAAACAAAAAATGGATTGGATTTCAAAAATGTGCACAATCTCTATTTGAAAGAGTATGTTAGATAGTACATTAAAGCCTTTTTCTTTCACTTGTTTCATTACACCCAACTTGAGTCTCCATGTGTTCTTTGTTTGTTCAGCCATAGTTAAATATGAGAGAATTTTTCTGTTTTGTAAACCACCCCTGTCTGTAAAAACACCTGCTTTCCCACTTCACCCTCCCCTTCCATCCTTTGCTTTCGAGACTCTCTCTCCTCTGAACGTTCCTGAGCAAGTACCTCTACAAATTTGAGCGAGCCGCCGAGAGCGAAGGGGGTTTGGATTAGATGAGGCGGCAGGACTGTAAGTAGAGCGTGTCTGCCGCGCTGCTGATTATATTAAACACGCAGACATTGGGGGTTTAATAATACATTAGCCTATCTGATGTTCCTGCCATGCAACCTAAAGCACACGTCTCCCATATTCTCCATAGACCTCCGGTCCCTGGAAACTGAAACTGGAGGAGGGGCAGTGGCAGAGCTCATATAGCTATATTTATTGAGAAGAGTCACTGTTTATTATAGAGAAGGACCTCATTTAGGGTTTCAGACTCAAAGGCCAGCCGAGAGCCATGCTGACTGGCTGTTATCCCCTATCCTGTGCTTTTTCTCAGTCTAGTCTGCTTTTCTTGAAACAGAGCAACTGGTAATTGCGAAAAAGGAGTGTGCACTTATGAAACCGTACGCAGTGTTCTCTTATAAAGTGCCATTTGGGAGCATGTTCCAGTTTTGTTTAAGTTTTTGCTTGTGTATTTTTAGCTAGGGAATGAGGTGATTTGGCAGTGAGGACGGGATGTGATATCGGGGGTAATGTGGCACATGGGTGGGCAGCCTGGGGAAAGAGGGGCATTTGTCTGAATCAGTGTCTTGCCCACACCAAGCCCCCAAACTGGCACCCCTGCTGAGCTCTGTCCTGCTCTGCTGAGCTTTGCACTGTCCTCTGCTCATCGAGGGGCTTTGTGATGGAAGAGGTTGGGGGCTTTGGGTCACACCTACACCACTAAAGTACTTCTGGCTCGATCGCCGAGATCTAATGGCTTTAGAGGAGCTGCACTGTTCTTATAGAAAAACACACACAGATAAGCACAAGCACAATAATGTGCCTACGACACATACACATGAAGTTCAGTGCCTTGACAACATACATATACCTGGAACAACATATATATATATATATCACTAAACGTTGGGACACAGCAAAATGCATATTTTTTTCTCAGGACCTTGCATTTTCAGTCAACAGAAATGCGTCTAGTGTGGCCATGGCATATAAATGGCACAGATGAGTGAAAGGCTGTCTGCTCTCCTTCCAATGTCTTACTCTTTTCACCCTTCACCTCTCAGCCCAAACTGGACTCTCTCTCTCTCTTTCTTCCCTCCGTAATCTGCATAAAAAAGTCAGTGATTATCGTCAGTGATTTTTTTTCTGTTTCCTTAGAGGCTGAATGTTACTGGACAGATAGCTGATCTTTTAGAAGTTCTGTTTGTTCTTCGAGTTTGCCCCCACTACAAACATCTCCCTGATCAAAGCATTTTGAAAGGACTTACCACTTCAAACGTGGGCTCCTTTCCGCCCCATTCCACCCGACCTGCCGATCACCATGGCAACGCCATAATCACCTAATCCACGCCCTCATTCTGTGCCCGTCATCTCAGGTAACCTAGAGAATGAGAATGTAAATGTACTCATTTTATGATAATTTGTCATTTAAAAAAATGATCTCATGGGCTACCTTCTGCCAACATGACCATCATCCCATACTAGTTTTGAATGAACTTAATACAGATTTTTGCTATGAAAGACCTATTCTTCATTTTACATAATGACAGAAGATTACCTTTAAATGTCCCACATTACCTGTCATTACCTATTCTCATTTCACCTGTATTTACCCTCCTGCTCTAATATTAGGTAGAACTTATGTGACATCAGCCAACATGCTCCGCAGCGAGTAATTCATTGTCCGATCACAAACATCGCAATGAGAGAACTAAAGCTTGCATACAGGTTGAATGCCGACACGCTGCGTTTTGTCATAACAAACTGCTTCTGAAATGCAAATACACATTCTCACAAAATGGCTGCCTACTGTGTGTTGTTCCATATGGAATGTTTTTGTCCTTTATGCATATTCATGGTAATGGGCGAGCGAGCAGCCTAGCTTTTAGAGAACAAGAACGATGAGCTAATAGCATCTTCCCATGTGGGAAATGAACAACTCTTAAAGCAAAATCCCAACTGTGCAATTATTTCAGTGTGCGGGCAAACCAAAGGCATTACCGTACCATCTACTTATTCTTATTAGACGCTTGTTTAAGTGAAATGTGCGAGGCACGCGGATTCAGTGTCCTGTATGACTAAATTTCCCCACTGAAAGAACAATGGACACCCAATAGAAGGCATCACAGAAATTCAAATGGTTTCCATTAAAATACCATTATGAACCATGAGCTTTTTCCATTAAAACCGTTGTTTTGGGCATTATTCCAATAGGATTTAACATCCAACCAATAACATCCATTACATACCAGTAGACACCGTTATAGGTTTCATTAAAACGATTACAATTCCCTTTAAATCCATTAAATCCATTACAACTTCTTTAATGGTTTCTTTTGTTTTTTTTCAGCAGGGATACCAGTAGACACCAATATAGTTTCCATTAAAACAAATACAATTCTCATCCATGCTGAAAAACATAGAAACCCAACCCTGCTGAAAAAACCATAGAAACCCAACAGAAACCAACACAGAAATTCTAATGGTTTCCATTAAAATACCATTATGAACCATTAGCTTTTTCCATTAAAACCATTACAAAATTCCATTTTGTAGTGTGTTTTGGGCATTATTCCAATAGGATTTAACATCCGACCAATAGAATCCATCACACACCACTAGACACCATTGTAGTTTCCATTAAAACTTCTTTAATGGTTTCTATTGTTTTTTTCAGCAGGGAATATAAACTATCACAGAAATTCTAATGGTTTCCATTAAAATACCATATATTTTTCTATTTTTCTCAGCAGGGTACCCTGCTGAAAAAAAACAATAGAAACCATTAAAGAAGTTGTAATGGTTTGAATGGTTTTAAATGGATTTGTATTGGTTTTAATGGAAACTATAATGATGTCTACTGGTTTGTGATGGATTGGAATAATGCCCAAAAACACACTACGAAATGGAATTTGTAATGTTTTTAATGGAAAAAGCTAATGGTTCATAATGGTATTTTAATGGAAACCATTAGAATTTCTGTGATGGTTTCTATTGAGTTTCCATCCCTGTTGAAAAAACAATAGAAACCATTAAAGGGGTTGTGATGGTTTGAAGTGTTTAAAAGGGATTTGTATTGGTTTTAATGGGAACTATAATGGTGTCTACTGGTATGTGATGGATTCTATTGGTCAGATGTTAAATCCTATAGGAATAATTCCCAAAACACAATACAAAATGGAATTTTGTAATGGTTTTATGGGAAAAGCTCTAACGGTTCATAATGGTATTTTAATAGAAACCTATAGAATTTCTGTGATGGTTTCTATGATTATTTTTCAGGTTGTTGATCAGCAGGGAAGATATTAGGTAATGTTAACTGGTACACAAAGAGTTATTATGGCAATGTTGTAGTAACTCAAATTCAGGTCTGACTTCATTCTAGCGTGGAATGTGATGGAAGAAATTAATTCTCTTTATACATTTTCCCTCATTAAATCTCACTTAGAAATATGTCACTTTACAGAAGAAAAATGGCTTGTGAATGGGGAAAGTTTTCTTTAAGTACAAAAGCATTTATGTAGTTCTTAATTTGCATTCTTAAAAGTTTGCATTTACTGTTATCAAAGGAAAACTGCTCCCTACCTGTTTTCATTTGATGCATTGACTTCTGTGGATTTTTATTTGCTCTCCTATCATTCATCATAATTACTGCATGCCCTAGTTTGTTCACTTTTGCCCTGAAAATGAATTCATCTTCTATTTTTACTCCTTCTGGTTTTTAAGCATTGGAGCTGGGGTTCGGGGTTGAACTCGCTGCCATGGCCTTTACAGTGGCACATTTGTCCCGCTGCAGATGGCGTTTTAGACATTTACCTTGTTTTAGAGCTGTAAGAGACTTGAGAGCGCTGTGGGTGGAAGCTGATAAATATACTTCGATATATGAACAGATGTTTTCTAGCAGTTCAAGTCAGCTTGGATAGACCGTAACTTTATATGCCCGAATATTCCGATTGGCAGTGAAATGTACAAGCGATCTAATTTAAAAGAGTTATATTCATAATAAGAGTTTAAATCCCAGAATGCCGAAATTGCTGTTCGTGTAAACATATTCAGTGAGATGTAAAGCTCTTTCCTTCAGGGCCTGTCTTTTGTAGAGCATCTTCAAACCCTCTGCTAGTTTTTAAGCCTTCAGGTTTAAAGTATATCTGTTCAGGCGAGGCAGACTCCTCTGAGAAAAATCACCTCAGTGGAGCGCTTCCCATCCCACTCTTGTGTTTTCCTCTGAAGAAAGTCCCAGATATCTAAGTCTAAGCATGCCTCATCTTCTGGGGAAAAGTGTTTGGTATCGCATGTTGCAATAGTAGGTCTCTGGGCTGAAGAGAAAGAGAAACGTTTGACCCGGTCCAACACGGTCAACAGTCAACTCTATCAATCACCTCCTGGGCTAAATGTGACACAGGGGCTGAAATTGGACCCTCTTTCAACAAGCAAATCCCCCTCAATTAAGTGACATTTCATTAATCTGTATCAAAGTCAAGCTAACTGCATCCCACACACAACTGAGGCTGCAGTGAGCCCTGGAGGCTGTTATTAAATTTGCTTGTATCATTGTAAAGGAAATGGCAAACGCATTCGACTTAAAGGGCACCTGGCATCTGTCTCTTTAAAACCAAACTCGGCTAAATTAAAAGTGCACAGTTGGACATGCTAAGCACAAACTGTGTCCGTGCCCTTTACGACAACACTTGATCAATTCTTAATACGTCTAGCCAAACATTTTCCTCAGCCTTCGAGTAAATACTTCTTGCCCTTTAAATTAAGGACTAAATATCTCAAATGAACAAAATGTTGTTGTAGTACAATCGATTTGCTCGACGTGTGTGCGAAAAACAGTCAGTATCTCGCAAAACGTTTGGCGAGAAGACATTTGAAGTAATTGAAGATGTGAAATAGCATTCCCAAATATATTTTACGTAAGAGATAAAGATCTAATTCGATGCATTGGGATTTGATTGGCTGGTAACATGTTGGGCTGTGATATTAGGGATAGTTCACCCAAAATGAAAAGTTCATTTACTCACCCTCTTGTCATTTTAAACCTGTTTGACATTTTTTCTTCAGCAGAACATGACAGAAGATATTTTGAAGAATGTTGGGATCAGAAAACTGCTGGTCCCCATTCACTCCTATTGTTTGGACACAAAACCAATGCAAGTCAATGGGGACCAATGGTTATTTGATACCAGCATTCTTCAAAATGTCATCCTTTGGGCTCTGCAGAAGAAAGAAAGTCATAGATTTTTGGGTGAACTAACCCTTTAATATTACAAGCATCTGTGGTGTGTTTACAGTATATAGTTTGAGGAAAGATTAGGAAAAGATTATGACATTAACCTCACATGCTCTCATGAGTCATGCACGGTTTTATTTATTAGGTGAGTAAATGTGGGGTATTTTGATGTGTTGTCTTTAATAGCGCCGTAATGTAATTCATTTAAGGTAAGTATGAGTGCTGTCGGAACTGAAGTGGGTTGGTCAATTGCAGGTTTTAAGAGGTAATGCAAGTAGGTGAAAATGACAGTAATTAAAGCACAAAGGTTTAGCAGTCCTGGAGTGTGTTATTTATCTGTGAAATGAGCTCTTTCTGTGTGACTGCGGCTTATAATGATACACAGTGTAAAAGAGTGATAATATGTTAAAAGGGGGAGAGAATTAGGCATCGAGAAATATCTGAGGTCAGATTCATAATTTGAGAATGATTGGTTAAGACAGAGTGAAATATGCAAAGGTTTGTGGTAGAAAGCTTTTTATATAATCTCAGACTCTCAGAGTTTATAGTGATGCTACAACCTTCAGAAATGTAAATGCATTAAAGTAATATTTATTTCAGTGTGATAATTATAGACCTTTAAACACAGTTATGCAGATTCAGATGGAGTGAATCAAATTTAAACCGAGGTTTTATATCAAACAGCATATGTTTGTTGCAATTGAATTACTATTACAAATATGTATTCAGAACTATTAAGTCAGAATATTGTCAAATTAGGTAAAAACAGAAAAACGGGCCAGTCAGAATATTTTGAATATATATTTTGAAGAGTGTTGATACCCATTCACTTGCATATGGACACAAAACCAATGCAAGTCAATGAGTACCGCCGTGGTTTGGTTACCAAAATTCTTCAAAATATTCGTGTTCTGCGGAAGAAAGAAAGTCATTGCACCAAAACACTGTCAGGCAAACCAAAATGTTCTTGTGATATTTATTTTTATTATATTTGATTGTCTTCTTTCTTACATCAGTGAACACCTGATCATGTGGATGCAGTCAAGATGCTTTTATCAATGCAAAAGTATGGGGCCACCTGAGGTTAGGTGTCAAGGGCACAATGGTGATGTTCTTTGTTGATTTTTGTGAATCACAGCGTTTTTTACACTACATCACATCACCACTTATAGAGACATAGTTCATGTTTTAAGAGTGAATGTGTGTGTGTGTTTTCCTATCAGATTTTCGTCTTCACTGACATGTGAGAAATGACTGCGTTGACTGCGTCCACAAGTGCTCGCTCTCTCCTGATTAGTGTGAAGAGAGATTTGAAAGACCTTCTTCTCTCACTACTTAATCAATAAACCGCTGACAACCTAGTGAGTGAGACAGCAGAGGAGCGAGGAAGAAAGTAAACGTGTTCTCAAGAAAATAGTTTGCTATCCACAATTGCCGCCCCCGGCTATAAGCAAGGCCTGTGTGTGAATATATTTTAGAGAATATAAGATCGAGATTGACAGCGAGGTTGAGGCTTTAAATTGAGTGTCAGGGATCTCGCTATGTAGTGAGAAAAGGAAAAAGGAGGAAAAGTCATGAGTGAAATTAAACCTCGGAGCTGTAGCACGTAATAAAGTTGGCTGCAGAGAGAGGTTTCCCGTCTGGACTTTGTTGCTTTGAGAAATTATTTAGAACTCTGTGGGGGGCAGGAAACTAATAACCTATATTAAAAAAGCCGTCTTTCTTTCAATTGCATTTACAGTCCGAGCCTTTTTTGGGCCACTGAGTGGGTGTAGTGTGTAAAATTATTACTCGCTTTATTCCAGCCGGTGTTAAACCGCAGCTGTATCGAGCCCGTCATGATCCAAGTGACCTTTTGAAATTACAAGGGTTTATTGCACAGGGTTAGATGCGTTCTGCATAGTCTCAAATGGCACGCCCACAGACCGCCCACACTGACCTCCTGATGCATACTGCACACATAAAGAGCTGTTTTGAAGGTAGCAGGCTGATACAATGGGATCTTTTTAAGCACTTAAAGGGACACCAAACCTGCATGACTTTCTTTCTTCTGCAGAACACAAAAGATGATATTTTGAAAAATGTTGGTAACTAACGGCACTACCCATTGGCCAACGTCCCTTAAAATATCTTCTTTTGTGTTCTGCAGATCATAAGTCATAAAGGTTCTTGAAAAGATTCAATGAAAAACTTTTGTAGTTCTATTCATAATATATACGGACAAGTTTAGTGCAGTATATCAAAAGTTCTCTCCCTCTATACCTCAGCCATTTAAAGTGCCTTGAATCTCATGCTAGGTTTGCCTTCTGTCATGTCTCAATGCCTGTTTCGATCCAGGCCTGTTTCCACAGCAGCATCGGCCATCAAGTGGCAAGCGGTCCCCCACACCCGTTTTCGTTCACACCCCTGGAGCCCCCACCGTCACATTGAGAGAGGGCAGCACAGCTGGGGGCATATCCCAGAGAAATCACCACTGCTTTTTTCTTCTCGTTTTGTAACTCGTCCTTTCAAGCAAGGCAGCCATAAAGTTCAGTCGTGCCGTCTTCAAAAAACCCTATTATTGCTCGTTTCTGATTCTCTGTCATTCAGAGCAAAGACCACCATCCCCTCTTTCGCCACCTTTTTTCGGTTTTAAGGGAGGAGGCAGTAATCTGGGCGATCGGAGACCAATGCTGCCAAATCGAGAGCGAGCAATTTGGCGAAAAGGACCTTAAGCATGACAGATTTCTCTCTCTCTCTCTCTCTCTCTCTCTCTCTCTCGTCTGTCTGTCTTTCTTTTTCTCTCTTGTTATTCCCCTTAATGTCAAGAGGCAGTTCGATGTTTTCTGTTTTCTTCTTTCTTCTTCAAGTCCCAATTTCACATGCTCTGTCATCTGTGAAAGCTCATATGTTAAAAGGATAGAAAGATGGTATTGGATTTGTCAGTTGATGCCAAAGGACTTTTTCGGCCACAGAAAGACGCTTTCTTTCACTCTGTCCCCTCTCCTCTGGGTCTCGTTCTATCTTTCTCTTTCTTTGTAGATGTTTGTTAAGAGTGAAGAGCATACGGAATAATGCCTACCAACATTTCCTGTGATTGCTGTTGTTGCAACGTAGCAAATCAGAACATGAATGTAGTGCGTGTGGTCAAAGGTGTGCATTTATGTGCAATTCATAATATTATAATATTATATCGGTCTCCACCAATTCACAACAGTAAGCTTAAAGCGATAGTTTACCCAAAAATAAACACATTTTCATCATTTATTCCACTCCGTATGTCCACTCTAGTGAAAGCGTTAAACTTCTTTAGAAGATTTTGACTTAGAATCAAAATAATTTTATGGAATCATAAAATTGCTGAGATAAAAAAACAATACAAACCATTAAAGAGGTTGTAATAGTTTGAATGGTTTTAAAGGGATTTGTATTGGTTTTCATGGGAACTATAATGGTGTCTACTGGTATGTGATGGATTCTATAGGTTGAATGTTAAATCCTATTAGAATAATGCCCAAAACACATGACAAAATTAAATTTTTAAAGGTTTTAATTCCCTGCAAAAAAACAATAGAAACCATTAAAATAGTTGTGATGGTTTGAAGGGTTTTAAAGGGAACTATAATGGTGTCTACTGGTATGTGATGGATTCTATTGGTTGGATGTTAAGTCCTATTGGAATAATGCCCAAAACACACTACAAATGGAATTTTGTAATGGTTTTAATGGAAAAAGCTAATGGTTCATAATGGTATTTTAATGGAAACCATTAGAATTTCTGTGATGGTTTCTATTGGGTTTCTATGTTTTTTTTTCCAGCAGGGTTCAGAAAGCTAATGGTTCTATTGAGTTTCTATGTTTTTTCTATTTCTGCTGAAAAAAACAGAAACCATCACAGAATTTCTATTGGTTTCCATTAAAATACCATTATGAACCATTAGCTTTTAACATTAAAACCATTACAAAATGCCATTTTTTGTTTTTGGGCGTTATTCCAATAGGATTTAACATCTGACCAATATAATCCATCATATACACCATTATAGTTTCCATTAAAACAAATACAATTCCCTTTAAAACCATTAAACCCATTACAACTTCTTTAATGGTTTCTGTTGTTTTTCTAGCAGGGATGGAAACCATTAAAGAAGTTGTAATGGTTTCCATTAAAATACTATTGTGAACCATTAGCTTTTTCCATTAAAACTATTACAAAATTTCATTTTTAAGTTTGTTTTGGGCATTATTCCAATAGGATTTAACCTCCGACCAATGGAATCCATCACATACCAGATACAGTCTCTGCTGAAAAAAATCCCTATTTTAAAAAATAGAAACCATTAAAGAAGTTGTGAGGGTTTTAATGATTTTAAAGGGATTTGTATTGGCTTTAATGGAAACTATAATGGTGTCTGCGATGTATTCTGTTGGTCGGATGTTAAATCCTATTGGAATAATGGCCAAAACACACTACAAAATGGAATTTAAAAAGCTAACAGTTCATAATGGTATCTTAATTAGAATTTCTGTGATGTTTTCTATTGGGTTTCTATGTTTTTCGTCAGCAGGAATTATAGTTTCCATTAAAACCAATACAATTCCATTTAAAACCATTACAACTTCTTTAATGGTTTCTGTGGTTTTTTCAGCAGGGAACTGTTTAATTCATTACATTTTCTTTCTAAACGTCTTTGTTGACTGAAGACTGACTAAACCACAAGCAAAATGTATTCACTGCGTAGGCGAAAACATGGTGCATCTGCATGGTTTTGATTTTAAAACATCCCTCCCAATGTTAAAACGAAACCTATGCCATTGGTTTAAATGAATCATTTTAATTGTACCCGGTCGCTGCCACAGAGCGGGTTTGCAGGTTGGCCTTTTCTTATTAACCCAATTAGCAGTCGTTTCGCCAGCACAAATCTTTTAACGGCGCTTTGTTTGAGTAAAAACAAGCGAACGGCACCGACAACCCACTAAATGACTATTTTTCTTTCCCTCGCTCCCTCATTCTCTCTTTATTCCCCTCCACTCGTTCAGCTGACACTTCCTCCCTCTCTCAACCTCAATTGTCGTGAAATGGTCGAGAACAGAGATCCTCTCTCCATTCTACGGAGATGAGCGCGGGTGAGGTGGAGGGGGGCTTGATTGCGGTAAATCGATCTCTAATCACCCCGCGCTCGGTACTTTTATCCCCCTGCACCATCTACGGGGCTTAAGAGGGTTCAGAGTTGTATTTACATGCTGGGTTTTGAGGTCTCTCTCTCTCTCTGTCTCTTCAAGCTCTGTCTGATACCAGTGTCATAACATGCCATTGTAATCCTCTGGAGTGACTCACTTCTTACATTGCATTGTGGGAACTGAAATCTCCGGCCCTTGATTGCGCACTTCAGTCTCCACTTACAGGCTCAGAAATGACTCGTGCTTCCATCGAGCGTGTCGTTGACCCAGGCGCACGCTTCCTCTCGTGTTTCTCCTCCGGTTTGACCCGTGTTATTCCCCCGTCCGCGGCCCGACGCGGCCCTTTCGCCGCCCGGCTTTGTGCCAGTTGAGATGTGCCCCAGATAAATGCAGGAATGGCACGTTAACAAATAAAATGGATGTTGTCAAGGGGTTTCTTTGAGAGAGACAGTGTTTGAATAGAATCGGATCTTAAATTGAAGAGGTGGTCTGATGCTTGGAGGTGAGAGAGTTACGTCAAGGGGCCCGAGGGTGGAAATGGTTTATGACCTTGTGGGCAGCGAGTTGTGAGAGGAGAAACTGTGCATACTGCCTGTTCTGCTTCTACCTGACCTGTACACAGGAAGAAATCCACAGGCGTAAAACTCTATTTCTTTTAAAGCTCCGTCCTTGAGGAATAAAGTGAGACTGGAGAGAGAGAAATAGAGAGAGAGAGAGAGAGAGAGAGAGAGAGAGAGGTACAGCAGTCTGTGCCCTGTATAAATTTAACACTACTGACAATTTACAGCTAGTCCGTGTCAACTGATATGACGCACACACAGGCGAGCGTGTCATTCCATCGCTGCTGCAAACTGATGCTAATTCACCACAGCGTGAAGATGCGGGTGGCATTTGGAATAGCTGTATGCTTTTGGAGGAAAGAAGCCCACGACATCCTGGGGTGGAGGTTGGGGGGGCACAGAATAAACCACCAATAAGACAGAGCCATTTCCAGAGCTCTCCCGTAGCGGTCATAAAAATAGGCTTTTGCAATGACAAATATAGGGATTTACTGTCTGTAGTTACAGAAAAGTAGGCAAGATCGAAACTATTGCAATTTTTTAACATTTTTCCAACATAACTCATAGACTACAACCTGTCATCTTTTATTAAAACGTATATGTGCCATAGCTGTACCATTACTAGACTTAAGGTAAAATGAGAATAAAATTCTATAGATGGAAAAGTGTTACAATTTCTTCTATTATAGTAGCACTTGAATAATAAATTATGTAAAATAAGAGCACTTATATTATTATTTTTTTCCACGACTGTATAACTTTTTCCTTTGCGGTTAACTTTTAAATGCACATTTTTACAAATAGATTTGACAAGAAATGCCATTTAGGATATTACACTAGTGTCCACTGTAATGGTTGATATACAACTGTGTCATCAAAACCAATGTAAACGCAAGAAATGGCTTTTTATTAACTAACTGTCCACTGCTGTAGTGACCAGTATGCATGAAGCGTTATGATTTATTGTGAAACTATTGTGAGAATATCACCATGTGTTACATTTTTTAGTGCAAATACCTGACGAAGGTCTTTGACCGAAAGGTTGTATCTAAATAAAAAAAGAATTTTGAAAGATCGATAGTGTGCTGGTTTACTTTGATGTTACTGATTTTTGACCATTTTTGGTCCCTTTTCTCCATGCACCTATTGTTAACAGGTGTGCGAGGGTGATTACAGATTGTTTTAGTGCAAATACAAAAATGATCATATTTACAGCCACAGAAAAAATAAGAGACCACTCCAACTTTTCATTTCAAACCAGCATTTCTAGATGTATTGTGGTCATTCCAGTCCAGTGTCTGTTGAATTTCAACAAAATCAAACCTTAGGAGTGACAAAGTCATCCAACAGCAATGTGAAAGACTGACAGAATGACAAGACACATGGAAACTAGAAATGTTATTTTGACCTGTTTCTCCAGTTCTCATTTTCTGCAAATAAATGCAAATAGAAACAATATTTTTAAATTTGAAATTTGGACAAAATAGGGTTAATAGTTAGCAGAATGAAACATGAAAAATGATAATTTTACCTAAACAAAAAAATTTCTGCGGCTGTATGTTCCTACATTTCATAACCGTAATGATTATGCAAGACGTGTGGCTATTGAGTAACAGAGCTTGAGTGAGTGTCATCCAGCCCTACAGAAAGGACACAGCAGAATAAATGCAGCCTGTCATATTCGAGTCGTCTGTCTCGGGCCCTGGTGATGAAACTTACTCTGCTTGTGTTGAACAGAGCCGAGCTGCCATTTCTGCTGAATCTGATCTGCCCGGTTTCAAGCTCTCTTAAAGATCCCGGGTAATTGTGTTACGTCAGGACTCTTTTCATGTCTTATCAGTTTGCATTAAAAGTGGCACGTTGAGCTCAGGAGGAAGATGCACTGCATAACCTTCAAAATTCATTCGATTTTTCACTTTTCCTCAAAGACACCTCTCTCCTTTGACGGCATTTACATATTTATGGCACCTGATCCTCATATACACACGTTTAATATTTTATTTCATGCGCGTTGTAGCACGCACTTGCAGGTGAGAAGTATGCTGAGGTGGCTGCCTCAACCAAGGTTGTCGACACAAATTTCTCTCATCTCTTCCTTTTGTTTTTCCTCCGCCAGTTCATTCCTAATGGAAGCGGGTGGCAGTAGAAGGAGCCGAACGGGGCTGTTGACCTTTCGTATGATTTGGAGTAGTGAGATCTTAAGCGAAATGAGGATTCCCAGCACCGGCCAGGCTCACCATTAAAAAAGAAATATGGATCAGGGTTGTCGAGTTCTTTTAACAGAGTCAGCCCATTACTGGTGCTTTATGGTCTAATTGGGAGCGTGTCGTCTCTATAAGAGAAAAGTTGTTTATGTCCCTCCTGGTCCTTATAGGTACCACGGTGAGATGGGTTATGAAATCGGTCAAGGTAACATCCATGCATTAAGGCATCAGGATGTCTGACAGATGTTGAGGGAGAATAGTGTAAGAAAACCACTGAGGCAGCAAAACAAGTGCTGGAAAAAAACTTCTCAGATTACTAAAGCACATTTGTCTTGTTTTGTAAGAGTTTTTTCTGCCTTTGCAGGGCTGTAGGTAGTAAATGAATGGATGTGTTGGCGAATCTGTTGTTGATCTTCAGCACCACCTGCAGGTCAGAGGATGCAATGACAGGTGTATTTTGAGAGCGCTCCAAAAGTGTCTCTCAACATAAAGGCAAACGTTGGAGACAACAGATAAAAGAATTTAGACAAGTGTATGAAATAGCTGCAAGTGATTTGTAAAGAAGCGTCTTAATGGCTGTTTTAATGGATGGGGGTGCGTGACGGAGTCTATAGGCACGACATAAACACATAGCTCGCTCCATCTGTCTTACATCTAAGTGTGCTGTTTGCAGCATTTTTGTGAAAACGGTTCTGTGCTTTTACACCCCTCTGCTTGTCGCGTGGGTCGTGCTCAAGGTGGGATTTATAACCGACCGACCCGCACACCCGTGAGAGCGCCGGGTTTAATGCAAGCGCTCACGTTTCCGTCGAGATTTCTGAATGGCAAAGCCATTCATCTCTGTGAAGGACGCAGAGAGAGAGGCTGTGAGACATTTGTCTTAAAATTCAACTGTTTTATGATTGCAGCCCATGCTCGAGTATTTTTCAGGCCCCTAGGAAGCAGATTAGAATATATATGGGTAAACGTTGCATAGCGGCAATCAGCGTTTCCTCCGGCTCAGCACAAACCCAGATGAGATCAATAAGATATTAGGCTTGTGTACATAGCAATGAGCTGAACGATCACTGGAGTCGTTTAGGACACAGTGAGAGAGACTGTGATATATTATTGACCAGCCGTACAAGACAAGCCAGTCCTGTGGGAGGAGGGCTGTGTGTGTGTGTGTGTGTGTGTGTGTGTGTGTGTGTGTGCATCCATGTGGTAACATTTGCTTTACATGAAAGATAATCATCTGTTCACTGCAGTGTGGTTTCCAGCTACACCTTGTGTAGTCAAGTATGGATTATGGACAGGGCAAATAAAACCAGAGGCCTATAGTGGCCTTAAAGACATGGCAAATGTGTTTGTTTGGATGTATAAATCAGAATCAGAATCATAATAAGCTTTATTCGCCAAGTGTGCACACACAAGGAATTTGTTCTGGTTACAGGAGCACTTAAACGCACAGTATACACATAACACGAGAAATAGAAAAGAATATATAGAAAAGAATATAAAATAAATATGGATAAAAATATAATAATATACAGAGGTGCAGTTTAGCTATGTGCAAGTACTGTATATTACAACTGTGTACTGTACATGTTTAAGACCAAGAAAATATAATAATATGTATTTACATAAATAATACCGTTGTCACTGTTATGTTATAAACACATAACGCCAGATGGCTTAAGCCTAGTCGCAGACTAACTTAAATGTTAGATGTCTTAAATGTCTTGTCAAAAACAATTTGCACTGACACATGTGACCCTGGATCACAAAACCATTTGTAGCAATGGCCAAAAATACATTGTATGGGTCAAAATTATTTGAAAAAATTTTATGCCAAAATCATTAGGATATTAAGTAATTGTAAATTTCCTGCCATAAATATATCCAAACAAAAATGGCCGGAAACCACGTCTACAAACTTCACTTGCTGATGCCGCTCTTTGGGAATTACCCAAAATTTTGGTATCTATGTAAAGGTTAGAATTTCAGCTTTTGGGTTCATCTGTTCTCCACAACGGCCTGCTACAGTGCCCCTGATGAACAGCTTGAACAATTTTTTGGCACCCTCAGATTCTAGAGTTTTAAATATTTTTCTCAGCCAAATATTGTCATATCCTTACAAACCATATAGCAATAGAAAGCTTATTTATTATGTAAAAAGAAATGTACCCTTAAGATTGGTTTTGTTGTCTAGGGTCACATATCTTAAAATATATCAGTGCGATTGTTTTGTCTCAAGATGCACATACAGTAATGTTTTTTGTAAAGTATGTTTTTAAAAACGACTTAAATATCCTAATTTAAGGATAGTGCTCGGTTTGACTTTTATCCATGTCCAAAAAGTTTTTTTACACAGCAGTTTTACTGTGATATACCTCACAATATGGAAAAGAAGACAATGGCTGCTTGCGTTTTATGCCGATTTTAAGTACGATAGGTGATTTAATAGGTGTTGTTAGGCATAATTTACATCCTCAAGTGCGTCATTGCTTTTAATAAATAGTTACTAAAAATCTAAGGACTCATGTGTACATAAGAACAGTGTCGTATGGGGGTGTATAATGATAAACACGGTGTTTGTGCGAACAGGTGTTTTACATCATTGCTATGTTGGGTATTATAACATGCCAGGAATGATGTATCGCCCATCCACATCCAGAAGAGAAACAATGCATTTTATCATTTCTTTTTGTGATAATAATGGTGGCAAATGTACCTCAGTTATACTCTGTAGCGACTGTGGTGTTTTGGTAAAAGATATGGTAAATTTTTGCAGGCATAGTTCTTCTCGCTTCGTGTAAGAAAGGGGCCTCTGAGAATCTAAGATGACAGGTTTTCCTGAACTGCCTTTAGTGCAAAAACGCGACAATGATCGCAGGTCTGGTAGCAGGATTGAGTTTTTGTTCCCAGCAGCACAGTTCTAATCATTTCCCTTCACTATTCGCAATCCCTTCCAGACTTAAAGACGGCCCCGTGGGAGCCTGAGTTACCACAGACATAATGTATTAGGCCATGCTTGTCTTTACAGCTAGTGATGGATGGATATAATATTCAGAAGGAGCCTGCTGAATAATGCATATGGATATTTTAATGTTTCATTCGGTCAACTTTGGAAGTGAGCGAGATATCTTTGTGGATTGACCCGTGTTCTGCTATTCTTCAGACTGCTGAGCCATCAGCGTGTGTGTGCGTGTGTGCGTGCGTGCGTGCGTGTGTTTTTGTCTCACTGTGCCTTATTAATTCTATAGATATTTCCCTGACACAAACACATACCCTGTCTCTTTGTAGAAAGTTCACGATATGTCCACACATGTCTATTTGTCATCCTGAAGCAGCACTACTGCATGCAACAGAATCATCAACATTACTTGAAAGACAAATTGTTTGGTATTTTTAGTGGCAAACGGCAAAAATACGGCTTGTTTTTATCCTCTTGACCGCTAATGGGTGGAGATAACAGCCTTCAGCCTTCAGCTTTCCACAGGTGTAGATGTGGAAACCAATGGGTTTTTCTTTATGCGATTTTCTTGCTCATGCTGGAAATGTTCTTTCTGACATACCTGTTTGGTCAACCCACGTTAAGAGAAGAAAAACGAGCACATTCCCTCACATGTAGCATCCCGTCTGGAGGAACAGAATACTTTGAAATATGCTTGCCTCTGCCTGGAAGTGTATCAGACTTTAAAAGAGAAGCTTTTGATGGCAGTCCAACCTTGCTTTTCATTACCTTGAATGGTATTCCCTATTTCATTCACAAGTGAAATTGTGCACAAAGAAGGAGTGATTTGATTTACGGTGCATTAAATGCATCTTCGTATCATTGTGGAGGATTGTAAAGGAGGAGAGGAAAAAATATCTGGAAACAGATCTAGGAGGCATTATTACATCTGTGATGAGGGGACGGCGTGGAATTAGGTAATAGTAATAGATTTATGTAATGGTATTTTTTCTAAATATCTGAAGATGAGTTTGGGAAACTACTGTGGCATGATATGTGGGATGAATAGAAAGCCCAACCCATGGCATTGGTTGAGCCATGTTGTTGTATGTAGCTTGCAACTTGTACTTAGTAAGCTACTACAGAGTGTTTTAACATCCAAAAAATCAGCTTTAAAGTACCAAAGATTGTATGTCCTTGCTCTTGAGATCAGTAGCTCTTTGTGTTTTGTGCTCCATTAACTCTGACATTTTCCTTCACTCCTGTGCTTTCGTAATGTTTCCTACTGCACGTCTGAGGGGTCCAGACATATGGCTCCTGACCACACATGTACTGTCCTGCCAGGACCCCTGCCTGCTGAGAGTAACCTTTCCATGTGTCCGCCTGTGTGTTTTGCAGCCCATCTGAACCAAGAGAGAGAAAAACCAGTGGTGTTTCTCACAGCCCGCGTTCATCCTGGAGAATCGCCCGCTTCTTTTATCTGTCAGGGTAAGACCTCGTCTTCTTGACACGCATACACAGATTTCAACAACACGGTGATGTCTTGAACTGTCAAACTGTACAAAACGCTGACCAACAGTTGCATCACAACAGTTTTTCTTTGGTAACTTTAAGTTCGGTTGTGTCGGGCTCCGCTGTGAATGAAGGGCAGTGAAGGAGGAGCAGAAAAACAGGAGGTCAGAGAGTGTAGCGCAGATTAGAGGAAGTGTCAACTCACCTTCTCTGCATCACTCCTAAATCTGTTTAAAGCTGGTGATTGAAAGACCTTAGCTGTCACAGGGCACAACACTTGCTGACACACCAGTCTGACAAAATGCCCAGATTTCAAAGGCAATTCTATCAAGAGCATCAGTTGTACAGCAAAACACTTCAGTACAACAAAAAGGCTTTATTTAACGCCCTTGATCCCAAGTTGAAATGTTACAATAGCAGTACAATATTAAATAGGTACTGTGTAATAGAGTAGGAAACGAACGATTCTTTAAAAATGTAATTAAAATGATTAATAAATATTATAAATTATATATAATATAAAATACACATTATTAAAATGAAATTTTAATGTATTCTATATTATAACTATAGAGCATAGATTTGATATCAGCAATAACTATGTATATAATATTGTTTATTTATATTTTAATTTCATATTCATAATTATTTATTTATTTTTATTCAACTTGTCAAATATCTAAAAGTGTATGAATACTATATTTTATATTATTTATATATTATTTTTATTTCATATTGACTAATCTAATCTAATATGTCTTATTATTATTATTAGGGGGGCAGTTGTGGCCTAATGGTTAGAGAGTCAGACTCGTAACCAGAAGGTTGCTGGTTCGATTCTCAGTACCGGCAGGGAACAACTGACGTGCCCTTGAGCAAGGCACCTTACCCCCGTTTGCTCCCCGGGTGCTGCAGTGATAGCTGCCCACTGCTCCCGGTGTATGTGTGTTCACAACTTGAAGTGTGTGTGTTCACTATTCACTGGTTGGGTTAAATGCAGAGGTCACATTTCGGGTGTGGGTCACCATATCTGACAAAAATAGGTCACTTTATATACAATTATTATTTTAAGGTCTTTGCAATGTAAACATCATAACAAAGTATGTGAACAGTATTATGGCTTTATGGTTATTTGAGGCCATCTTTAGGTTTTATTATAGTTAAAGTGTAGTAAACATGTTTCTTGATGAATTTATTACCATATTGATTACCATAGATTACAAATATCAGTGTTAAAGTATAGTTACTATAGTAAAACCATGGTTAATTTGTGGTTACTACTAATATAAAAAAAACTGGTTACTATACCTAAATCATGGTTATTTTTGTGCGGTTAAAATGTTACAACAGTTTACTGTTACTAATGTATTGGCCACTTTTTTTAAGATAAGGCTATAATTTTATAGTTTTTTCAGTCAAAAAGAAGCATACATCAGCCTCGTGGTATAACATATTTTACAGTGCATTTGAAAGTGTACAAAATATATTCATATTTCATTCTGAGCACATCTGCATTTAAGATGGCATGAAGCCACAGGATTGTGCAAAACCTAATGATCTGTATTTTTCCCAGCATGCTTTGATAATGTTCTAAAGAGCATCTTGTGTGCTTCAATGGAAGCAAGACGAAACTGACCTTTTGTTACCAATAAAAAATCTGACCTTTTAACTAAAACATGGTCATTGTCACAAATTTGCTTAGGTTTGATTAGTGAACTGCAAATAGTGCAGAATCTTTTATTTCGTCATTTCAGTTTGGTCCAAACTCAGTCCAGATTAATAAACAGCACCACCACCCATAATGTCTATTTATGACCCTGACTGTATGTAATGTATATATATCCATTGTTTACTTTATACTTTATCTACAGTATATATCAGCATTGGTATCGCTGATATCAGACTACCGCAGCCGTGTGCTGGCAAATAATATAGGGCCATCTGTGAATGAGATTAACAGCGTTCTGTCTTTTCTCCACGCAAATTTCCATGCAGCTAATTACCGAGTTTGGCCTTGTTGTAATTCTGAAGAGGGTTTTTACACTTAACGGAAGTTTGGTCAAAACGAAGCTTCAAAGTCACCTGCCCGGCCACCTTAATAACAGACACGCACACACACGCCGTGCCGATATGCATGAATAAATATAGGAACTTCAAGCAATTAGATAGCATAGCAGTGTGGTCTCCTTCTGTGCCACATTGACTCAATTAGAGAGCTTGTTATGCCTCCATTAGCACTAATGAGCAGGACAGAGTGGGTGAGGGGTTGAGAAAGAGGGGGAAATGAGATGGGGTCTGCCCTCTCTCTCTCTCTCTCTCTCTCTCTCTCTCACACACACACACACACACACACACATAAACGCTCGCTCTCTCTTGTTTACCTGTCAATTATTCGCTCTCAGTACAGGGCAATTTGAAGGACAACAAGCGGCCACCACTATTGACATGCCTCACTCTCTCTCCCTCTCTCTTTCTCATTCTTTTACTCAAATTAGTATGATCTCCGTCTCTCTCATTTTTTGTTGTCTGCTCTATTCCATTTGTATTGACTGGAGGTACATTTTAATGTTGTAATTCTTCCTTTTGTCCCCTTATTTTTGTCTTTCAAACTCAGTTTGCTCGTGGATGGACTTACTGTGTGTATTTGTTTGGTCTTCGCTGCAGGTGTCATTGACTTTCTGGTCAGCCAGCATCCCATCGCACAGGTGCTGCGGGATCACGTCATCTTTAAAATCGTACCCATGCTCAACCCCGACGGCGTTTACCTGGGAAACTACAGGTCAGAATGCAACCAATCACTGCGCAAGTACTGTTCAAAGAAGTAGCTGACTGAAAACTACTTGAAGATGAATTCTGAATTCTGTCATAATTGACTTATATCCAGTATAGCTTTCTGTCTTCTGCGGCGCACATACCGGTATAATGAAAATATAATGACATTTTATGTAATAAAAGGGAATGTGAATCCAGGCTGTTGAGTTCAAAAATGACACAAGCATCATAAAAGTCTCATAACAGCTACAGTACTTATAACTCCTCTTATAGTCCAAGTCCTCTTAAGCCATATTATACGTTTATGTGAAGAAGAGACCTACTTTGTTTTTTCTTTTTCAAGTTTCTATTTACAGCTTATTGTTTTTGTGTTACAATCCTCTGCTGTAATTCTACAGGACGTGTTGTCAAGTTGACCTCTGATTGTTTCTACAGAAGACATTTAGACATTGATTATCAATATCATCTAATGCAAATACCCTATATGTGGTGTGTATGATAGCATGCTTATGGGTAATCAATGCTGAAAATGGAAAATGTTTTATTGACTTTAACTGTCAGTACAGGAAGTACTAAAGAGAAGAATGTTTGCCTTCCTTTAGTGAGTGAATTGCCTCGTCATTTTAATTATGACCTTTAATGCAGGAATTCTTCTCGGTTTGCATTATGTAAAATTGTCAGGATGCTTTCTAACTTGCTCGTCCATTAATGTGATGGAGTTTTGAAGACCTAAATAACAAGATGGTTTTCTGCTTAATGACACCCTAAGAGTGGGTATTTGATTATCATGGGTCATAAAATGAGCAAATCATAACCGGGCATGATTCAAACATTTATTTAACACTTTTAATCGGCTATCGAATTACCATTTTGTTGAATAATTAGTTACACTAAAAGCAGTTTTTTCAAATTGCAATTCGGCATCCTGTTTGTTACCATTAAGTTAAAATTCAAAATGATTTATGAATCAAATGACACAACGTCTTATGGGCCTTTGTATTAGGGTTGCACGGTCGCATTGTGATGCTAAAGCTTCAAAATACTGACCATGCCGCTCTATTTTTTTAATGGTAGTATTGTAGTACTATAAGTAATGTTGTAGGTTATATATACGTATTAACGTTCATTTGAACACATACATCTGTCTTTTTGGTGTGTTTATTTCCTAAATGAATCCGTGTTTTGAAGGACTCTGAGATTATAATTCAGTGAGTCATTCTTTAAGGCACTTGAGCGTGGCATCATGGGATAGAGTAGTGTCCATCCGATGCACACTCACTGATCTCGGCGGAAGTAGTGGACCATTCGGGTATCTCTCACCTACTGTTTTTTGCATAGGTTTCAGACATACTATTCATGACTACACCTACTCTATGGAAGTAGGCGATTTCGGGGTTGCTTCGTTCTTGAATAAATCAGCCGTTTTGAACGAATCGGTTAAATAATTGACAGACTCAGTAAATAATTGCCGCATCTACTGGCCGTTTTAGTTTCACATATAAAAGCAAGCATCTAAAGGCATTTCACTTTATAAACATTGTTGTATAAATTTGTTGTGTACTTTTGTATATTACTATTGTTAATACTATAAAATATTGTAGTGTACATTAAATAAGTGTGGTAATTCTCTTAATATATCACAGTATAATACAGTTCACTATAGTTAATACAAACTATTTTAATCTAGATCTGTGTGTTTAGTCTGGTTAATTTTTAGATTTGAATAATGAACATGGCACAGCATCTTAATATGACTTAATATTGTGATACTTTAGTTGGTAAATATGTTTATGGTATCGTGACAACCCTACTTTGTATAAATGTGTGAATGAATGAATATATGTATGTATTTATAAGAAGTTGTCCTTTTATGCTGACCTGAGACCTGCTTGCTGCAATCAAATCTCATGCTTTAGTGGCTGTGGGTGTGTTGAAGCCAGCAAAATCTGCACAGGGCCTGCAGTCGGTCATGCACGGCAGGTGTTGTCTTCACTCCTAATCCCATTATTGGCTTTTATATAATGGGGGCGATCATACTGAATACGCCAGTGGCTCTGCGTTTTCCCAAAGGCCTGCAGAAACCCGACGGTGGCTGCCACCTAGTGTCGGCTCTCTCACACTGCGGCGCTGCAGAGGTGGATCAATGCTAGTGACAGGGCTGACATACGGAACATCGCCACTTCTGACCCCTAAAGGTGCTCTGAACAGCAAGTTTAACTGATGCTGCCTCGCTGAGAGCCAATGAGCTCCATAATTAGAGATTTGATCCATCTCTCTCCCTCTCTTTGTGCTGAATCGGTGCTTTTTCTGCATCTAGAGAGAGAGAGCAGATGCAGGAGGGGACATGGGATCAATCCTTGCTGACTGGGGATTAGTGTTGTTCTGAGAGCGGCAGCATTGACTATAGGTTCAGCTCAAAGTCACAGAGCCTCAGCTGGACAGCAGCAGGGGCCGAGGCATCTGTCTATTCCTTTATCGGTCTGCTGCCTCGAGGAAAGAAAGTAGCAGACAGAGACCCGGGGGGAAAGGGACGTTGTTAGACGGTCACCCTATAGCCATAGGTAACACAGATTAACGGTATGTGTCCGCTGGTGTGGAAATATCAACTCAATACTACCAGAGAGCTGCAATTTTGTGGGTGTGTCTGTGAAATGAGCAGCAGTGTGGTTATCTTCAGTGTAGTCTAGGATTACTTTTTAATATACTCATAGTAAAGTTACCCCCTCCAATGTCACAACAATATTTTAAGGCCCCCCCACCACTCATAATTTTTTAATAAAAATATAATTCTATTAAAATGCATGTTTTGTCTTAAATGAAATAATTCATAGAAATAATACATAGAGTATAAACTGAAAACACCTGCTTGTTGTGTGGCTGTGCCCAACTGTGATGTTCAAATTTTATCACTTTAAATCAATAACATAAAGGGGTAAGTTTTAACCTGACCAGCAACAATGAATGACATTTTATCATTTGGATTGCTCCGCCCCCATGAAATATCATTGGTCCAATATCAAACAGTGCCAAATGTTTAATAATGTTTAATATATAGCAGCTCCTAACAGCCATATATTAATATTAAATATGTTTAGATTGTTTAGCTTATTTGGCTTGAGTGAGGACAGAAAAATAATTGGAAGACAGTGTTTGCGTTTTTCATTGTTAGATTTTGTTTGTTTGTAGGTGTTCTCTAATGGGCTTCGATCTGAATCGTCATTGGCAGGATCCTTCCCCCTGGGCCCACCCCACTCTGCATGCTGTCAAACAACTCATTGTTCAAATGAACCAAGACCCGGTGAGTTTATATCATCTATATACACCAACCGCTTTATACAAACACCAATAAAAACATGTGTATTATGTCATATAGTCTGTCACCAAACTGAATTGTGATATCCTCATTTACACTGCAGTTATATTTAAATATTTTAATACTTGAAATGTTTTATCTGTTGTGCTACAAAGACGAAAAATCCATAATAAGAGGACAAACAGATTTAAGTGTTAGATGTTGTAGGCCGGATGACTATATTCCACATTTAAAACTGAATAATGCACAAATCTGATGCCAAAAAATCTGATCTCCTAAGTGTTGTTGTCATTTACATCCCATAAGATCGGACCGGATCCTGAATATCTGATGCACAATCACTGACATCTTTGACAATAATTCTCTATTCCCCATATATGAAGTACAGTATTGTGATGATGTGTGTATTTTATCAAGTACGCAAACCCCTAAACACACAAGCCCACACATACAGTTTGTCTGTTAAACACAAGGTTAATGTGTCTGCCATTCTGGCTCAGCATAACCGGGCCAATGTTCTGTTACTAGCACAGAGTCTACAACTCAGCATCTTTCAGAGTGTGTGTGTGTGTGTGTGTGTGTTTGTTTGCAGACCAGGTGAGTCTCCCACACACAGCGTCTTCTCTTGTCTTTGTTCGAGAAAGCTCTGCATCTACTTCCTTTATGTTAATTATAACAGAAGAGTGAGGTGGTCGGATTAGTGAAGGTCAGATGCCGTCCTGGGAATCATCTGCCCTTTCCTGCTCTTTCACATCCTGATAAAACCGGCAGGCACGCTCACACGGGGCGGAGGGCAGCGCCACACGGCTTAACCTTTCCCCCAGGCCTGACGCGCTGATCAATGCGTTCCTTCATGGTAGACTGATCTCCTCGTGTCCCTCACATCACTACAAATATATACACACACTTCATCACATTATGAGGTTACATGTACGGAATAACAAGCAGGAGGTCTTGTATACTGAATATGTACGCAGATGTGATCTGGTTATGAGGCCTGCTTATGCGATATTAATGCTTCTTCATTGTGCCTTAAAGAAAAGATGATAGGAAAAAGGAAAAAGAAGAGCAAAGCATGTATCTGGTTTAGACAGATGTGTAAGATGCTGGTTTTATGAGGAGCCAGTGGATGAAGGTGGAGCAGATGGACTCCAGGGAGAGGTAAACATTTTATAGCTCTCCCTGGATCCCTTACTTTGTGTTCTTGTTTCACTCCCTTCTGTCCTTTTAAAGAGATTTAGTGAGGTTGGGTAGATCGTAGAACCCCTTCTCTTGCTTTTTGTAGAGCTGTTGCTAATAATAAACCCACAATAAGTTTGAGATGTTGTCAGTTCAAGCACATGAAGTCAGAAGTTCACCTTTCATCACGTTAAGGGTCAACAAGGGAACATAACCAGGAAAATGTTATTTCCCATAGAGTAAGTAATTAGTCATTTAGCTGATGCGTTTATCCAAAGCAACCTACAGTATAAATATTATAGAGACAAGCCACACTGAGTTAAGAAGCAAATGCATTGCCCTTGTATGGTTCAAACAATTATTATTTTCAAGATCTGTAAAGGATTAATTCTCTTTAAAAAATTTAAACCGTCTAAACCTGTATAGATGCTTTCAAAGCAACAACATGAAGAAACTTTACTGCGTATGCATGCTTTTGTGGCCCAAACTTAATTTCCGGTACACATCCACAAAGATTAAAGTCCCTGCAGATTATTTAAATATAATATAAATTAATATAAACAAATACAGACCGGAAGTTAACTTCGATACCATCTATATAAACACAAAAGGACATATTTTGAATAATAATATTTTTTTCAACACAGTTACATTGACTTGGATTTCAAGCTTTAAAAGCTTGATAAAACCATGATAAAAAATCATAAAGTAGTTCTCAAGGCTGTATTTTGAGTGTTCGGAAGTCACGCAAGAGCTTTGATAAACAGACCAATACTGAAGACATTATCTTACATTTCGATGTATATGTCTCAAAATATGGTTTGTATCTCATACAAAGTTGGCATATGGCTTAATAAGATGTGTTTTTTATAGACAACTTTTGTGATACTTTAATGATTCTTTTGTCGTTTTGGAGCTTATCCCCGAATCATCATTCATATTGACAAAAATGGCCAGAAGAACGTCGTGCAGATTTAAAACGACATGTTATGCTATGTAAATAATGACCAAATTAAATTTGCAAGTGAACTGTTCCTTTAACCACTACACCACACCACCCCTAATAATTATTTGCCTTACCTTGTATTAGCTTTCGCAATTGATAAAGAGGCCACATACGGCTCTTTCCTGAGGAACAGGATGTGTTTTATGAGATACCTAAACTGAAATGTAAGCGTTAGTCATGAAATACAATTTCGAACCGCTGTGACACCCAAGCGTGCCTGATGATCTTCATTCAAAATGAGGACGGCTGGTTCTTATGGCTTTTGGAGCAATTGTGATGGCTCTTAGGCTTGATTTTAAGATGCACCCTACTAAGTGTTTCTCTTGGGAAATCAAGATACAAGAGAAATCACGATTTTGCGCAATAAGAAGAGTACCATTGTGAGATAAGTCTGTTTATATGAGCCGCTAATGGCTGGATGCGGCTGTAGTTTTGGATAACTTATGCGGTTGTTGTCGTTCACAATATGGAGGGCTTGTTTGGATTGGACTCACTTTAACTAATAAATGCATCCCAGCATGATCAAAAGAGATGCACATTGCTCTGTAAGACCACAGCAAACATCTCACAGCTATATGTACAAATGCACGCCATCCTGTGACAGTCGTAAGCCAAAATGGCAGTAGTTGTGTTCTCTATGGGCAATCACATTAGACACAGCATAGATCAGAGATGGGATGTCAAGCCAGTGACCCTGCAGGCAATACCCGATTCCCACTTTGCAACATCCAAATGCATATGTTCATGCATGCACACATACACAATGGCACCAACAGTTCCCAGCTCCCAGTACCATGGTAAGAGACCAATGCACGCTATTCTACAACACCCATTGTTGTAAGCATTAACATACTAGCAGACTTACACACACTAAGCCAAATATGTTTTAACCTGTGCTGGCAGAGAGAGCAATTTAGGCCAATTTAATTACTAAGATGAATTAATGTAGCCGAACAAAAGGCAGCCGTGCTAAAATTATACTGCTTAATAATATAATTTTTTTAAGCACTTGTTCACTGCATTGGCAAGAATTTCACATGTGCACTGAGGATATGTCTCTTTTTGTCCTAATGAGTCCGTTTATTAATGATCAACATTTTTCAAGCTTTTTGCCAGTGTCATTGAGTTTGTAGCGAAATGCACAACATAATAAGCAGTTATTTCTTAGTTAAGCTGTGCGCCTCGAACACAAGCCCATATTTAGACACATTTTTAACACCCCGTTGACGCACATTTTCACATTGTTCGATCCATCTTTTTGAACGCAAACATCATTTGAGCAGGTTTTTAACCAAAACAATTTGCCATATTACACTCTCGAGTGAGCTTTGGTCAGGTGGGAAAACGACTCAAAGTTACTGATGCAAGTGTATATAATCTGTCCATGAGCACCGAGTGTTTGTTTAGCAAAAAAGAAAGAGAGACGGGGGGAGAATGAGGAAACAAATGGACCCATCTCCTGCGTAAAACACTGCTTTTCCAGCCCATTTATCACGGAGGGAGAGGGATTCTTTTTGATTGGCTGATTACCTCGATCATTCATCATGGCCCTCGTATCCCCACCAATCTGACAACAGCATTTTGGATAATTTGTTAAAGATGACAAAAGGGCTGGTATTGCCATGGTTCATTTCTGACCTTTTTAATATTAGAAAATTAATTTTCGTCTGAAACGAATGTATTAGATCCTGTCAGGCTGCTCAGATGAATATTGCACCTTGAAAACCCCCATCCACCCACCCGTCGCTGTGTGTTTGCTTTTTTCCTCGGGTGTGCTCGAGTCATGTGTGGTTCTGATAGTGGATGAAAGCAGTCTTGCAAGTGAACAAGAGAGAAAAGAGGGAATGAAGGTGTTGAGATGTCCTCTGGTGTCAGACGTACTATTGTTGTTAGTCATCGCTAAGATTTACGGGCCATTTACGCCCATCATCACTTCCTGTTCTACGTCCCTCCATCATCTTGCGTTCAGTGAATCTCTGCAATACCAAGACTTTTGTATTATTTTTATGTCTGGTCTTTTTTCTTTGTTTTTGTCTTGTTTTAAGAGTATCTTTATAAGTCAAAAACACATAGACACGTCAGGTAAGATTTTAGTATTTGCTCAGAGATGTTGCTTATGTATTTGTGGATGGTTCACCCAATAATAAATATTATGTCATTATTTGCTCACCATCCTGTTATTATCTTTTATGGAATGTTTTTTTCTTTCTTTTGAAATCTGGATATCTTTCTTTCATGAAAAAAAGTAGTCCCTGGTCGCATCCACTTTCATTATTTAGAAGACAGCAGTTTAAACATTTGTCAGAAATCTTCTCAATTGTTGTATTTTCAAATTCAGCAACTCGGGGAATTGGCATAAGTGACATTTTTTGGGTGAACTCCTCTTTTAAGTAACATCTCTGTTTAAAAAATACTTTATACTATTCCTGGTAAAGGAATGAAGGCTGAATTTGTTGCACTATTGTATAGGATGTTGCCATTGAAAAGAAAGTCATACTTTAAATTCTTAAAAAAAAAGGCTCAAACATCCTAATATTCCAATTTCTTCTTTCATTTCGCATGCAATTATGCGTTTTGACCTTAATCAGAATACTTTTCCCATCACAACTGTATTTTGCCTTGCATTATCAAAACGGCCTCTTTTTCTTTTCTCAGTCGTCTGTGGAGGGCGAACAAACTTTTGGAGCATGCGGAATCGGTTGTATCCTCTTTTCGTAGGTACTGCTGATGCTAAGAGCTTTGTGGTTAAATGCATCAGCTTCTAATCCTGCTTAAATCAGCACCATTTCTTAATTCATACAGATAAGCAGAGCATTTATGGGCCTTTACAGCCCAGACTAATTACTATTCCTTAGATAAGTGCTCATCCGACTAAATTCTTTTGACCTTCCGTTTCTTCTCAAAGGAGAAGATTGGCGTTTACCTTCCATCCTCAAACATAGCAGCCAGTGAGTGTGATGGGCATCGATTTCCTTTTTTATACGTGCTTGAATATTCAACACGTCAACGCGCAAATTATTCTCTATTTTCATATTCCTAATTTCTTAATTGGCCTTAATTGCTTAATTATAAATTCAAATGAACAAATCTAGAGGTCAGAGACGCTCACTAATTGAACAATCAATCAGCGTTAAGTTAGCCGAGTATTGTCCACCTGTGATTGACAGCGCATTAAGACTGTGTGATTGGCTGTCTGTTTGTTGACATTGAGGGCCGTAGATGGCGACTGTACTTTCCTGTCGCCGACGTCCTTGATGTCGCGTACGAGGATAATCGAGTTTGAATTCTGAGACGAGATTGAACAGGGACATAATTTTTTTACCTTAAAGGGTCAGAGTTTAATACCACAGGAATAGGCACATAAGGCCTCTTTCTTTCAGTGCTACGATAGAAAGAAGCTGGTCCCAGATCAGTGCTAAAAGGTCATTTCTACCCGCAGGTAGAGAACGGCTCTTGCAGAATAGAGCGCTGGCCGAAAATTTCATTTCCGCTCTTAATTATGTTGTTAACGGAGCAAAACGAACAAACGAACCTTGCTTAAGGAACATGGCACTTCATGCGTGTAGTGCCATTACACAGCATGTAAACTTAAGCAGCTCTTTGAGCAACAGAAAAGGTCAAAGAAGTGTGTGTGCGTGCACATGCGGGTGCGTGTGTATTTATTTTTTTATTGGCTCCGCCCTGGTTTTGTAATGCACATCAATTGAGTGCCTCAGAGATGACGTATTTTTGTATGCAAACCCCGGAAACGAGTTAGCATTTTAAGGCTTCCGGTTCCATCTCCCCAAAGTCTTGATAAATCCCCTGAAATAAGGTCTGTGGATAACAAAACCTCTAAATATTTTCACATTTTAATCTATGACATCACCACACCAGTGATAACCCGCTTGTAATTTTTTAAACCTTTATTATGTTAGACGTTAGACGTCATGGCACATATAAATCTCACAAATAATGCAACATGGGCACAAATCTCTAAAATCATTGTTGGGGATTCATTTACAGAGTAACGTTGATATCGAGCGACCATAGTGTAGTCTGTTTATAGCCTCGTGTTAGCTTTTTACTTCTGCCAATTGTATTTAGGCTTCGAAAAAAGCAAGTATTGTGGTAATCTGTAGACATTATCTTGATAGACAAAACGTGTAAACATCATGAACATTTGTTAATCATAGATCTATTTTATTGAGATCTTCCAAGATGGGAAAAATGCATAGGCTTTAGGTCGAGGGAACCAGCGAGGTGCTAACTTCCGGGTTAGCCTACAAAAATACGTCATCTCTGAGAAACTCCATTATCAGGGCGATTAGACCGCCTCTCCTGGACACAGGGAACAGGGTCATTAAAGTAATAAATATAACATTTTTGTCAATTCTATTTCATTTAGTTTTCAGAAGTTTCTCATTCGAACAAAGTTCGACAAAGATGTCGCGTTTTTGCTTCTTTGCCAAAGGAGATAACATATTTAAGAAGTGCGCTCTGTAGAGCTGTTTGTCCGTTTAGGGATACTGTAGAAACAACATGAAGAATTCCATGTAAGGGGACCCGCGGTGTATGAAGATAGAAATAGCTCATTTTAAGATAATAAAAACATTTGAAACTTTATACACCTCTAAAGACATAGTGACGTATATTATATTGTATTTCTGTCAATAGATCCTCCTTAATATCACTCACAGCACTCTTAAGTGTTTTTTGTAGGTTTTTTAGTACATTTAGTTAATGTACAGTAGCGCAATATTAGTTTTTTGTTTTAGTTATCAAATATGTTTCTGTTTGATGTACTTGTGGTTAAGTATAATTAAACTGGGTGTGGAAACTCTCTCTCTCTCTCTCTCTCTCTCTCTCTCTCTCTCTCTCTCTCTCTCTCTCTCTCTCTCTCTCTCTCTCTCTCTCTCTCTCTCTCTCTCTCTCTCTCTCTCTCTCTCTCTCTCTCTCTCTCTCTCTCTCTCTCTCTCTCTCTCTCTCTCTCTCTCTCTCTCTCCTCTTTTTGTCTGTGTGTTGTTTCTCCCTTTTCCTTGCGGGCTCCATCCATCAGACTGGCATGCGTACAGCCGCCCCACTCACAGCCACCATATTTCACCGCCTGCCATCAGAGGCCTGACAGCCCTGCGCTCACGAGGAAATTGCTTTGGCTGTGAGCGGAATTTCAAGCACCGGGTGCTGCCCAATCCACCCCCCCATCTCTCTCTTTTTCTCTCTTGGTCTTTGACTCCTGATATTTCTCTCTTTCTCTCTCTCTTTCTTCTGCTTTACCTCCTCCTGGCGACCCGCAGGATTCGAGGTGCACTTCGGAATGTGTAATGAAGAGAGAAGGTTTGGCACAGATGTGATGTAGATAGAGAGATAGATAAAAAGAGAGGGAGGGGTCAAAGGGTAGAGGAATGGGGCCTATTATGCCTGCATCAGATGCTTACAATGTACACGACAGATAGAGAGAGATAAACAGCGACCTCAAACAAAATTGCCATTACTTTGTCGCACTATAGATACGCATATGCTCCTTGTGATGCTTTATCACTGAAGTGCTGTGACTCACACTCTCTCACCCACACACGTTTCCACACACACGCGCAGCGGTGCATCAAACAGCAGCCCTCCACGCATCAATACCTTGTTCCGCTCGACAGTGTGAACGTCCTTCAACAACATATGAGTGTCTCTCTCATCATCTCTCCAAGCGCAGGCTTAATGATGTGGCAGCCATGATGGAGACGGTACAGCCGTACACCGAGCGGCAGTTTCCTGCACTGCAGTGCTGCCAGACTGTAACTGTGAGAGAACAGAGAGCCAAAATGGCACGTGGGCGGCACGAGAGGGGGCGTATCTAAAGGGCATTTCCTTCTTACAGCATCACTTACAGAACTGTGGGCTTTTCGGAGGAGAGAAACACTTTCACACATTTACACTTCCACTTATTCCTTTTCTTCTCCTTTAGCTGAAGTTTGTACGCTTGCTTTCCCGTTTTCTTTGTTGCGATACCTGGACTGTATTTGTTTCTGAATTGAATTTGTGCATTTTTGCTGACAAATATTTTTGTATAGGTCACCTGGTTGCTATTAATCATTTATTTTGCATTAAAACGCCTGATCTGTGGCCCCCGGATGAGGCGGCGAGGTGTGTCTGCATCGCCTGCTGACTCAGGAACATGAATTAATCCCTCTAAACCGTGGCAGTTGTGACAGCTGTTCTATAAAACACCCAGGAGTGTCGTTGCTCTTTTGCAGGATTGGGATGAATAATGCTGTGTTTATTTCTGCAGTCAGAGCATCAGTGGGGTGAAACCACAGTATAGTTTGATAGTTTTATATTTAAGATGTTTGCTTTTGCTTGTCTTTGTTTTTTTCTTGTAAGTTTGTCTCCTTGACTTTCTTATAGAAATAGTTTACCTATAAATTCTGTCATAATTCTCTCATTATTTACTCATTCTTATGTCAATCCAAACACTTTTTTGATTTCCTGACTTTTGTGAAACACAAATGTGACCCTGGACCACAAAACCAGTCATAAGTACTTGTAGTAATAGCCAAAACTGCATTGTATGGGTCTAAATTATTGTTTTTTGTTTTATGCCCAAAATCATTATGATATTAAGTAACGACCATGAAGATATTTTGTAAATTTCCTACCGTAAATATATCAAAATTTAAATTTTTGTTTCTTTTTGATTTCTGCTTGCTACAGCGCCTCTGATTGACAACTTTAAATACTCAATGTTTAGATTTTTGACAACCTTCAGATTTCAGATCTCAGCCAGATATTGTCCTATCCTTACAAACAATACAGATTATGTATAAATCTTAACTTAAAAAAATTGACCCTTGTGGTTTTGTGGTCCAGGGTCACAAATTAGATTTTTGAATCAGGTTTTTCTGAACAAAGAAAGCATATAGCGACCGCAGCTGTTAAGCTCCAAAAAGACATTGAAAGTACAATTTGTGCACTATTACACACAAATAAAATAAAATCATGCATTTCTAATTTGTATACTGTTATACCATTTTTATTCAAACTTGTGTGCATATTCAAACTTGACATGTGCCAGATTTGTGACATCCTCAGTGACATGTCACTGCTCCTCGGTCCTCCGTCCACACTTATTCTTCTGTCCTACTCTGTTTGATTTACAGAAAGTGAGTTTGGAGTTCTACATCGATGTCCACGCCCACTCCACCATGATGAATGGCTTCATGTACGGTAATGTCTTTGAGGAAGAAGAGAGGGTGCAGAGACAGGCCGTTTTTCCTCGACTGCTGTGCCACAACGCACCTGACTTCTCTCTTGTGAGTCCCAGAACGTACTGAATCCAATATAATGCTCCCCTGCACTTCTATACACTAGAAATACTGCTGCCTTAGGGAGCGCCTGTTTCTTGCAGATTACAAATGTAGAGGCTAAAGCTATTTTTTATACCTTAATATTTCCGTTGTATACCTTAATATACCAACTGAGCCCTTGTTAAAAAGTTATACCGCAGTGCCATGATACAGTGAAGTACTATGGTAATATTGGGGTACCAGCATATATACTATACCATTATTCATGCACAATGATATTAACATTATATTTTAGGGTACTTTAAAGAATGTCCAAAAAAATGTGCCTGCCATGGTAACATAGGATCACAGTGGTACTTTTTATCTGAGACTTTTTCCAGTTGAGAAATAACAATATTTATGGTATAAAAAAAATCATAAAATCAAAAACACATAAATTGTCCTCACGTTACTATTGCATTATTTTTGGCCTAGTTTCACCCATGCTGTCCAACCTAAATTGATAGTTAATTGATTGAAATATTCTGAAACACAAAAGAAGATATTTTGAAGAATGTTGACTTGTTAACCAAACAATGGCGGTACCCATTGACTGGTTTTGTGTCTGTACAATAGAAGTGAATGGGGACCGCCATTGTTTGGTTACCAACATTTTCAAAATATCTTCTTTTGTGTTCTGCGGAATAAATAAAGTCATACAGGTTTGACATGACAAAAGTGTTGAGTAAATGATGACAGAATTTTCATTTTTGTGTGAACTATCCCTTTAACTCGGAATATTTGAAATGACAAAATAAATAAATACATGTACAACACATTTTAGTTCTTCAGGTCTATTACTCTGATAAGTTCCTTATTTTCTTCGGCAATAGAAAATCATTGTCTGAATTTCATCACGGTCAGCCTTTCAGCTCTATACTCGTTAGCAAACGCCCCGTGGAAAAGCGTTATTGGTATTTTCTCCCAAAATTCAATACGCCCTATAAATTAGCACATTTTTCGTTTCCAAGATGAGCCGCATCAACGTGGGCTATTTTTCCAGGGGATGGCAAGTAACCTTTTCAATTCTGCAGAGCAAGACAATAAGCAGACTCAATATTGCTGATGAGGTGTCTATAAGAGCGGAGCGGAGACACTTAAACCATTTGCCACACTGAAGCCGTGTTGCATGAGCCGAGAACAGCATGCCGATGAGTTTGTGACGAAGAAGATGCATGAGCCGTCCATGTGCCTGCACCTTCATAGCGATATTGCGTCTTCGATATCTGAGGTCCCTTCTCTTTTACCTTGACAGCTATATTTATTACTTACTTTTACAGTTTTCAATGTCAAACAGTTTGAATTAAAATTGTTGGTCTTTGTTTGTTGTCATCTGTATTCAATGGATTTGTTTGGATGAATGTGCTCATTTGGGCTCATTGTTTCTCTGTTCATGTGGGAATAATTATTGTACGGTTTTAATTATTATTTCAATGTTCAAAGAACGTTTAACTGTCTTTGGTTTAAATATTATGATCATGGTAATAATGTATATGGATAATGACAGATAAACAATAGAAGTATGGCTGGATAGTGGCTTGATCTATTGATAAGGTTGGGTGGGTGAGAAAATTGTGTGTGTGTGTGTCCATGTGAGAATCTCAATACTATATTTTGCTTACTTAAAGTTTTACTCCAATGAGGGTCCCATTGTAGAAACCCACCCTCTCCTCCCTGCGGCCCAACGCTCTGTGTCGTTCTCTTTGTCAGCATACGGTTCCTCCAACAATGACCTTCAGCTTGCTGCAAGTGTGACATTTCAGCGGCTCCGCCCGCAGAATACGGGCGGCGGACTAACCTTTACTGCTCAGTCACCCATCTAGAGCTCGCAGACTTCTCTCGTACTTACACAAAGAGGCGCTTTTTACAGCCCGTGACCATTCTCCGCCTCACAGAAAAATGTCACCACGTTATTTATGATCCTCTGTAAATGCTGTTTGTGTTGGGTGTGCATGCAGAATTTAAGGGTAAGCTTTGCTTTTTGCATCTATCGCGTTAGGTGCGGGGATGTTTTGAAGGATCAGTTCACCTGAAAATAAAAGTTGTGCCATCCTTGCGTCGTTCTAAACGCACATGAAGCACAAACAACACATTCACTTATTGCTTTCCACAAAAGTGCTGCAGGTTTGGTTCAACGTGATATATAATAATTTTCTTTTTTAGCTGAACTGTTCCTTTAAGCATTCTAAAGCATTGTTATGCGCTTGTTTTGTGTATTCTCGGGTGGGAAAGTGTGTGCGTACGGTGACAAGAAGCCACAGAGGACAGGTCTCCAGCTGGCATGTTGCCCCCTCTCTCTGCCTATTCAGCACACAAGCGTCGCAAAGTTCATGCGGCATATTGAGGGAGAGCTGCCTCTGGAGAGCATCATGTCTCAACTGTGCTTAGCCACCAGCTTCACGTCACGCTGACACCAGATCAGTCACCTTTTCCGGGCAGAGCAAACATTTACCAGCCGTTATAGCTGAGCCGCGGAAAGGCACAGAAACTGGCAGATAGTGCAGCGTAAGCAAGCGCACAACTGCAAGGAAAGTGGGAAAAGTTGCCAGGTTACTTAAGCACTTGTGTAATGGACAAAGTGCCATAAATTATGAGGGCAACCCAATGCAATCCATAATTCATTTCTTATATCAAATCAATAGCTTTCTCTCTCTTTGAGACTGAGAAAAAGGGTTTTCGTGCTTGTTTTTGTCATGTAAGTCTTTCACAATACTGATAGCTCAGATGTCAATATTTGAAGTGTTTCTTAAAGTTCTTGTGATACTTTTAGAGTTGTCACATCCATAACGTTCCAAATTCCTCATAAATGGGAACATAAAAATTAAGATATAATAATATGTTTTATGAAGAGTTATCCCTTTGTATTATTACTTTTGGTTTGTGCATTTCACAATTCACAGGCACAGACAACCGACAAAAACTGTGTTCTTTTTGTCACATTCCTAAATCGCATGTGTATTTCCATCATCTTAAATAGAAAACATATATAGACGCTTTCAAAGCAACAACATAAACAAACGTTACCGCGTGTGCATGCTTTTGTGGCCCAAACGTAACTTCCGGTACACATCCGCAAAGAATAGAGTCCCTGCAGATTATTTCTGATAACAAGCAAAAGAATGTAAATAGAAAGTAAGAAAGTAAATGACATTAGCTAGCAAGTTAAAAGTATGTCTAGCCATTTTGGGTTACCAGTAGAAGAACCGTTGGCTAAACTTAAATGTCACAAAGTTACACGACCCATTCAACAAATTGCTTATTCAATACAATTATTATACAATAGGTTTAGGAAAAAATAAACAAATGGTTCAATACAGTATATTGGTAATACATACATTCTCAGAGAGGTTATATTTCACATTTTGTCTACAAAAGTCACATCCATAACGCTGGAATTGCGCAGAACTCATATATGCATGTATGTCACTGTACTATGTGAATAATGTGAAATTGTGAATCATTCTATTTTGTCTCATCTCTAGTCCAGTACATCATTTAATCGTGATATGGTCAAGGCGGGCACCGGTCGGCGGTTTCTGGGCGGACTGATGGACGACACATCTTACTGCTACACGTTGGAGGTCTCTTTCTACAGTTACTTGACAGCAGGAAGTACGTCACCTGTGCCGTACACTGAAGACAGCTGTATCCTTTTATTAGAGTCATTTTGTCCAAATGTGACCAATACATACACTTGTAGATGATTTCTGTGTGTAAGCAGACCATTTCGCCAGCCCAGGTATTATAGACCTCCTTGGTTGTTTGTGTGTCGGTTTGTTTAGAACAAGCCAAACAGTGATGAGCACACAAACCGGTTACTATGTATCCTCCCCGAGGAGCCTTGTTCTAACTAGAGTGATCGAGAACTACATTCTCATTGAATTTTACCCCTCTTGAGGAACACACGGCTGGTGTAAAATACCTGATTTCCCCGAATCGATGCTCCAGCTCTGTAGACAAAAGCCAATGACTTGTGCTGCTGTCTCACTCTCTGAAATTATCTCGCCAATGTAGGCAGAGCGGGCAACGTACTGGGGTGGCGTCTCGGCTCGATAATATAGGCTTGGGTGATAATGTCACTGTATTGAAGCTCCGCTCTCTCCCCTGCGTTTCGGCTGCACGCCGGTCGTACAGCTCCATCCCCTTATTTACCGGGAGCGATGCTTGCCTATTGATCTCTTAATTATTCTGGGAATCATTATCAGAGAGCGAGCGTTTGCCGGCTGTCTGTTAGATACGAGATCGGCTGGCCAACAGAAGTGTGCCGATATGCTCTGTTGTTGTGTTGATGGGGAGTGATGGGATAGTGTGTCCATGTGTGCGTGTTTGTAAATAGATAATGCAATTGTTTCTCTGTAAAGGGACAGCTTTTTTTATGAGAATAAGGTCAGTGTTGTGTAGGTAAAGGTTGAAGATTCTCTTGCTTTACAAGCCCAAACACCAACAGGAGTCAAATACATTTGTAAGATTATACTGTCTCCAGTTATGCTGAACCCAAAAGCTTTTGGGAAATGGGGGATGCTTTTATTTTTTTGGGACTGTGTGCAGATTCATATCTGAATCTGAAAGAAGCTCAGTGATCACTTCTATGAGCCGAAAGGCGTCTTTGTGCAAACCCATGCAGATATATGTGTAGCTTAAGTGCCCTCTAGCGATAGGAAAAAGGAATGTGTCGGGGATGTGGACTTGTGAAATGAATGAAGCGGACATTGTTACTTTAGAAAAACGAGTGCTTTACACACTTCCATCGCGCTGGATTCCGTAATATTTGTTTTTGTTTTATTTTTGAATTGTTGATTTTTCCTCTTAACCCCCTATGTTCGTATCTATACAGCCGTGTGCAGTATCACCCCTATATCGCACCTGCTAGACGCTCATATTTACAGTCCTCGCTTGCATTAATTTATTTATTTATTGGGTGTTTATCTCAGAGCATGCAGTAAAGCCGCTGACTGATGCTGTAAGTTCTCGGCGCTTTAACTGTTTCTCTCCGCTCGCCAGCTGCTTCACTGGGTTGTCATCTACAAGGCCCAGCCTTCCCAACCCCGATAATAAGAAACCCATCCATGTAGAATTACTCGGCAGCCCTGTAGATTATTTCCCCTTAGTGACACGGGAAAGATAGAAACAACAAAAACGACAATTTATAGCATGCTGGAAAGAGTCATAACTTACTTGTGAAGCCTGTCTCCTTGAAACAGGTTTCCCATCTCTTAAAACAGCTGTGCCGTGAAGTAGCGAGAGGTTAAAGCTGATTGTGGGCTGCGTTTGAAGGCTGTGCAATTTATTACTCATGTGAAAAAATCAAGCTAACAAAGAGAATGTTGTCACTATGGGATGTGGTTGTTGTTCAGTAAAACCCGACCTGTTTGAATGTTTGGTATGTTTTCATCGAAGCAATCTATCGAACAAGATCCTGCGAGAGGGCTCGGACCTGTGAGCCATTTATAATACAGTTTTCAGTGTAGATAGATTTTATACTGCATAGAATCTGCAACAAGTTGTAAAATATAAAAAAATTGCTTAGTTGATTGTGCAGTGGAGCAAAAACAATTTTAATTTATTAAAAACTATTTTAGGTCATTCCCAAAGAGCGGCAGCAGCAAGCAAAGTATGTAGCTGTGTTTCTGGCCATTTCTGTTAGCGATTTTGCTGCATCCACTCACAAAAATAAATGACTTTGGCACAGTATTGTATATTATACATTATATATTTTTTATGTCTAGTTTGATTTGTGCATATTGATTTTTTCAAAATGCAAATATTCTGTAGTCTCACTGTAGCTTACCACAGTTACCCTATAAATAAACAAATTAAAATATATAAAAGGAAGTATTTAAGAGAGGTTTAAAATGATACAAATACATGTCATCACTTGTGAGCAGGATCCACTGATACACAAACACGAGGAAGACAGATTAGCTTTGTATTGCAATTAAATGCCATGGCTTTTCAAAGGTGATTACATGGGGGGGGGGTTGCATGTGTGCGTGCGTGCGTGCGTGCGTGCGTGCGTGCGTGCGTGCGTGCGTGCGAGCGAGCGTGCGTGCATGCGTTTGTGGCGGTTTAAGGGTGTCAGCCTTCAGTAGTGAAAGGGAATTTGCCATGGCATGTAGTGCAGAGATTGGGGGCAAAAAGGTCACTGGAATTTGTCACATTTACAGGACGACTGGCAGGTCTATGAGGCGTGCAAATTATCAACAAAGACCTTTACAGACATGACTTTACTCTCAGATAAAAATGAAAACAATGACAACAATATAATTACCCACAAAGGAATTCATTCACCCTTACTAACCCCGCTACGTAAACACACACACACACACATACATGCATAATGTACGGTGGCACCACCTGGCTAGAGATCTCACCATAATGCTGCACAAAAAAGATTTTTCAATCAAATGACCCCCATGTCTCATTATAGCATGCAGAGCATGTCAGGAATATAGGAATAGTGGCACTAAGGGAATAATTTAGTACATTTAATGATTTATTCCCACCTGTAATGTCTCACAAAATTGAGGAAATTTATGACGGACGCACAGCTCAGACGCTTTTAACCTGTAACCGAATTTTAACCGTCGTCAAAACGTCCCCCAGGTGTTATAAGATGGCTAATGCCTGTGGCTGCAAGGTGTCTCTGCGCGACGCTATGACAGGTGGTTACGACTTCTTATGAATTTAGATTGACAGCATTAAAGAAGCATTTCACAATGACCTTTTGGAGATATGAGCCCTAAACGTCTGTACGTCAGACCCAGCTGTTGTTAAAAATGATCTGTTTGTTGTTGAAACACTTTTTATAGATAATCTTCGTGACTATCATGAATCAGCATCACCATTTACCTCCAAATAAACAGCAGCCTAATTTACGAGAGATAATGGAATGCTTTATGTCTAAGTCGTGCTGTTTTGAAACTTTGCTCGAAACGTGGGAGAGAAACTTTGATGACGTGTGTAAGTGTGTTTTGGAAACAGGTGAGCGCAGAGTGAGTCTGGGATCTCGTTCAACACCCAGCTGGATGCAATGATGGAGGCAGCTCACTCCGTGACTTTCAAATCACTTTATTCTGATGTCTCGGCGTCCCAAAAACGAGACGACATCTCGTATTGAATCGAAAGGGAGAGGAGAGCGGTGGAGTGTGCCGTTGGTTGCAGTTTACACCCTCACCGCTAAATGTCGCAAAAATCTCCGCATTACTCCTTTAAAGCTGCAATTCTTACTTTTTTATGTTGCACTATAAACTGCACTTGGGGATTCAGATTAATGATAGCATTTACAGCAAGATTAAGGGCATGGATTTTGATCAAAACAATACGATAAAGTTAAAGTTTACTTCTTAGGTAAAGATTGGTATTGAGCTTAGTGCTAGGCACGTAAAATGGAGAACATTTCTGCGAGATATCAGAATAATCTCGCTTCTGCCCTTTACCCAGTGACAGGTTAACAAGTCTTTCACTTTTTGTCATCAGTGAAGGGAGAGAGAGACGATACGGTGTTATGGCGGCTGTGCCATTTTCTTACGTCCTTTAGGCTACAGACTGCTACTGAGAGAGCTGTTAGCCCTGGGCTAAGCTATAAAAGTCCCACTCAATCAAGCACCGCCCTTCAATGTCAGCCGCTTCAGTTCGGATCCAGCAAACTTAAATGTTGCAATGCTGTCTTGAGAACGGGCCGTACATATAAAGTGAGACAGCGCAAGCTGAATGTAGAGCCAGAGAAGCCCAGTGGATTTAGGTTGAATTTAGGAATAGCGCACCACGTTTGAAATATTCGGTCATTAACACACACCCTGTTGTTGTTCCAAACACATATGACTGTATTTTGTCTGTGATATGAGAAGGAGAAGTTTAGCAAAATGTTGTATTAAGAGAATCTTTTGCACATTTACTTTTACTAACTACATTTTTCAGTAGCATGACTTCTCTAAAATAGTGTAGCTTTTCTAGTAATATACTTTTACTTTTGCAACATGCTGCATTGTTTTTTTTATGTCACATTGCATTGCAGATACTGAGGCAATAATCATATACACCGCATAATATGTGACCCTGCTTGTGAAAACCAGGCTAAAGTCGGAAAATCTAATTCTAAGATAACAAGCATTACATTTTGATTTCAACCATTCATTTCATTATGATTTCAATCTTTAGCGTGGTCTTACTCAGTCAATATTAAAGATATCAAGGTTATATTTTCACAGAATGTTCTTTACATTATGTAGAATGATTGTATGTCGAAAACAGTAAATCACAAAAAATGTCACATGTCTCTCTCTCCCACACACACACACACACACACACACACACACATTTTATTAATTTATTGAAACGCTTTATTTTAATAAGCATGACAAAAGATTGTTTTCCATTTACTTACTTTCTATTTAGTTTTTTTCATTAAGTTGCCATTTAGTTTTAATTCTCTGTGTAGTTTTTATATATTTTTTGACATTTACCTCATGCTTTACAAAGCAGAGCTTTGTTATCAAGCAAAGTGTTTGTTTTAACACTTGTTAAGGTAATATTTTGTTGTATTAGCTTGGTGTATAGTGTAAATGTTTGTGTATTTGATGATGCCATAACTTTTCCATATCACTGCTGTACTTCTGAAACCTTGTATCTCCATATTTCATTGTTTTTATTTTTTCTGCCATAATCATTATTATTAGTCACTTTTTATGTTTGTCACTGGGTTTTGCAAATATCTAACCAATAAAAAGTATTCAAAAGTGTTTGTCAACTTTGACAACACAGTATTTAATCATTTAAAAAAGATTTTAAAAAAAGAATGAATTTTTCCATTTCCTGAAAAACAGCGAATTTAGACATACGAGGTTTCAGAAGGACATCACCAATACAATTCTTTATAACTAAATGATACAGTCTGCTAACTATATAATGAAAGGATATTGTCATTAGTCTTTAAATTTATAGTTTGAAGACAACCATCCTCATTGTTCTCCAGTGTGAGTTAAGTTCTACAAACTTCAAATGGTCAAGGTTCTCTCTCACTTTTTTCCATCTGTGGAGCAGATTGTTTTGAGAGGTCATCGGATACAGCGTGTTCTGGTCTTTGAGAGCTTTATGGCATGAAATGGCTTTGATTGTGTGGATGCAGTCACATCCAGCCTGTGTCCAATCCTCTACCTGCACCTCTGCATTGCTCTTAAATCCAATACTTTAGACCAGAGTGCTTATCTCAGCCCTTTACCAGCAGTACTCATGGTCATTTCCTTCCTATTAACACTACAACACGTCCGTCTTTGATGAGGAAAATTGCAGCCAGTGCTCTGCCAAGTGTCATTGCTTGCATCGCAGGCTAGCGTGCGTATTTGACAAACGTATTTGATTAAATGCATAGATGAGTGTGAAAGCGCATACTGGCATCCATTTGGATTACATAGCCTATTAAAATTTGTCGGATTCTTGCCAAATGGAAGCCCAAGTTTGGCCTTCACGTCTCACCCTTCAGAAGAGGAACACAAGGTCTTTACCAGGACGTTGAGCTGCAGGGACACAATGCCTGCCCGCATGCTTTATGTACTCTTGTTTACTGTTTTAATTAGCATTGTTAATTGGCACTTTGTGACACTCTGGTGACAGGCCTGTCACTCAACCGTATTGATGCCACTTTTGTTCCTAATTTGCCTGCTTGTTAGCGCGCAACCGGCTTCGGACCAGGGTGCCTTGTTCCTTGTCATTGGGGCATCATTGTCCGTTTGTTTGAAAGCTGCGTGCGGATACACAACCTGGTAAACAAATTATTTGTCGGGCTGTGGAAACGTCCATCTCCCTCCCATCGCATCAGCTCCTCGGAGACTCGCCCTTGAGTCGCAACAAAGGCGACGATCGATCCAATGATCCGAGCGTATGCTGATGACATTAAAAACCTTGCACGCACCAATGACACGGACCATGCAGCTGAGAGCACCAGACTTCTGAGATGTGATGTGATGAGCCGCAATGAAACATCTGGCCTGCTGTATTCTCAAATGTGCATATGGTACATTTATTCAAGAAGATACAAATAAAAGTTGCTAACCAAACAACATCGGCCCTCATTGTATGGACACAAAACCACTGAGACATTTCTAAAAATATCTTCTTTTGTGTTCCACACGAGAATCATATACAGGTTTTGTAACAACATGAGAGTGAACAACAGAATGATAACAGAAGGGTGAATGATGCCTTTAAGTGTTAACATTGTGATTTTCACGACACAAGATTTCTAACCTTCACAGCTCATTATTATGCAACGGTTCTCATCTACCGTCCAGGTGGAACGGTGAATGTTTTGGAAAATTCCACCCTCCTACGTTTTGGCAGTATCTCACATTTCCCCCAGTTTCCAGGTTGTTCCAGGCGTTCTGGTTGCTGCTGGGCCCTGGCCGACAGCCAATCAGAGCGCAGGAGAGTCCTGCTTGCAGCTGTGAAGCTGATGAAGTCTCCTCCTCTTCCTCATCAGACCTTCCATCACATATTTCCTGTTATAAATTGGTATGTTGTGACATCACAAGTGGAGAGGCCATCTGCACGCCGCAGGTTCCTGGGCTATTTCTGTCAGGTCTCCGATGCGAACACACACGCTTACTCGTTGGAAGAGTTTTTGTTTATCAGAGGGGAAGCATGAAACTTTATAAGAGGTCAAAGCAAAGATGTCACGGATGAGAGATTTGTGGAGGTTTTGGCACAACATTCCGGAACTTCTGCCAGACTTCATAACACCATGGCACAAACTGGACCAGTGATTCTCAATTGGAGGGTCACAACCCAAAAAAGGGTGCAGGAAAGTAATGCTAAATGCAAATTTTAACATGTGAGCATAGTTAGTATAGAAAAAGAATAGAATTCTGTCATGATTTATTTACGCTCATGTCTTTCAAACTCTGTATATGACTTTTTCTTATGTGGAACACAAAAGAAGATATTTTGTGTTCTGCAGAAGAAAGTCATACAGGTTTGAAATTACACTACAAGGGCGAGAAAATAATGAAAAACTTTATGGTTTGACTTCTTTATGACATCTGTCATTTTGTTAAAGCAAATTAAATTAGTTAATAAAATATTATTATATCTAATTAAAATATAATTTCATTAATATTACAGTAATATTATTTATTTAATTAAACCTCCATTTGATTTATGTTGTGGGGTTGCACTTAATGTCCAGTATTAAATATAAGATTAAAGCAAAACCAAATTAATGCCATTTAGCCAGACAATAAAGAGACTTTTTTTGTTTTTTCCACACAATTTCTTAATAATCGGGTGCGCCTTATGAACAACAACATCATAAATGCTGTGTCACACCACATTTTCTGTGTCATCCTTTCAAAGTGAATCGTGCCATCTTCCCTGCCCGGCATCCAAAAATAGCAGTTGTTTTTGGATGGCTGCAGTGTTTGCCGCCCTGGCCAGATGGGGTGTGAAGACAGGGGCTGGAATCATGGAGAGAGTTCCCATCAGCCCGCTGGGTGAGGGATGGAACCCAGAATGACGCCATCCACTGCAGTGGCTGTCAAGGCCACAGAAAGCAGGGGGGCAATGAGAAAACTGCTGGATCCAAGAGCCCGAATGGAAGAGTTTAAAGCCAGACACTGTGACCTCTACTAATCAAGGTCATGTTGAGCGCCTCTTTATTTCCCTGAAAAATGGTCAAATTACATTAAAAGATTGAAGTGGTTATGAATAAAGCAGTGGTGCACATGTAAATCAGAGCAGAACATGGTTTAAATTGTCATTTATGCGAGTACTCTACTTTCATATACATGCATGAGACACGGCACTCGACCTCCTTTGGTTGCCTCATTCATATCAAAGAGGGATTGTTTACAAGTTAACAGCTTGAGATAATAGGATCGCAGCCATGGCTTCTGGATTTATGTGGCCAAGCAAATTTTTGACTGTTGGAAGAAATTGGAAAAATAAAAATAAAAAACGGCCGAATCGCTGTCCACCTTATTTTTCTTTCAGGGCTGCTGTTTCACTCAAACAGCTTGACAGTCAGACATGCGATCTGGGAACATCAGTAAAGTTCTGACAGGCAAAGGTGAAAAATAACACCTCTGTGTTCATTCATCAACAGTGTCCAGCCACAAAAGAGCAGCAGGTTAACCACAACGCTGGATAGCTATCCAGCGTTCCTTATAAGATCATGATGGAACGTCTATCTAAGCCTGTTTTTTACAAGACAAAGATCTATCACAGCTCATAACACACAAGCACACAACACTATTCGGATAGGAGTTTTCAACGTGTATATCAACTATATAAAACGCATATAGTTTTTCCTTTGGTTCCTCCAAGTCTTGAATATTTGTATGTAACCTCGGATGTTACAGATGGGCATACACCTCATAAAACCCATTGAAATGAACGGGACTAGAAATGTTGTATAAAATCAAATTAATTTAGAAACTGCCTTTTAATTCCATTTTATCATATGCCACGACAGCAGTTCTTTAACTGCTACCCTAAGAGTTGGCAAAAGGGTTTCTATTATAATGAAGGTGCATCAGCCAGCACATCAAGACATGAAACTTTAGTTATGGTATTTGAAGAAGGTCAAAATAAATGAGGAGATGTTAAAAAATCCCAGTCACTCCTATCCCGGGAAGATTAGATTCCTCAGGGGACCCCTGAGGTAGCCAGAAAATAGTAGGCAATTTGCTCCATAAACTTTACCGAGGAGAAAAACACAGATGTGTTCGATTCGGACGGGATTTAAATCACAAGGTACTTTAGTGAAACACAAATGTATCTGAGCTCCTCAGGGAAAACCGCTTCCGTCCTATAGACTGTGTGATCTAAATCACGCCGGATCGTGCTTTTATTTGAAACCTTCGGATGTAGAGTTTGAGTGAAAGGAAAATGATTTTGGTTCAATGTTTGCCTAGTGTGTGGCTCTTAGTGTTAAATGGCTTCCACCCTTTTTCAGCTGCATTGTAAGTGCCCTCACAGCTCTTTGATGCAGTGCTGTTGGTAATTGATGTGCTCTGTAACGTGGGCACAGTGGAGGAAAGGCTTGTGGGGGGGATTGCATGAATTTAAATAAAGCTCCGGCTGTAAGTAACTGCAGGAATGAGATGCATTTTTTTCCTTTTGGCTGACTTGACTGAGAGGCGTTTGATTTATCCTCACGAGGAGCTGAGCTCTGGCTCCGCCGCGCCGCTTATTTACTCTCTGCATTGCTCTGCTGGGTATTGGCCAGTTATTTACTGCAAATGGTCGCGCTGGTACGAGATGGGAGAAAATCGGGGGCTTATTTATTTATTTATTTTTCAATTAATAGCGGCATGTCAGACACAGAGATTTAAAGGTTCCGAGGGATCCGACATCCTAACTGTGGCGGGGCCTCCGAGGCATTGCGATATTGCTTTGTTGCCGACTGTTTCTTTAGGAATACAAAGACAGGCTTCTTGAAGGTGTGTTTGACTCCTACATTTCCCTACGACTTTAACCAACTGACATCAAAGACCAATAACAAAGCAAAATTATGTATACGAGGGTCACTTTGGGGCGGTTTCCCAGACAGGGATTAGACTAGTCCTAGACTAAAAGAAATGTAAGAGCTGTCCAAACTGAAAACAACTTGCACTGACATATCTCAAAATACATCAGTGCCTTTGTGTTGTCTCAAAATGCACACAAGTAATGTTTTTAGTAAGGTTTGTTTGTTAAAGCTACTTAAATTTCCCAATTAAATTAAGGTCTAGTCCAGGTTTAAGCTAATCCCTGTCTGGAAAACCACCCCTTTATGTTTAATTTTCCTGCCAATACAATAAAATGTGTAGTTTTATGTACAGCCCTAGTGGTTATACAGACAGGTGCTGTAGACGTATATTCTTTGTAATGTGATCTGGAAGATTCCTTAATTTCCTCTTCACAGATATGAAGTTGGGTAGAAACGTGGCCCGAACGTTCCTGGATTACTACAAGCTGAACAACTTGATAGATGAGAGCAAACTAACAGGACACATTCACAGGTGAATAAACAGATGAATAGCATCCGACATCTTTTTATTTTTGTTCTGCAAATGTATCCAAATAGCTTTCTTTCCTTCATTCTGCATTAGATGGTTAGTGAACAGACTGTGGGTGTTACTTTGAGATTCTTTGCATCTTCTAACAATTTAAACAGATATAAACGTCCCTTTATGTTTTCCAGCACGTTTGATGGAACATCCACCAGTCATCAAGAAAACAATACAAAAAATGGGAAAAAACAGATGAAAGGTGAGAAGAAAAGCCATGGGGTCAGACAATACTGAACACACAAGGAAGACATGGAGAAACTTCGTCAACAAGCATCATAGCCTCGAGCGAGATGTTTTGAACTATTGTCCACTTGCAAATGATGTTTTCATATCAACCCACAGCAATCCACCAGATATTTGTTGTCTAAGTTTTATGTAATGATAAGTTTCAACTGTGAGTATTAATTCTCGCTTGTGAGATATTGCAAAGAGAAAACATCAACTGTAAATTGTCCCATTGGCTACATTTATTGCTTTTTTAGTGCTTTTGTTGAATACCAACTACTTTGCCTTGCTTTTGGAGTTGCCTTTTGCCTATAAGTACAGACTGCTTTCTGCTGTGTTCATTCTGATAAAGTGATTGTATTATATTTTATGAATTATTTGATTGTCTAGAGTAATTCGTTATTTGTCTTACATCTGAATGCTTGAAAATTGCTTAAATGTAAAGCAATGGACCTTTTATTATATTCATGCTTTGTGTTCAAGAATTTGGTTTTAATAAAGTGTTGGATAAAAAAGAGCTTTCCAGTGTCTTATTAAGTCCTTGAAAACAAGAAAAGTAATTTTGAATCACTGTTAAGAAAACAATACATCTTTAATCCTCTCTTCATAATCTCAAGACAATAAGTCTGCTATTCAGCAAACTATAATAAAATAATGTGGGTTTAGACAGATAAAACAGTTTTTCCCAACAATGTCTGATCTCCCCACACACAAACACACAGAACACAATGTGAGGGGTCTAAAATACAGAACGGCTCAAGCTATCAGTCAAGATGGCTGTGAAAAGCAGCATGTATTTTTCAGGCCAGTCATTTGGAATAACACAGGCAATCAGTCAGAAAAGGCAAAAACAAATGACTTGCATTTTAGATGGTAAGAGAAGATGGTGAGAGCTAATGTGAATGAGAAAACACATCCATCTTCAGAACCTCCGCACGCACACAGGTAATGGCGCTGTCATACCTAAAAGCCTTCGTGTTTATAGAGAGCTTCACCTTCAAACTGCGCTGTCATTTTAACCAGAGTCTCGACCCATTAGTCCCTTTTGCTTGGCTCACCTCACTGCCACAAACACATTCTAATTGTCCTCATAGGCTGATGTGAACTCTTTGCATGTCCCGCCTTAAACATTGACACACGGCCCATTCCTGTGCACAAGTTAACTGGCCCTAATGAGTCATTCTGAGGCCTTGTCTCTCAGCACTAGAAATAGTGTGGTTCACTGTGAGGTCAACGCCTTCATTGAGCATCATTATAAGAAGCTTTAAACTGCACCTTATCAGCTTGACAGATTACTTGTCAGAGATCTGCGCCTTAAAGGAATAGCTCACGGCAAGATGAAAATTATATATTTTCTTGTCTTTCAAAAAGTATGTGACTATCCTAACACAAAACAATTTATTTATAGTTGGATGTCCAAGCAGCTCTCAAGATAGGAAAATGAAAGTTTTTACAATAGTAACACATTGTGTAATTTGTTTGGATATAATAATATCATATATTTATGTAGGCCTATGCATTAAACAATATAAGGTGCACTTGTGTTTTTTATCAAATACCATAGTTATAGCTAATCAAACCATGAATGAATATATCTGTAGTTTACTGGTGTTTACCCTTAAAAAAAACTAGATTCCCTTACAAAAATCAACCATGGACTATAACTATCTATACATTAACTATAGATGGTTTCATTGGACGCACATGCATGGCCCGAAGTTAACAATTTTTATTATATTAATATAATAATTCTATGCAGTTAAATAAAAGTTTCTCAACAGTTATTGATTCTTTGTGTGTTGTTCTGGCAAATGAATGCAACAGCCAAAAAATGCTGCGTTTGTCATCGGAACTTACGTGTCAACACGCCTGCGTCATTTGCCGGAACAACACTTGCAACCGAGGGATAACGGAAGTTAGACATTATCGTGAATAATGTTGTCACTATAGATTTTTCTCTTAAACAAATGCATCGATTCGCTTCAAAAGATTTTTAAGTTCTGTTAAGATCTCAGAGCCGTGTGTTAAGCAGTTCTTTGGTCGATGGATGTACTTTTTGGAGCTTCAAAAAAACGTTTACCATTCACTCCCATTCTACCGCTTGGAAGTGAAAGTATAAATAGTAGGATATTATAACTCTGACTGTATTCGTCTGAATGAAGAAAGTAATATACACCTATATGCCTTGAGGTTGAGGAAAACATGGTGTCATTTAAGTTTGCCTCTGAAATATCCCTTTAAAAAACGTTAGTTTATTGCCACTTTATTTGTAGTAAAATCATAGTAATCACAAATGAACCACAATATAATTTAATTAATACATAATACAATTTATTTTTTTGTAGGTTAGTAAAGCTACAATGATAATCAATCTGCCAAAAATCACGGTTTTTCAAAGCGTTGTCTGAATAATACACGACAAATTTAAAGACCCACGTCAACTTTTGTTGCCAGTGTCACGTGACCGTGTCCGTACTTCCTCTCTCACGGTTTGAATGCAGCGTCCGCTTGTGCGGTAGTCATAGTAACCAAGTTTAAAGCCATGGGCGGACAGACACCGCCCAAGAAGCCTTCCGCCTCAAAAACACGGCAAAAAGCGCTGAAATGCACGGTCGAATTGAAAATTCAGGCTGTAAGTACATCAGTTCGCGTACCCTTTCACCGTTTCCGCCCAACAACTACAAAAATATTTCTGTTAGTGTTACGATGGAGGTTTAGCGCGCTGTTAGCAACAAGCGGCTATCACGGCTGACTGAGTTGTTCAGTCAGGGTTGCAACGGAGCTTTCACGAGCAGATAGACATTTCAACAAAGAGTCTTGCAATCGTTTTAGCTTCATTCGCGTTTATTATTAAAGCAATGGAAGTACAAACAAAGCCCATGATGTTTCGCTAGGCTGCTAGTGTCTACCAAAGGCAGCGCTACGGTGTTTGGAGCATCCAGAGATCTTTATGTTCTGATATATCTGCAGATATTTTTATTATCTCTTTTATTGATGTACCTAAGAAAACTTAAGTTTATGTTCTTATCAAAACAATAAAATAATATATATATATATATATATATATATAAACACCATGCGACAAAAATATTGCTGCATATTTATTTAATTACAAGCCAATGCATGATGAAAACGTTTGTCATAAATCTCAACATATAAAATGGGTTTTCAAAAATATATCATTCTAAAGGATTGTGCCCTTTAACTGTATAGTGTCCATATGTACTGGACATTAAAGGGACAGTTCACCTAAAAATAAAAATGCTGTCATCTTTTACTCACCCTCATGTCATTCCAAACATACTTACTTTCCAGACTTACTTTCTTCTGCCGAACACAAAAGAAGATATTTTGAAGAATGTTGGTAACCAAACAACATTGGCCCCCACTGACTTTAACTGACTTCAACTTCTCAAAATACCCTTTTTAAGTCAGATTTTGAATAACATGGGTCATGGGGTAAATAAATGACAGAATTTTTTATCTTCGGGTGAACTATCCCTTTAGACTCACAAAGACCAGACCGAAGTATAAGCGCCCCCTGCTAGCTTTACTAACACCTTTCAACAGCAAGTTTAAGAATGCCCATGTCACTTTTTTAGTAATGCAAGCAAATGAAGGCTGGGGATGTTTAAAATCACCATTAAAATGGTCAATGCCTTTTTTAGGCAATGCTGTAGCTCTGTGTGGGGAGGAGACATTTTCTGTTCTGTGAGTTAAAGTAAATAAAGTCGTAATTTTGGGGTGAACTGATTCTTTAACTTTTACCTCCTTATAGATCACTTGTCCAGGTGTGGTGTTAAAATCCCAAGAGGACATTTTTCTGAGTGTTCGAATCATGGGCCAGTACCAAAAAACCAAGTGTGTTCCCCCAACATTCCCTCTATGGATTCATGAAAAAATGGTGTTTGTGAAGGTGCACAGACTTTATTGAAACGGCTTTGATTGATTCCAACCCGTGACATATACTCTCTCACATTGTCTTTCTTTTTTTCTTTCTTTTCACATTCTCTTCAACAGACCTTTGTGGGAGCGGTTGACCCAGGTGTTGTAGCTGAGCATTTGGAGAGTAAGAATCCTTCCAGTTATCTTCAGTTTGTCTTGTGTTGTTTCATAACCCCAGATCAATAAACGTATATAGCCTGTTTATTCCTCCTCTGTAGATGATACAACCTCTTTAGAGCTCCTTCAGCTTGTTCCTCCAGGTAAGATCTCGCATTTGTTTAGGCTGTAACGCATATGGATATGTGAGATTTTAGTTTGAGCTCAAGAACATAGTGCTGTAACTAAAAACAGTACATTTGAGTTGGACATTTACATTAGATTGGCACCACAATTTAAAAATCATCTGGGAATAAATACATTATTGGTGTGAGTACTGTCATTATAGTATGCATAAATCATACAGCTCTTTTAGAGGTCTCATGGGGTGAGATTACTTTGTGTGGATACTGACACTTGCATATTTCTGCTGTGTTATTGCTTTAAACAATGCAACACAAATTAAAAACCAGCTTTATTACCTTGTGCTGTCAAAAAAAATGTCATTACTGTGCAGAGTTTGAGATCCTGGCCACATTTGAAGGCAACACCCGGGAGTTTCTGTATCCAGGCCCACGTCTCGCTCCCAGAAGCTCTGGCCCGGAGAGAGCGATTCTGATGAAGAGATCTGTCTCCTTCCTTGTGCGTGTGTCTTCCCTTCAGCATTTTTTGTCATATCTCTGATGCATCTTAAAAGCCAGAGCCATTTTCCTGCTATTTGCTTGAAGACGTAGATTGTTTTGGTAAATTGATCTGCCAAGAGTGTTATTATCTGCATTGGCCCTCTGTCTTATCATCATTTTAAAAGTTCTGTGATGTTTTTTCTGTATTCTATCTCCTTTCGTATTCCCCCAGGGAATCTCTCCCAAAGTGGAGTTTTCAACGACTTCCATTATTGAGGAGTGTGAAGTGAAACATGGTCAGCCTGCCACGTCTGTAAGTCTTTGGGCTTTTGTTATTCTCATTATACCGCAGCGAATGCACCATGCTATTAGCTCTGCTGCAAAACCTATGAAATATAGAATTGCAATATATAACATTTGTAGCAGTTTAATAAGTTTGCATACACCAAAATAAAAAAATAGATTTTCCATGGCCTCCTGCACTATTTCGGGATTTTTTAACTGGTTTTTACAAGAAAATGGTTCATCTCTCTTCCAGAATCCAGCCATTGCTTCCAAAGCCAGTGTTGATAAGCTGGACTTGAGTCCAATCTATTTCTTCCATCAGATGTTCTCAAACCCCTCTGCGTTTGAAGATGGTCCATTTAGAATCACTGACTGACTCCTCACATCCCTTGTCAAGTTTCTCAGGCCCTTGTTATGCCGTCTCTGTGTAGATTGTCTCATCGGGTCTGTTTCATGTGCAAGTTTTCTTTTTGTGGATGCCACTGGTCCGGACTTGACACGGCTTTCTGTAAAGCGGGCTTCTGCATGATTTGCATGTATTTGAACGGAGCTTGTTTCTTGTTTAATAAGCAACTCGTGGTGCAGGCTTTGTTGTTTCAAGGACATCCGGCTTTATCTCCCATTACCAACACCAGCCGAGCCACTAATCACATCAGACAAGCGCGACTCCTGCTTTAAAACGGCCTCTTTGTCCGTCCTGCCGTCTAAAAAGAAAGAAGGGAGAGAGAGACAGAAAGAGAGAGAGAGCAGGACTAAAAGGAAAAAAGCCACTTAGTTTAATTTCATTAAATCTCTACTCTTCAAACAGCAATCGCTATCAGGATTTTCTCTGCTTTTTCAAAATGACTTAATATGCCAGGATGTTCCAATTAGCATTTAAATTATCATTGTTTTTTACATCCATGTAATGCCATTATCATATTAGGTTGAGACCGGCCATCAAATGCAATTAACATTTTTAAAAACGTATTTACCCAGGCAGCGCCTGCAGGAGCACATTTATTGGGGCTCAGAATTATGTTAGCTGAGATTAGAGTTATTGAAGTCATTTGCCTGCAAAGGTGAGATTGGAACATTGAGTAAGGTTTACATCAGGTTACATGTGTACATAAGAAGGAAATTAGTGGATTAGCGGTAGATGAACAGAAAGAGTTTTGCAGTATCATTACTATTAAAGTACAACCCGATGTTCTTTTCTCTGAGATGTTTTCAAAACCTTTTTAAAAGTTAGTAATAGAAAATATTGTTTCCAAACATACAGAAGTCATGCATTTTATTAATGATGATGCTGTTCTGTGAAATACTTAGTAAAGTTTGTTTCAAATTCAGAGAAAGTTAGCATAAACACAGGACACTTATTTAACTTTTGTCTCTGTCCTCAGATTTCCTCAGATCCTCAGAATGATCTCAGAATGTGTTGTTTTTCAGGAAATGGAACAAACTCTGTTCTTGTGTAAATACTGTGTTGTCAAGGTTAACAAGCACTTTTGACAATAAACAATACCCTTAGATATTTGAAAAACATAGTGACAAACATAAAGGGTGACTAATAGTAATGATTTATCATGAAATACTAAGATGCAAGGTTTGGTATGAAAACCACATAATAGCATATTTATGTATTGCCTGTATTTGTTTTTCTCCCTATCCAGATATGCGGCCCTTCCACTAAACCCTGTTGTGTAAGAACCAGCCCTGCAGTTCCAAAGAAGAGGAAGCTAAACGCCACGCCACCCTCTAGCTATGCAAAACCAACGGTGGCTTCTCAAACCCGTTCATTTTCACCCTACACCCACCGCAGGATGTGTCAGCTGTCTGAGGATACCAGACAACGACTCGGCCACTTTAAACTAGGGCCCTACATCTTTAAGAAAGAGACGGTCCCTCAGGCTCCATTCGTGGTGGGTAACGTTGATGGGCTGATGAGAATATTTACTAATGAAATCATGATAACAGCGTTTTATGCTTAGATTTAATGTATAGAATAAGTGGCATTAGGTTGAAATATAATGTTTGTATTATAATATACGGTATGCATATGATTGACAGGTACAATATTTACATTTCACTGCGGGGGCGTTTGATTACAACAGAAAGACGAACGTGTTAAAATCACCCTCTTGTTTTTGTTCATGTTTTCTAAAACAACAGTACGTCCTGGGGTGCAAATATCAAAGCTGTCATGTTAGAAAAGGCAGCATTTGATTTCTTGTCTGATATCACCTTGGCATTTTCTGTCACAGGGTTTTTTAAAAGGGTGTAGCCTTTTCAAAGGAAATCCCGAGGCTACAATTAACCTCAAGTATTTAAGAGTCAGGCCGTGATTAACAAATACTTCCCTCTTTATTTCTGCAGATTAGCCTGCTTAGTTTATCAATGTGTGTTTAAAGTCGGCACACTTGTTTTCCATGGAAAGTAAATAGCTTGTTTCATTAGCCGTCGTGGTCACTTTACTATTTAAATAAAGTGGCACTGGTCTAATTGATGTCTGAAAGTTGAACTGATACACAAACACCTAAAAAAGTTTAAAGTCTGCTTGAATACAAACCTCTCACTTTCAGAAGTTTCTCTCCTTACTTTCACCTTAGCAAAGTGATTAATTCTGAAATGAAAGACAAATTCATTTAAATAATCAATGCCCCATGTGTCAATGGAATCCTGCTGCACCTGCTAAAGCAGAGACACGAGTGATTGTTTATCTTTAAAGGGGGTAAAAAGTTGACTGCATTTGCTTTTCGCAGATTCCTCGAAGTCCGAACACCTCACTGATAGAATCCCCCACATGTCCTGCATCTCGACTTTCTGAGAAAAGAAGTCCTCACCACCTGCGATCACGGAGCTTTTCTGCAGACCCTACAGGTCACTATACGATGTTTGTTCGAGTATTTCGACGAATACCCAGTGATTTTAATATTAAAGGTGACATTTTATGCATTGAGGCTGTTTAAAATATTTACTTACAAAACTCTTGCTGTCTAGATCCATCTCTCCTTGGAAGTTTCAGATCAATGCACACCCGAGTAAGTTGTAAAGCATTTTGTTGCATTTGTGGCTTTAAATTGACTTTACATCAGGTAATATTAGCTCAAGTTGCCTATTCTGACCCTTATTTCTCCTTTTGTCTTTTGGGGTACAACCACGCAGGTAGATAGTGATGAGCAGAATAAAGGCCCCAAAGATAATTCCACCCCTGTGTCCAGCATAGTCAGAGATCAAAGTCCATTCCTGAAGCGCTCCTCCCTTAAGCATCGGTGAGTTTTAAAGTTATTTTTTTTTATCACATCAGCATTTAAAATCAAGTAACTGTTTAGTTCAAATGTACACTATCAGTCAAATGTTTTTGAACACTTTTTAGTACTTTTAGTTACATTTTGTCCAGAATTTGCAGAAATGTTTTCTTGTCATTTCATCAAACAATAGGTTCCATCTACTTCAAGCTCTCATTGGCTGTTCTTTCTTCATTATTTGGTCAAAGTGATCCTTTAAAAAAATGTTATTAAATAAAATGTAAAAAAAAAAAAACATTTATTTTAGCCAAATTAAAAGACCAATTTCATACTTTTAAGCATACGCCTTCAGATCAAACGTTTTTTAAGATAATGAGAAACATTTCACCGAAGTGTTCAAAAACTTTTGAACACTACCAAAGTCAGTCACTTTTAGAGCTGTCCCTTGTCAAAACTGTTCCACTTAAATGCTCCTCAAAATGCCTTGGAAATACCACTGTTCACTTAGTAGAAGTGTTGTCACATGTTCTTAAGTCTCTCAAGAGTTAAAAGCTTTTTTTCTCAAGTTTTTATTATACAGACATTAGATTTGTTAAAGGATTACCAAAGACCCCCATGTGCAAGACATGCACATTTTATAATGTCATCATTGTACTTATTAACAACTACAACAAAAATCCACAAAGGTGGATTATACAACAATAGAAATTTTTATTTTTTGTAAAGTTTGTTTCTTCCATTCTATTTGTTTTTGTCATTAAGATGATTGATTTATTTTTCATTAGGGACAAACAAAAGCTTTATGGTGAAAAAGGTTAATATGTCACGGCTATAGTGTAAGAGCATTACTTAAAATCCATATTTTATTACATACATTTGTCTTGAACCTACAAAAATCCAGTGTGCAAAAAACTAAAAGTGCAACCCCACGGCCTGTTTCCTTTAAATTTCCAATTACATGATATTGACTAAATCTGTGGCTCACAAAAACAGAGCTCGGTAAACAGAGCGTCCATTTCACAAATCTATATTGCGATCACACACAACAGACAAGATGAATTTACTGCCTCACCTTCAAATGACAGAATCTGATGTTTGGTCATGTTTGTTCATTACTTATGAGGAGAAAAAAAGATGCTGAGAAAACAAGGGAAAATGGTATTGATTGGGTTTCAGCGAGATCTAATGCGTTTGACCCGATGCACAGTTTAATAAATTCCGTGAGACCCTCGTCATTGATCTGAACGCTGGCTGCAAACCAGCAAATGTTTGTTTGTTTTTCAGTCTCTCTACCACTGCCTCTTTTTCCGCAGAACCAAGAGCAAACGTTTAAAATCAATAGACAATCTAAGACTTGAGAGTAAATAGTGGGAAATGTGTGATACTATTCTGTCAATTGAAAGCATGACTGGAGTCAGAGGCCTGGAGATTAAGGCTGGCTCTGCAGATTCCCACAATTGTGGGAGCAGGCACGTCTGTTTGAGCAGCTGATCGGGGGTGTGAAGGAAACAACGCTTCTGAACTTTTGTGCGGCCATTAAAATAAAGCAGCACAGTGACCTTTCGTAAAAAAGATGTGTATTTTAATTGATAATCTCTGTCCGTTCTATGCTTTAAAGCAATCCAAAGTAATATCATAATATTGCTTCTTTATTCACGTGTGATGAATTCCGATCACCAGGGCAGATCTGCAACGTATAAATTCTCATTCAGCTGCCTTTATTTCCTCTCTTGTGGCATATTTAAATGCATAAAACGAAAATATCAGCATTTGCTACAGGGCAGGAGATGAATGTCTTTGTCTGTGTGTGTTTGTGATTTAGCTTCATGATTTAACTGGTTTGAAATTTACAACAAATCATCTGTATTTCCCAAGATGATAGCGCTTCACTCTAAGGGCAACAGCACAGACTAGTGATCAGAGAGGGTATTACTTTGCTGTGTGTATTTCAGGGTGATTTATGCAAAGCTTGTATTTGTTTAAGGTCTCTTTAGAGGAAAATGTGATTTCAAAAACGCTGTTTTTAATTCCCTGTAGGTTTCAAAGTCCTACGAGTCCATCGCAGGAGATCCACAAAAGAGTGCAGAGGGTCTTGAACATCCACGGAGCTCTCCGCAAACTTTCTTTTGTATGTAACACTTTTCGCAGTGTTGTTGTGTTTTGCACACGTTCACCCATTCGAGATGATTCTCAGAAACTCTAAATGACACATGTTTGTTGATTCTGTCAAAAGTTGTGCATTCACATCTATCTAGGCTTTACGTGCCTATTCTCCTCAAGAATCGCTCACGTGCTTGAGTTGTGGGCGGTCTAAATGCATCATTGCCCATGGTGCGTTTTGCCACAATGGCCTGATGTGAAAGCAAAGTGGAAGAAGTCTAATTACTCTAAAGCTTCCCCAAATCCCCCTTAAATGAAAAGCAGAAGTTTTCGGTAGGAGGTCTGACGGCTGTTGGTACGAGCTCAGAGAGGAGAGATGTCACAGTGGCACGGTCGAGTGCCAAGCGCTGTGTGGATGAAACCCAACTTAAGAAGGGGAATGTGTATAGCCACACTTCAAAGTCAAAAGATGAAAGCAGTGGGTTTACTGTGTGGTTAATGATCATGTTATATATCTAAGACAGGGTTGCTTTACATCACACAGCAGTAGAGACACACGTGGATCTAATCCCTGATAAGAAAAGTATGTGGGGTAATTTGGTGTAATGTGAATTTGTGTAACTCAGGACCATCAGGCAATGTTTTTTGGCCCACTACAGAATATGAATGTATGAGTGTTAGAAAGATTTGACTTTTTCTTTTAAATTTCACTGTGTCGTTGAATATTGTTTTATTGAAGGTGTTAATAGTGATAATAACTGGGATTTTCATCCGTTTAAACTGTTACAAATTTTTGGGTTTGTAAGGATGAAGTGAATGCAGAGGAAGAATTTAGACCGAGTGTACCTGGGCCCACTCACTGTGACTCAGAGACTGACAGCCGGCTGCCACAGGACAGGTAAACACATCAAAGATTTTTAGTTTATATTGAAAATGAAATCATGTAAATCTGACGCATCACAGTTAGTTAACAATTTAGCACTAATAAGAAGAGCACTTCGAAAAAGATAGACAAAATCAAACATTTTATTGTCATGCAGTATACACAAAAGGACAATAAAGACAACATGCAGTTATTCAGCACTTTGAATAATGTTTTTGTTCTTCATTTTAATAAGAACCTTTGAAGTTTGTGTTGCATCCAAGTATTTCAAAGAGTTAATCTTTGTCATTTCAGTCTTTTTCTTTTATCTTTGATTGAATATCCTGTACAAATATAAATTACATAAACCGATATGATTTTTGAACTCTCTGTGAATACAATATGCATACAAACTGTATATAGAGTATTTGTGCACCTACATGTACATGTGCTTTAACATCTTACACACTGCATATGCAATGCAAAAAATTCTTAATTAAATTCTTCAATTCATTTCTTTACATAGTTTATTATCTGACATTTTGGTCAAAATTGAGTTATTTACATATTCTTATTCTGTGACAACTTATTTACATTATGCCATGTTTTTTTATGTGTACATTTTGGGACTTTTTTTAAGAAAACTAAAAGTTCTATCTACAAAATCGAATTAGAATTTGTTTTATAAGGTTCTATCTGCGAGCCAATCAGCACTTTGAATGCAAACAAGAGGGCCAATCAGGGTCAGCTTTCTTGCAACACACGTTTGTGCAACACAAAACAATGTTTAAAAGAAACCTCAAGGTTGACTGTTTTATTGATACTCTTGTCAAGATTATTTTTTATATTTATAGTCACATTAGCCAGCAGCGCTAGCTTCCTAATTCCTGTTTACATACGCTCCAATAATGCAGTTCATGTCTATTGTTTAATAATATTATTGTATTATTTTTACAATGTTATTTCAGCCAAACTCATCTCTAGAAAGTAATTTTACTTGTCCCACCTTCTGTGAATAAAACATTTACAACAATTAGCACAGCCTTTTATGCTTAACTTGAACATCCTAAAATATGAAAAAAAGGTAATAAAACCTTGTAAATGTAACTTTTATTAAAACACTTATTTCATTTTTTTAACAAAAATGATAAGTAAATTGTTTGTATTGCTTGGAAATGTGTGGCTTTAATGAATGTTTTGCAGATAGAACCTAATAATTCTACACAGAAAGTGATTTTTCAGAATTTTCACGTGTCTTTTTCACGTATGAAAGAGATTTGTTCCTCGTGTAATTGCTTTGATGTCTAAGTTCACGGCCTTGCTCGTGTAATGCTGCAAAATAAAGTATTTATGTTAAACAGTCACACCCCATACATGCAATTATTGTGTAATTAAACCAGTTATCATAAAGTCAAACATATTTTTTGGGCAATTCTATTACACTTTAATAGGGCTGTTTGTTAAATACAATTGTTCATCATCCCTGAACCAAAGTTTTTACTCTGCATGGATGTTAAGTCTTAGCCAGCTATATACAATTATCATTTATTATACGGCGTTATAAAACAGTAATGGTGTAGATGTGCATTTTGTCTAAATCTTGCGATAACTAGCCCACATATATAATAGGTATGTAACGGGTAACTTTGCAATATTACAATATAAAGTGCAGTATTAAAAACATAGTGACTAATGCGTTTGACCCAATGCACAGATACCCTTAAATAGAAAAACTTTTAAATAGTAAAAATACAATTGTAGTTCGAGATACTTAGGAATTCATGCATTTACTTTGTCATTCAATAAACATTATGTAACACATTGTTCTGTCCTTGCCAAAGGCTTATTCCTGGAGAGCCATCTGTTCATATAGATGATGGAACATTGTGGACTAACAGAGCATCCATGTACACCAGCAAGCCCCACAGAGCCGTGTTTGAAGAGAGTTTAAGCAGAATCTACAAGAACCTCTACAGAAATGCATCAGAACCCCAACACAATGGACAAAGAACTTAATTGTGATCTAAACAGTAACCACTGATGGACACACTTATATATTGAAAAAATCAGGACTGTTTGCCATACCTCAATATAATATGCAACAATAAATTGAATACCATAAGCAACACAAAAAATAAACAAGGAGAATATTTGATGATTTGATTTATTGTGTATGGTAAGACAAATCTTCCATAACATCTTATCTTTTCACCTGCCCTTGTTTTTTTCTTGACAGGTTTAAAATACTTTACTCTGCATTGAGTAAACATGTAATGGTACAAATCAATCTTAAGAAGTCTTTGACAATAATTCAACAATTATTCCATATTTAAAAAGACAATTACTGCTTTAAAAAGTCACAACAGATGAAAATTTTGATTGGTTTGTCTTCTAGATTCATTTATTTGTTTTCTTTTTATGGAATTGATGCTTTTTGTACATCTTGCCAGCAGTCTGTGCTGCCTTTTCTGTCATGATCTCCTGATATTTCTTTTTGTTATTGCTGAAAAGAATGAAAAATAGACATTTTAGTGCATGACAATAACCTGAAAGAAAATTGTAATATAACATTGATTTGTTAAGCACTAAATACATTGTAATTATTTTTCTCTCTAAATGTTCTGAATACCCATAATTCAACAGAATACAAACATGAGCTAATATATGGGCACTTGCCTTCTAAACTCTGCATCAGCGAGCAGCTCCTCCACAATTGTTCTTTTCCTCTGTTTCTTAGGGATTCGGGAACTATAGAAGTCTACAGGGCTGTCAACCACTGTGCCCACCTGAAAAACAAACAGAAACTTTACTGCAAAGACTAGAATAATATGCCTTTGTCTGCTTTTTTACAGAAGCAATCCTGTGGTTAATGGATTGGTTTTTGATTTCTGATTATTAATTTTTCACGTTTTTTCTTTAAACCAATGAGTAGTGAAAATAAAGTATTTTATGAGTGATAATTAAGACTTTCTTCCCACCTGAAAGTACTTTGGAAATCCCTCTCTGTCGTTCTTTTTGTAGAAGCGTTTTGGGTCCATGGCTGAGCGCATCTTCAGGGCCTTCAGGTCATTCTTGAGCTCCTCTGTTAACTCAGGGGCTTTCATGTTGAACCAACCCTCACCGGTGGTCTTCTCTCTTTCTGCCTAAATAAGACAAATATGGTAAAAATGAAATTAATAATCAGTCACAATGTATAGAAACCCTGACTCTTCACTTAGAGAGTGATTCAAAGAAAAATACATTTCTGAATAATATCTTAAGGTTAATCTGGACAAGCTATAACATTGAAGAAAATATTTACATTACATTAATTAATTAATATGAAAGACGATTTTTTAATATAAATATATAAAATGTATGTATGTATATATGTATATATACATATATATAAATATATGTGTGTGTGTTCATTAAAGAAAATTAATGAATTAAGATGAATACATTTTTTTTTTAAAAAGGCCAACAAGTAGCCATTACCACGACGACAACCATAAAAAAACATGTAAACAGGCCCACCTTGCGCTTGAGTTTAGCAGCATGCTTTGATTCCCTGTACGGAGGGATAGCATCTCTCTTCTCGAAATCAGGAACAATAACACTTTTTTTCAGCAACTAAAAGAAAAATTATTTCAGCTTAACTATGCATTAAAACTTCTTGAATATATGAATGTTTTTAAATTAAGTCTTTCAATTACTATTCAACAAATTAAACGGTTTACCTCATCTACTTTATTTTGGTTCGGAGTTTTCAAACCGCTAGAAAGACTTTTCTGCTTGCCGTCAAAACTGACGTACAAACCACCAAGATCCTTCATTTTCAGACCCGTGTCAATGGAAGTAGATAGCTGCATCCTGAGAAAAAAATAAGCACTTTATGTTTTTAGATTAGCAAATTTCCCCACAAAAATAATAAAAAAAAATATTTTTTGAGGCAGTCCTATAAACAAAAGTCAAATCTATAAAATCAAAGTTCAAATCTATAGATCAATACTTGACAACAAAAATAACTTACACAGGCCTTTTTGGCACAAAGAGCACTTCTGAATCTTCATCATTGTCATCTTCCTCCTCATCCACAAAATCCTCATCTTGTTGCTCTTCCTCAGTTTGCCTTGCATCAACATAGTACTTTTCATCAGGCTGCAGTCCAGGCCTAGTGTCTATGACAAACAGTCCGCTACTCTGAGCTTCTACCGAAGACTGACCTTCATCGGGGCATCTTATTTCCTCATCACTAATGCAATCCACAGCTTCCTCCTCATCTGCAGATAGACCTTCATCAGGACTCTCTTCATCCTCACTGCTGTCTAATAAACTGGTCATTTCTTTCCGAGGAAGAGATGTTTTAGATGGTTGCTCTGCTGTAGTCAAATCAGCTTGAGTGTGTGAGCTTGAAGAGGGGTGTTCTGCATTTTCTGCATCACTTAACAAAATAGATGTTTCATCCACACTTGCTGTACCGATTTCATTTGCATCCTTGGTAACGACTACACCTTTCTTGTACACAACCGTCTCCTCAACATCCACCACATCCTTTTCAATCACAGATGGTACAGGAGCCTCTGGGTCGGCACCTACCGCATCAGAATTCGCCTGATCCTCAGCAGCACGGGTTGCTTTCACAAACTCTGGCTCATTATTCTCCATAGCAACATCTCCATCCTTAGCGACTGCGGCAGACATTTCATCCCCTGCTTTTTCCTGATGTGTCTGTGTTCTAGTCTCAGGGCTGTTCACAAGCTCTGCATTGTCAGACACAGAAATGGCACAAAGTGGAGCAGGCGTGCTCTGAGGTTCCAGGATCTCAATATCTGCGACTGAACTGCTCTCAACAGACTCATCCGGATCAAGAACCAGAGTGATATCTGCGGCCGTTTCCTCAGTCATGGTGCACTCTTGGGCTTCACGGGTGTCCATGGTCACGGTGCTGTCTGTTGGTTCCTCTATATCCTCTTCATCCAGTATCACAACACAGTGGATAGGTAGTGGTTTATGCTCCTTGCACTCTATAACTTTCTGAACCATGGCATCAACACATGTAACGCTTGCTTTGCTTCTTGTTCTGGTTACAGACATGGCACGGTTACTACTGGCGGAGCTGGTTCGGCTACTGCAAGGAGTCCCCCTTCCTATTAAAGAGCTTGGACTATCCTGAGAGGTGCAGACAACTGTGGGTACAGATTCCAAATCGGATTCGTCGACAGTTTTCACTTTCGTCTGACGCCTCGACCTCCATGGACTCGAGCTGGGACCAGACATGCATTCATCAGAGTCGCATACATCTTTTGCAGGTTCAGACTTTGTCTTGCCTCTACGGTCTCTTAGCCTCATGGACACTGGAGAGGAAGGGCTGTCCGTGGTTTCCTCCAAGTTTAAGGGGATTGGTTCGGTTGGTTTTCCCTTCTGGTTTCGTGCAGACCTGCGGACCACAGAGCCCCGGAGACCAGAAACACTAGAGGAGCATGAATCGGGATCAGATGGATCCAGTTGTGCAGCTGACAAAGCGGTCCTCCGGCGACTCCTGGTAATCCTTCGAGTGTCTAAGACCTTGGTGAGAGAGACCACAGAGCTGCAAGACCCCACCTCTGAAAGATCAACATCTTCAGTCTTTGGAGGATGAGACGCCGCTGGAGTCTGAACACGTTTTCTCAAGCTGCGCGGGGCTCTTCGCGAACGCGTCGCAGAAATGCAAGATGAACAGGATTCCGCTTCTGATACATCATCCTTTGTCGGAGTTTTTGGTTTCTCCCTGGCGACGGTCCTCCGGCGAGTTCTTGGTGTTGCTTTCACATCCGAAGATACAGAGCAGCAGGACTCTGACTCTGAAACATCAGCTTCATGGGTAGAGTCAGGTTGTTTTTTGTCAGCAAGGAGACGCATGGATCTTCTGGTCTCTCGCTTGGGCGGACTTGCTGGTAAGGAAGGTGCAGTACTGTCATCCTTCTCATCTTGCTGGGAGTCACCAGTGAGTTCTGACTGGGAATGCTTCTCCTCCATTACACTTTTGGGACGTGTTGTTCTCGTTGACGGAGTGGGTACCTATGAAAAATAAATTGACATCAGGGTTTCAAAATAGTACTAGCTTTCCTGTAGCTCAGTGGGGGATTGCACATATTCAGAAACAAATGTATAAAGTATAAAAGTCGCTTTGAATAAAAGCGTCTGCCAAATGCATAAAAGTAAATGTAATAAATAATAAATTGACGTGGCCAATATTTGGAAGTTCTTAATTTTCGGTAGATATATTTTTACATATGTACGATATTTTTTGTTTTTGGCCACCATACAGCACATTTGTATTTTATTCATTAAAATGGCATGAAGATGTAAAGCAGGCATTTTTTACACTTAGTGATGTAATGCGACCACAGATACAAAAATATATATAAAATGTGTGTGTGTGTGTGTGTGTGTGTGTGTGTATGTATGTATATATATATATATATATATATATATATATATATGTGTGTGTATATATATATATATATATGTATATGTATGTATATATATGTATATGTGTATATGTATTTGTGTATATGTGTATATGTATATGTGTGTATGTATATATATATGTGTGTGTGTGTGTGTGTGTGTGTGTGTGTGTGTGTGTGTGTGTGTGTGTGTGTGTGTGTGTGTATGTATATATATATATATATATATATATGTGTGTATATGTGTGTGTATATATATATATATATATATATATATATATATATATAAAAAATCAGTTTCAACTCCCTACACTTATTAGTTATCTGCAGCATGGGCATGTTGAACACATGCGCGCTGACTCATTATCACAAGCATCCAGATTAAAACTATATATTCAAATAACGCCGATAACACTCGATAAAATATAACAACTAAACAGCAAAAGCGCTGACACTATACTCCTTACCGTTGCTCCAGAGATTTCATCGCTTATATTTTTTGCTGGGAAGCCCACGCGTGTTCCTCTTCTGGTGGCCACCATCTTGCCACTGATAATGACGCTCAACGCACTTCCGCTTGGTGACGCGTTCTCTGAACGTCATGACGCAACTGCGTAATCAGGGATGCGCTTGGGTTAGTTGTAAGGAATGATATGGATTTTATGCAGGGTTTTAGGACTTACTGCATTTCTGTTTACTGGACTTCTATCTCCATATTTGCCACTGGTATATAATATGAAATAAAATATAACAGCGTTTGCTTATATTCAAACATTTTCATTTTTTCAGTACGTTTCTCTACATTTACATTTTGCAGACACTTTTATCAACAATTTTATCAGGCATTTGGCAGACACTTTTATTAACGGTGACTTACATTGCATTTTAACTTTACATTTGTTTCTGAGTATGTGCAATCCCTGGGATCGAACCCATGACCTTTGCCTTACTTTCCAATACCATAATTGAGCTGTGTATATAATATATAAAAATAAATAAAGTATTGCTGGTCTTGGGAATTTAATTCATAAATTTAAAACAAATTTGTATTGCATAAATCCAATACATATTTTTTTAAATGCATAATAACCAAATGTCAGTGTATAGTTTTTAAATTCTGATGTTTATAAATCATATGAAACATGTTTAACACAATATGGTATTTAAAAATAGCAATTACATGTACAGTACATGAATAATTTTCTCTTATGTGATTTGGACCCAAGAGGAACCAGTTACCATGAATAAATAACAGGTAAAAATATATATTCTGACAATCTGCTAGATACTGAAACTATAATCTTTCTTTTCCTTCAAGTGCATTTTCCAGTGTTTTTATATGCAATGAAACAATGTTCTTCATGCCATGCATGTTGAAAGCATCCACAAAAGTTTCTCCAGTTCCGTCATTTGAATACATGTCAGATAAGCAAATCATGTAGTTTACACTGGGAAACAAGAAACAAAACATCCACTGAACATTTTCCACTGCAATGAAAATAAATTATACAAACTTAAAATGCCTTGACGTAAAAATCAACGTTAAAATTTAAAGTAAAAAAAATCTAAAACGATGTCACCCACTGTTTGTAAAAACACATTCTACATTTTAAAATGAAATTTGCTGTAAGCAAAATGTCTAGGAACTGCTTGGAAAAAGTGGACCCCATTTCCTAATCTGACACCCACTGATAAATTTTACCTTTAATTTTAACCCCAAAAACCAAACAGAGAAACGGACATAAAAAGAGGCACTTTGCATACAGTATTAAGCTGCAGAGAATTAATGTGTGTTGGGGGTCAAGTCAATTTCTGTTTCTTCTGATCAAAATGACGATGATTCACATTTGTTTGTCAAAAAATTCGTTGAAAATAAAACTGCATCACGGATGAAGAAGTTCCTTAAAATAGCTAGAATAAAATCCAGGAAACCGTAGAAACCTGCTCAAACATGACGTTAATGGCTGTTGCTCTTTTTAGCATGAACGATGTAGCCCTTTGATTTAATGATGCCTCTGCTTTTGACAATGATGGAGTAGCGCAAGACCCACTCCAGGCTCCAGTCTGCCACCTGCAGGTCCTTACTGCTCTGCCGTACTGCTTCCTGGAAGCACGCTGCGCTGATTAACTCTAGAAACAAGAAACAAGACTGGCATCATTAAACATCCTGTGTGGTTTCATCATCATGTGGCAGAACCTGCTCAAGCACTATGTGCAAAAGGCAAAATATTAAATAAGCCGCTTTGCATAAAAGTGTAATTAATAAATGGAAATCATTATGCATCTGGCGCAAAGTTACGTAGCTACAGAAAGTTCAGCAACTCAAAATGGAATTCACACCTTTGGGGTCATTGTGTGTTAGCAACTGTATGTCAAACTCTTTAGCAAACGCAGTGAGGTCTGGAGGCATCACACAACAGGAGGCCAGATTCACCTGGTTACTGCTTGGCTTTATCTGAAAATTGTGAAAAGGAAAGAAAGATTATTTTCCTAATTTGATCTGATTTAATAATGAATTGTATGTGTGATTTGATTCCAATGTTACACTTCTGTTCCAATGTAACATTTTAACACACAATGAACAAAAAAAGTCATACATTTGTGCTTTGTATCATGTCCTGTGTTTAAATTAACACCCAAAAATACATGATGGGAAAATGTACATATCAGTGCATCCCTAGTATATAATTAATGCTAATGTGTTCTACAAGATATTTACACTCTTGTCACAACAGACCTGAGCCCAGTTATACAGCTGCTCCAGGAGGGTTTTGTCCAAGTCTGACGTGCCGATAGCAGCAACTTTCTTGCTGTGTACGAGACTCTCTAGCTCCTCCCACAGCGGCTGCAGGTGGGTTAGCGTCTGAACTTCACCATCGAGAAGCGAAGGGGGAGCAATGATCACAGAATCCAGCTGAGACACACCTAATGACGAACGAGCTAAACATAAAAAAATTACAATTATTTACCACTGACGTAAACTCAACACATACATATTCCCTCATAAAACATTCAATATTTTTACAAGATATTTTTTTGAATGATAACCAGCAGCACTTACCCATGTCAACGGCATTTCTGATAGATGAGCAGTCCGGCTCGCTGAGGAAAACCTTAACTGTATAGACAAACAACATTTAGTACGTTGTTCTGCACTGTAACAAACATCAAGCATTTGCAGTAATTCTCACCAGACACTTTCAGCTCCTCTCTCTCCTCTGGCGTGATGGCTTCTGTGTTCTCTGGGATGGAGCAGTCCAGAACACTGGGAAGCTCCTGAGAAAGAAACCCAAAAGTAATCTTAAAATGACGGTTAGCAAATCACACAACCATGCTATCACAAAGTATCCATTTAGCAAGTAACTGGATTATGCATTGGAGTTATACATTTATTTCGCCGTCTATGAAACTCCAGTCACTTTACATAACTACACATTAGACACCTTGTTAATAGACTGCAGGAAAGGAATGCATCAATAAGCCTCAGCTTTTGTGTGTTAAGACCTTTACTTTCTACTGACTAAGCTGAGGGACGCAGATTTGCTGACAATGGCGGAATAAGCACATCGACCCAAATATTTGACATCCTAATCCTATCTTCGCTGGTTTAAATTACTATAAAAGACTTGTTTTCTAACATTTTCCATCACTTTCATAAATATTTTGCTGAAGAAGTCTTACTGAATCAAGTGTTGATGGCATCGTGGCCAACCACTCACTCAGTGTTCCTTGGATGCAGTCTTGAAGCTGAGGGAAAAGTGGAAAAATGTAGAAACTTCAATCAAAACATTATGAAATAACAACACTCGCCAACTTCCTGTCTCAAATCATTTCTTTGACAAAACACATATATTGCAGATGGTCTGATGAGATTGAAACCACTGTTTGGGTCAAATTAGAGCATATTTTTACAATTAAAGTTCTCTCGAAAATATAAACAGTTATAATTGTTTTATTCAAAAGCTGACTTTTTGTAAGAACATGTAGCTCAACTTGTAGGGCAGGCACATGTAACAAAACCATGGGTTCAATTTCCAACAGGGAACAAACCAACTGGAAAAATATACCTATAGAATGTGGCTAATGTCCCCAGGCATTTAATTCACAGGAATTTTATAATCCACCACTGATCTCACAAGACATGTAACCAACCCTACCCCATTACATATCTACATCAGTATGACACTGCTTAACCTTTCTCCTGCATGTCAGGCCAAGCACAAGTCAGTCAAAGTACCTTTGCTGTCATTTCTCTCCTGTGCAATATTTGTATTTTATTTCTATGCATTTGGCTGACACAATAAAAAGTCACTGACAGTACATTGAAGGTACTGAAGGTACATAATAGAAAATGAAACTAAAAATTCAGACTAGAGCAATGTGTCTTTAACCAATAAACACAAACATAAAGAAAACCACTGTGAACAACAGTATTCGCACAATCCCCAAAAGACAAAATACGTCGTCAAGTAATTACCAAATTGAAATATGTTTAAACGATTTGAATATATAAGCAACAACCGTGTCAATGGTTGAGCCATATTTTGGATACACCGGCATGCTCAAGCACGAGACAGATCAGGCAGTGACGTCGTCAAGGGGTCCAGACGGATCACGCAAGCGATGTCCAAATCGCCAACGAATCGTTCTCGTGAGTCGGTTTGGTCAACTCGATTCACCGAGCTTTCGTAATACAGCACTTTGTTGCAAATAAATGAAATGTCAAACATTTCATAGCAGAAATGTCATTAAATATTTACATAAAGCACAACACATACAATCCTAAAGGAAACGTTTATGGACACTTGAGAGACACAAATCGACGAATTAATTCTTGAACCTAATCTTTGAAGTGAGCACTTCAAAAGAACTGGAACAGAACCGCCATAGTGATTCTGACGAACGCTAACGACGATCTTAGAAATATAAACAACGGGAGAGTGACTAGTGGTCACATGCCGCATTTTCGCTGCAAACATATCTGCTAAGGTTAACCGAAACCACCTATAAGCACTGCAACCCCATGTCATTTACCTCCTCACTAGGCGAAGACGGACATTTCTTCTTAAGACGACTGCGGTTCACTAAATTCCCCGTGTGAAGCTTCAGGGTTGTCGCGTGCTTAAAAAGCCGTTGCGCGTTAACACCAGGCTCCATTTCTTGTAAATGTCGGTGACTGAACTGATGCCTGTATTTAACTATTACTGCTATTACTATAGCATGCCCTCGAGACAGTATTTCTCTCCCTCTCTAGCTTTTTCTGTGTGTAGTATGACTTTGCACTTGTAGTTCATTCAAGTAGAGGAGGTGAGTGCAAACATAATCACGCCCACAATGAGAGTATATGGGTGGGTTCGATAAAAAACCTGGCAAGGATCCGCCCGCGTAGATCGGAGGAAAAGTTGAAAGCCGTCAACTGCGTTGTCACCATTACGAAGCAGAATACATTATAGACCACTTCGCAAGATAACACCGGCCAAGAAGCACTTCCGGTTTCAGTTTGTATGTTCGGGGTTTTTTTACATATAAAATTAAATCTTAAATGTATTTGTCTAATTTTTTTATCATAAAATTCGGTTCTGTTGGTTGCATATTTCGTTTGTGTAGTGTAAAAAACGTAAACAGGAAGTTCGACTGGACCAGCATTGTGTAAGTCTTCCAAAGTGGTCTAGCCTACTCTAGAACTTACTGACATTTTCCTGCTACTTTTGAGAACACCAAAAACGCCATAAAGGACATCAAAAGCATGTTTATGAGTCTAACAAAAAAATATGTTAACTCACCAAAACCAACAAAAGTGCCATTCAAAACTTGTTTGTTCACAGGGCTGGAAATGGCAGAAATTCACTGTAGGTTTCTTTTTTTTGTGGTTAGGGGGCTGTATTTAAATAAAACTTTATTTCATGTTTTCTTATATGTTTAGGTAACACAAACATACATTTGTCCTTAAGTTTAATACTTTTTGTAGAGAATGTTCTGATTGACAACATGAAAGTGTGTTGAAACTAATCAGTAACTACAGAAAATTAATATTGTAGTACACTTTGTAAGGCAGAGGGCGAGATGTTCTTCCCAAAGTGTGTTTAAACTAATCTGTAACATCACTGCAAGCAACATAAGGTATTGAAAACTACAGAAATTTAATATTATACACTTTGTAAAAACATTAGTGGTTAGTTAGTATACTCCCCATTTCCAGCCCTGCATATAAGCAAGACCTCCCAGAAGTAACAACAGTATAAAAAAAATCACTGTATTAAAGACATTTTTGCAGATATGTTTTTACATTTCAAATAAGGTGTTGTTACTACTTTATTGTATATTTAAGCAAAGTACCCCCAGAAAAAGACATTGACAGTGAGTAAAATGATGGCATTGATATTGCAGACAGTCTTCCAAGTGTGGTGTTCTTCAATATTAGTGAGTTTCTTTTCTAGAGCCTTCTGCTCCTCCTCGCTCATCTCTGGATTTGCAACATGGGAGATACCACAGAGCCACATTCCAGCACGCTTCCACCACGCAGGTGTGGATCCACCCATCCCTTCTGACTCTGTAGTGTTGGGCTCGGACTCGGAGCATGCTGGACTGGACCCTCTCGTCCAGGGGTCATCTAGCTCTACGCGTTCCTCCTTGCTGTGTCTTGTCCACCAGGTCAAACGAACAAGCTGTAAGGTAATATAGAGTTACATACAATGGATATTATGCAGGTTCAATTAGCTGAATGTGTTGCTGCTAACATATCAGCTTGTGTAGTATAATATATTATTGCTGTTTTTATGCCAATAAAATGGTTACATGTTGTTTGGGAATAGGAGCAGTGCAGAGGCTGATAGCTGTGATGACCAGAGCCGTCAGTGCCAACAGGATAAGGGCAAAGTACAGGTAGTGCACGTCTTTTAGCACAGCAGGACGCAGGTCTTGTTCTCCACATGACGGGGTTCCATACACAAATTCCATCACCATTCTCACCGTTCCCACCACTAGTCCAACCATCAGACCCCAGAACGCCCCCTGTGCATTTAAACAGACAAGGCAACTAAGTAAATAAAATCTATCACAGCTATTTGAGCAATGCTTCTTAAAGGGATAGTTCACCCAAAAATTGTCATCATTTACCCTCATGTCATTTCAAACCTGTATGACTTTTTTCTTCTGCAGAACACAAAAGAAGATATTTTGAAGAATGCCAAAATGCTACAAAACCAATGCAAGTAAATGGGTACCGCCATCGGTCTTACAGGTTTGAAATGACAAGAGAGTGAGTAAATAATGACAGAATGTTTGGGCGAACTATTCCTTTAATTCAGTGGTAAATGATGAGATACCTGTTCATTAACTCGTCCCCAGAAGATGGCCATAATGAACACTGTAGTAATAGGAGGTGCCAGATAGCTAGTGATGGCCTGTATGTAGTCGAACAGCTGTCCACTGTTGGCTGTTTGAATGACTGGAATCCACACAATGCTCAAGGCCACTAGCAATAAAATAAACACCCTGGAAATGTAAACCAATGTCAGTCACTAAGACAGAGCAAACAGCCTTATATTCTGGAATCAATGAACCAGTCAGGATATTCAGTAAACAAGGGAGAACTGTTTCCAGTTGATCTTGACCTTACACACACTTCACTTACAGTTTGCATATTTGCTATTTAAGTTGTATAAACTCTTTCATGCATTTGCCTTTATCACAGAAAAACAAGCTACATAATGTATGTGGTTAAACATGGAGTGTATTAAATAGAACATAGAATAAACATACAGACAGTCTTCTTTTATTTTTATAACAAATTTGGCCATTTAAATATTACTTGGAGCAAAAACGATTCCGTTTTCCCACCTGCCCACCACCATAAGCTCTCTCTCTGAGGCCTGTGGCCGGATACGCTGCCATATGTCCATGGTGAACAGCGTGCTGCTACTATTGAATATAGAGGTGAGAGAAGACATGAGTGCTGCCATTATTACAGCGATCATCAGGCCTCTCAAACCTAAAATGAAGTTACAGTGAAGGACACAATGAGTCAGCGAAATCCAGGAGAAAATCGATTAAAGATGTTGTATAGCAGTCAATATATTTGCTAACTTATGCATGCCTTTTTTTTTTAGTTTGCATTATAGGCCTACTTTAATATTTACTCATATATTATTCATCTTGGAGACATCGAATACATAATTTAAGTAATCATTAAAACATACTGCAAAGAATTATGATGAGGACACACAAGGTTGTCGTACCTACAGGCATGAGCTCCATGACTAACTTTGGGTATGCAATGTTGGAGCAGCCCACACTGGCCCCACATATCCTCAGACACTCCTCAGGATCCACACATCCTACCTCATCTACAAAAATACACAATCACCACCAGAATATTTACCACAAAGCGAGAGATTGTGCAAACATTACATTTAGCATCGAATGAATTGATCTTTTCATTAAAAAAAATCTGTTTCATTTACTATACTGAATTGAGTAATTTCCATGTTCAGCTTTCTCTTGGCTGACAAAACTATTTAATTTGCTTTGCTTTAAAAACTGCTTTTCAAAAGAAGACAAGTCATCATTATTGTTGATATAAGTAGCTTTATTATACACACCTGTCATCTCTCACAAAAACATAATTAACCTCTAAACCCTGAGCACACACGCATAGCACAGCCCTATCATGGGCACGTTTGGTTTATGCTTCAACATGCACATGCTGATTTTGCTGAGGCATGTTTGTTTCTGTGTCAACATCTTTTGTTTGTCTTGCAATGCTGTCAATACTCATAACTTCATATAACCTTCACCTTATGGAAATAACAGATTGATAAGAATGGTGTAAGTGTCCAAACCCCAACTTATGAATGCATTCTTTTAAAAATTACTGTTCTGTTTCAGGCTTTGTGTTTCCATCACGAAAATGTTCTTTGTAGTGAGAAAAGGTTCTACAGACTATAAAAGGATAAAAATAGTTACTCTAAGACCCAAAGTTTCTTAAAAGTTCATTAAAAAATATTTTTAAAAGGGTTCTTCACAGGGATACTATAATTTATTTTATAAGTTTTATCTTTAAAAACCTTTTTTTAGATTTTAAAGATTCTCTTTAATAATACATTTTTGTTCATTTATTTCTGTTAATTTAAATAAAATATAAGCCTAAATATTATTTGATAAACGTAAATACATGAAAATTAGAACTGCTGCTTTAGCAATAAACTTTAAGTTGAGACACTAAAATTATTAGCTACAAATAAATAAACTAAAATAAATATAAACTAAAATTAAATAGCAATATAATTAATAATGACAAAAACACATGCTAAAATGTAACATGAAAACTAAAAATATATATTTTAAATATTAATAAAACTGAAAACTATAAGACCTCTGACCTGGGTAGAGTGCTCTACTGATCATTCCTGGCATAACAATGAAGAACATAGGGAGAACCTTGAGGTATCCACCCAGTACCGAACCACCTTTAGCATGGGACAAGTTTTTGGCCGACAGAGACCTTTGTACGATCACCTTCATATGGAAAAGAAATACATCTATTTGCAGTGACATATTTTGTGCCCATTAAGTTTTTTATAATTTTTTAGGCAATGTTGGCATACTTAATTCAAATCTAAATGCAAAACGACAAAGCACCAGATGTCTTGTGTATCACCTGGTCTGTGCACCACACCCATGTGGCCAAAACTGTGAGCCCAAAGATCAGGCCCGGCCAGGGAAGGTCTCCCGTGACCGGATCTCTGAAGATATGAAAAGCATCAGCACGAGGAAGATGACAAGTCGTGTTAGGAACTGTGATAGCAGGTATTGCTTTCGCATACTGATCCAGCAGACCCTCATACCATCCCACTTTGTCGAATGCTGCCGGAGAAAATTAATCTTAAAACTAACTCAGTCAGGCTTAATTCGCATTTCATAACCAAAAGATCTATACCTATGAACATGAGAATAAAAGCTCCTACAACCATGATTACAGTCTGTAAGGCATCAGTGTAGATTACTGCCGTCAGACCGCCTGCATTAAAACAACAATTAAAGCATGCAGGAGAATTCAACACAAGAATTGTTTAGTAATATGTTTATAAAATATCAGTAGCCTATGTGTCAGCACTTGTCAGGAATAGCTTAGAAAAAGACACCAATGTGTAACATATCTATGGGACGTGTCTGTCATTTAATTACCAGCTATAGTATAGAGTGCAGTGACAGCTAGAAGCAAAACAGTAGACAGGTACAGGTCCCATCCCAGTGATACTTGGATGAACAGAGCCCCTGAAAAAATATCTGTCTGGAAATAATACAGCCAATAGTTATGATTAACTTTATTAAACCTACTGTATGTTGCTATAAAACACTGCTGAAATGTATTGCAAATTACTGCATAGTCCATTGTATTGTTCCATTGAATTATGCTATAGTATACCAAGTACTGTAATAGAAGTCAAATATTCTTATAAAATTAATAATAAAAAGTTATTCATATATTTTATATAAGAATTTATTTATTTACCATATTTAACAAGGAACCTTACTGATATCTTGGTGAAAATATAGAGAATGAGAGACAGCACGCTCATGTAGATTCTGATGCGCTGACCCCCAAACCTCTTCCTCAGATACTCCGGCATGGTGATGACTCCAGCAGAAATATACACAGGCACAAAGATCCAGCCTAAAGCAATGAGGACCCACGCTGCCTACAGAATATCATACTTCATTTTGCACACACGGTTAAGTTTTAACATGTAATGCATTTAACCATTTAATTCGTTTAACAGACATCTAAAATCTCATAACTCATAACTGAAACAACACTGAAAACTTGTTGGATGAAGATCAACTTGGCTGACATACATTCCACTCGAATCCACCGACCGCAATCCCTCCTGCGGCTCCTGTTCCTGCTAATCCTATGAACAGGCCGCTGCCTACGTTACTAGACATCAAGGAGGCACCAATCTTTTGAAATAAAACACAATAGAGATGTACTGAGAAAACCCTTTTCAAACTAAACCCAGACAATGAGAAATCTAGGGGCCTCTGACGACCAGAGGCTTCAAGCCAAGGGGCCCGCTATAACCTGACAGCTAAAAAATAGATTGCATGCGAAACAGACTTACATTCTTATTCTAGCAATAATGCTACCTCTAAAAACATTGCAATTTCAATGCATTAGAATTACAGGGTTTCCATTCCTATAATGGCAAATGTATATATTGTTATTTGGACAATACATCTCATGATTGCATTAACATGAATAAGGATAGTAGTTATTGCATATGGGTGTGTAATGCTTAACTTAATAAATGTAATTATTTCCTCTTTCCGAAATGCTTAAAAAACAAGTTTCCTTGTATGGGTAAAGGACAGACATTCTTTCATCTTTAATTCATCTGGCTCTGTAGACCAATTTATAAAATGCAAATATGATTTTGGTGTAGGCACAAACTCACTGGCCACCATGTCATGGATCGTCCTGCCAAGAAATATCCACCCACTGTCCCACGGTTGGCTCTGACTGAGGACTAAACACACATCTACCTCAGCATCAAGCATTAGGCATAAAAATCTATATAGAATCCATCGAGTCAATGAAACAAAATTTTTATATGCAGAAGACAACTAAAAACCGAACATAGACATCTCATCTTTCATCACAGAATTGTTCAGCATCAATGTAAATATTACCAGAGGAGCTGCAGATGTTCACTTACCCATATTCCAACTACCAACACAAACACAAAGTAGATCACAAGCACAACAATATCAGCAGCCTCTAAAGCAAACTTCCTTGGCACCTCGGGCGCCGGGGTGTCGGTTACAAGCTGTGGCGAAGTTGTCATTTTCTACAATGCCTTAGGAAAAGTGTGAACTTTGAAACAGGTGTTAACTTCATTAATGATTAATCAGTCTGTTAAAAAGAATGCTGAGAATGCATTATAGGTACACAATGCAAGCTTTGCCAATTTGTTGCCATGTGAGGATGTTCTGATCTCTACAATTTTTTTAAACAATAGCCATTTTTGTCTTAGGACTGGAAGATGCATTTGTTTACATACAGGTCAAAATATTGTTAAAACATTAAAACTCATAGAACAATGCCAAAATAATAAAACAGACGGGACTGTAAACATTTCAAAGTTTTTTAATGGCAAGGTGACTTATAAAACAAATTTGTAATTGCGTACATGAGACTATAAATACAGAAGCAAATCGATCGCAAAATTCCATTCTGTTCATTTCTTCTTCCAGAATTTGCTGTAATCATCCACTTTAAAATCATCATCAAACTCCTCCAGTTTGTGTTTGACTGCACCTCTCTTCGGCTCTCTTTTCTTCAGCCTGGCTTTCCTCTCCTCCTCAGACAGGCTGTTAAAATCCACTGGCATCTGACAAAGAAATGTGTACCCAAAACTTACACCACACACAAACATTAGAACAAATAGAGTTCTAGTATATATCCTACTAACCATCATTATTTTTCTAGGTTCTTTGTATCTGATGTTGATGGTGGACCCGTCATGTCTCACGAGCACAACTGGATACAGCCTCTCATACTTCTGCCTGCCGAAGCGGACCACACATGTCCTGTTTGAGTTTGACTGAGCAGCTGAGCTGTGAAACGTGGATGTTTCTTGCAAGCAACTAATGGTGAGAACTCTCTGAAGACATCTGTGAGAACACAAAACGTGATTTTTACGATATAAACGTTGATAAGTACTGATGATGATTTATGATGTGAAATAATGTAGCATCTTGTCTAATGTAAAATGTACAATATTTAAAACGTGACATCTTCCTCACTTAAAAGTCCTTTAGCAAGCCGCTATCGCAGTTGTCTACTTACCTAAATATGCTTTTGCAAGGCTGGTAAATTGTGGTCAAAGTCATTTTTACAGCGTATGCAACGATCAAAACGACTATAAAAAATAATTTTCATAAACGTGCTGGAATAACAGCACAACTCATGCTTCCGAATGAAGAAGGTCACCATCAACAAACCACACGGTGTTCCAACATAAACGTTCCGTCTGGAAACGTTTGCTATAATTTGATAGTACCTATTTTTATGTAAACATTGTTCTTCACAATAATAAATAAAAACTCTTATTTGTATTTTATATATGTTCTTAATATAAATTAATATTTTATGCAAACTCATTTATTAAAGCGGTTATTTATCATTTCATTTTCTTGACGTTTATAATCCACACCTGAACTGGATTGGAAGATATTTTATTTTAAAAATCATGCAGAGGACATTTTCGACCAGAAATCATATACAGATCGTAGACATTAGATATAATATGAACAATAAACAAACATAAACAAATAGAGAACAGATTTTTCTCTGAATTTTAGTAAACTCGTCTGAACTACAAAAACCCACTAGGGGGCATATATTAACCACGTTAAACCCGTTTAAACAACCAAATGAAAATACACAAATATTACAAGACAAAAACAATAAAAATCCTTATAATTAAAAAACATTTTGCTTTGCACAACCCCCGTGAAAAGGAATGTTCTGAAATGTTTCACATTATGACATTTTGCACATACTCAGAAACAAAATGTATAATATGTAATGCAATGTAAGTCGCTTTGGATAAAAGCGTCTGCCAAATGCATAACTGTCTAAACTTGTTTGTCTAATGAGGCAGTGGAAAGTGGCTCCTTTTTGTAATGTGCTGCCAATCTGTCTGCTTCTCTGTGTCCAGACAGCAGAGCTCCATGCACTGTGCCATACAGAGTCTTCATCGTTGCTTCTCCTGCAAACATGACCTGAAGATTCTGAAATATACAGTATGCATTAAGATTTCTCTCATAATGTGTGTTTACATAAATACAGAATATTTGTTTTGCATATGAATTGTATAATTGTAAATAATGACACTTAATTCAACTCAATTGTAAGAAAAATATCACTGACTTCACCAGGGTGGTGGCTTCCTATTAGGGGTTGTTCCAGTGTGTCCATAACTTGTCCATCAACACCAACAGGTAGGTACGTGTAGGTGCCCTTTATGAACCTGTTGCTGCGCCATTTAGTGGAAAGTACAGACTTTGGCAAAGGAATGTCTGAATTCCCTATTGAAGTTCAGGAAAGTTAAAATGTAAACGATGCTTATTATTAATTTCAAGATAACAACTTATTATCTGTTGAGAATTATATACCAAAAAACATTCTGAGGTGTTCTGTGATAGCAGACGAGAGTTCCTCTTCCGTCATGGTTTCAATCAGGTCTGCTATGTCTCCTGGACACCAACCAATCAAGATATTGCCAAACCTAGAAAACATTGAGAATTATAATTAAGCTTAATAAAAATAAAATATCAGTTTGTAAATAATTGAATCCATTTTATGTTTAATGTAGCTGGATAATTACTGTCATTTAAAATAATATGCACCTTTCTTTAGGCCTTAGGACAGAAATGAACTGGATGTTCTTCAGCCACTGATTTTTATTGGTGGACACTGAGGTGGGGGAATCGTCCTCATAAATGAGACTGAAAGTACCAATATTATCCTCCCAGAACGCTTGCTCGTACTCTAGGAAAATCTTGGCAATATTGCCAAAGCACAGCTTGTTGATGGCCTCCATTTTCTCAGCCGGGAGACTAGGGCTAAAGAGGTTTGATGCTTGTGCCTTTAGGCAACCTGTAAAAAAGAAAGAAGAAAACTCACAGAATAATTTATACCCATGTAGTAAATGACCAAAATTGACAATGTCAAACTCCTTAGGATCAAAATTCCACTAAACCTAAGTACTGTATCTGTAAAAACACATACCTAGTGAAACGGTGACTATTACATGATCAGCCAGAATCTCTTCTCCATTCTCACAGACAACAGAAACAGGATAGTGGCGGACATTTCCTTCAGAAACAGGTTCAGTGTGAGCAGACAGATCCTTTCCTGCAGTGAAGGACCCATCCCATTTGATCTTACTAACTTCCCTTTTCAATAGCAGACGTTCCTTAGGTAAGTCCTCCAAGAGAATGTCCACCAGTCGAAACATTAACCTAAGATATACAAACAGCAATTAAACTAGATATCAATCAACAACAAATTATTTTAAAGTGTGTTATAGATTCAAATACTTTCTCCCATACCCTGCGATATTAAGGCTCTCCCCCATGTCAATGTAATACTGCCAGGAGTCAAGAGAGACGCTATGGAGGTCTGAAGCTCCAATGTCAATCAGCATGTCCTTCCCAACCAAAGCAAAAACACTCTGCGTTCTCATCTTCCTGTCATTATCTTCCAAGCTGTCAATCACACCCTTGGTTTTTTCTGCAAAGTGCTCACCCAAACTCCTACCCGTGCTGGAGCCACGGTATCGGAGTATACCCTCCCCTGCTTCATACACACGTGTGGCAACATCTGACTCCACTTTGTGTCCCTTGTTATTGTGAAATACTTCTGAACCAACCTCAGGGACCTGGCTTAGAAGGCCAGACTTTTTAAATAGACAGTAGACTGGGTTTTTGTCTGATGCCCCATGGATGTACTGCGCACCAGTATCAACACATGCGTTCCCTTTGACATAAAACAGACAAAATGGCATGTGTACTGATAGACATAAAGAATAACACGTATGCAAGGCGGAGAATAACTTTTAGTACATTTAAGATCACATGACACAACTTGCTGACAAGGCCAAATGTATTTTATTAAATGGAAGTGAAACTCATGAAACTCAAGTTGTGTGTCCACTAACACCCTAACCAACAGATCGACAGTTATTTCTTTGTTATAGAAAGGAAAACGTATAAATCTAATACAACCACAATGAATACCTTTTTAATTAAAATATGATCATTAAATATTTAATAATTTTATTAATGTAGGACATTAATAAGGTCTTCTGAAGCGAAAATAAGACCTTATAATATGGTTCGTTATGAGAGTGTGTCATATCTAGGCTATAATATCAATAAAATATTACCTATTGTTGCAGTAGCTACTCTTCCTCCGACCCTCTCAGCGGCTTCCAGCACGGTGACGTCATCGAACCCATATTCTTTCAGCTTCTTTGCGGCGGCGAGTCCTGCCACACCAGCACCAACCACAACAATAGATGGACTTTTTTGTGTCATGTCTGTGGGGAAGTTACCACATGTACCACAACTTCACCAAAAAAACCCACCATGCGTAATAATGATATCAAAGAAATGTTGTCAGACGGAACAATTCCATCAAAAAATAGGCTAGCTACTTCAATACAATAATAGACCCTTTAATTTAGTGCTACAGTCCCGGTTGAATTAATTTAACTTCGTAGTCAAGAAAACACGTCAAATTAGAGAATAGTAAGTATAGTTAGAAAACATATTAAGTTAGAGAATAGAAGTAGGCTATTGCTTACTTTGTAACAGAGCTAGACAGTCACCGCCGCAGCCGCTCGTGCGTTTCTGAAATCCACTTCCTGTTTAACATTCAAGATTTCGCAAATACATATTCATGTCAGCTTATAAAACGTGATTTCTTCTGAGCCAATGACTGAATGGCTAAAGGTGCTGATGCATTAAAACGCTGGTCTTGTCACAAAACTGAAGTAGCTAATGGTGGGTCTTTCGTTTGCATTGCTTATGTCCACCTGGGGGCAGAAAACTTACGCAGTGGGACGTAAGTAAAATACGCAGTGGGACGAGTGCAAATTAAACCCCGTAGTGTGAAAGTCAACGTTTCAACAGGTAATTTGGTAACTGCAGGATGGAAATCCAAACCCCAGAGATATAGATTAAAACTTTGAAAATATCCAGATTAAAATCTGAATGATATGAAGTAGCCTATTAAAATAATTTAAGTGAGGCTTTAATTGTCTTCATTTTATTATGGGGCTTATTTGGAATATCATGATATCAGAATAAATTATTGTATATTACTAACATTAGTCAGGACAATTGGGACAAAATGATTGACCTATATTTCATTAAACAGCTTTCATGCATATTATAGGCTACAACATTTACAAAGTTATTTGTTAATGCTAGTAAGGTCATTAGCTAACATAAACTATCAATACTTCATTTATTCATCTTAGTTTATGTTAATTTCAGCATTTACTAAAGCATTTTTACAAGTATTTAAAGAAATCTGTAAATGCAGGATTAACATGAACAATTGTATTGGCTATCATTAACTACGATTACATTTCTCATTCTTAGCTGAAGATTGCTATTGCACTTACTAGTGTTAACAACCTTATTGTAAAGTGTTACCATACAACTTGTGTGCGTCGAGATGTAATGCATGTTCTCGCAGTGACAAAATGTCTTGTTCTAAAGCTTTTAAGATCAAAATAGAACAAACACTTCATGTGGAACCATAACAAGCAAAGCAAAATGCTCATTTATATCAACGTCTTCTATGTTCACCAGCACTTTCAGCTTGCCCACAAATCTTTTCAACACCCAGAATCTAGCCAGTGGAAAACCAACCCATTCACTTTGTCACAATCTGAGTCAACCTTTTGTTCAGCCTGGCTCGGAAGAATCAATGACCTTATTGTGACATTAATTCATCATCTGTGTAATTTATCATTGCTCTGCATCATTGTACGCTGGCTTATTGTTCAGTAATCTGTGTTTTGTCTCAAAGCAGGGTCGAACAGATTTGATCCAGTGCAGGTGAAAGGGAAAGCCTGTGGTCTTTACAAGAAAAAAACGCAGACATCTTTGACTGCATTCAGAGAAGGTAACACAGTCTGTGCCTCTTTGTTTGCACATGACTGCATGTACTCATAATTTTGATAGATGTTTAGCATTGTTTCTAAAATGCGCCCTTGAAAAGATACAAGGCAGAGAAACATTTTTCAGACACATTCACATGCTGTTAAACTGTTTGTATCTGTTAGAAATAATCTGTCACTGTGTTAGTGTTTTGGAAACATCAATGTGATCATATATCTTTAGATGATGACTAAAGACAGGAGGGGATATCGTGGGATTAGGGGAACGCTGGATTTTGAAGGGTATCGCTACTTTTTCCCATGGTGCCATTTTTCACTTTGTAATGAAGTAACTTGTTGGGACAGGAGTGTCCAGGGGCAGTAGTGCACTGACTTCTCTGTTTGTTGACAGATTAGACGACCATTATGTTCACTCAAATCCATGCACAATTTGTAATGCATTATATACAAAATTAAAGCATTCACCTTTTTATTTCTTCTTTTTTTAAAACATGATCTTGCTGGCCTGTAGAAGTTCAAAGTTAGTCAGGGCCTCATAGGTGGGGACCACAGATGACCGAATCTGTAGAGTTCTGTGTGGGTGCATCTTTCGCCCATCACAACAGAATAAAGTACCACTAACAATACCACATTTGTTTTTCGCCTCACAGAGCTTTTTGTGCGGCTGCTGGTGAGCTCTCCAACGGGTTTTCCTGGCACGATGGGACTGGAGAAAAAAACTCTGTCCTCCCGTCATGTCATCTGCTTTGTCTCAGAATCACCCAACTGGCATAGCTGTATTTGTAAAACTTATGGCTGCACGGCAGAAAGAAAAGCCATGATTATGTGTTCACTCATGTAGTTATTATGCCTCAGTGCTCTTAGCAGGGCAGGGGAATCAAAAGGAAATCTGAGATGCTGTGCCAAATGCTCTCATCTTCTCACAGAGACAGTGATAACAGCAATGCAGCCACATTTTTCATGTTATCATTTCAGTCTCAAAGGGTCTCATTAAAATTCATATTGCAGCATAAAGTTATGTCTGAATGGTTAAAAGGCTAGTTTAACCAACACTTGTCATCGTGTCACAAAAGGATTTTCATTGTTGCACAACAGAATCTGCATATTCATTACATTTAAAAATTGTACACCTTGTAAAAGTCCAACCTTACATTTGGTACAAAAATATTCAGGCAGCTGTTATGCAGATATTGTTTAAATGATTTTATTATTTTGCATTGTTACATTGCAAATGTATAGCCTACTTCAAACAACCATTTATCCTAAACATGTAAAATGTTTAGGATTACACGTTGACTTTTTTATTAATATTTATTTATTTATTTTCATGTGCATTAGATATTCCGTTTACTGGCAAAATGCTTCATCAGACAGGAGGGGGAAAGGACAGCCTGAGGTCAAATCTTAAGTACAGCGGTATTCAAAGCTGAGCTGGTGTTGGCGGACCGCCCGACAGCAGCCTAATATTGTAAGTGCTGCTGGCCCTGTCCACAAGCTATTTTAAATAAAGAATAAAGGTCATTCTGAAGACACTGTATTTTGGTTCTTGAAATGAAAATAAACTTCTTACAGTAGATTAATTAAGATTTATACGAGACTGGAAATAAACATATGGTGTAATTGTTTGGGGGTTAAAGATGTGGGTGGAAAACTGAATGATGGTAAATTCAACCATGGTAAATAAAAAACCCAGAAAACATTTTAATGTGTTAAAAACCTTTGAACAGTATTAAATGTGTCAATTCTGTGGGTGTTAAAGGTTCTTTATGGAAACATAGCTTAAAGAACCCTTCAAAACCCTTTTTTTCTTTAATTGTAGGAGATCAAAATAGTTTAGATAAACGTCTTGTGTTTTGTTATATAAAACAAAATTTAAGAGCAATTAAATTATTAATTAAATTATATACAATTATTTATTTTTAACATCATACTGATTACCTATACATATTTATTGGTTGTGATCGTCCGTTTTAATTGGTTAGCCTAATAGACATTAAGTCACGCCCACCTATAGGCTACAGGATATTAAAATAAAAAGTTTTTCTTCTTTGCTTAATTCGTCGTTCCAGTTTACTTCGTCGATATTAATCATCTACCTATTAGTTTACCTTACCAAACTCCTAAATGTCTCAAGTTCAAACTTTGCGGGCGTCCTGTCAGTGAGCTCGCGTGAAACCAGCGCGCGCATGTCCCCAGCATCTCCGCGCGCGTTCAGTATAATCGCATCCCTGTAGGATTTGTCAGCATCTCTCAGCTTTCCTCACAAGGGGAGGCAGTTGCAGCAGGGATAACTCATGAAGAATGAGTGTCTACTATCTCATTTAAACCGATGAGTGACTTTGGCAGAAGAACGTTATATAATATATCCGTAAAACAACCAGGGTAAGTTCTGCATTTCCTTTTGCTTTGCTTGTGGTCACTTGTATATCATAATATACAATTATATAGCATTTCCGAATATACAAGGCGTCATTATTTTTAAAGAGAGCATGTGGATGGATGTATGAATGGGTCAGAAAGTGACTTTATTTAACTGAAACTTTTATCGCAACTGACAGAAACATCTTCACATATGAAAATAAAAGGCTCGCCATTTTGCATCTTAATAACAAAAAGCTTTCATCACATTGTTGCGTTGAAACAGCTTAAGTGCAATAAAGCTTATACCTCAAAGGTTCAGTTTGCGGGTTCTGAATGCTGTATTACAGAACTAACAGTAAAACGTGGATTCGTTTTGCCCTTCAAACTAGTCAAAATATTCCATTTGCACAACACACCACTTCAGGAAAGTTCCATTAAAGAAATTAAAATGTGTCCAACTGTATTGGTAACTAGATTCCAATTATTTGGCTTTAGAATGAGTCTTGCTGTGTATGTACGTGGACAGTGGAGACAGAGAGAGTGAGTGAAAGTGAGACAGAGAGGTAGGAAAGCTAAAAGTTGAGGAACCTCTTAAATGTACTGTTTAGCTCCTAACCCTACTGTGGCATGCTGGGAGCTTTGTCATGTGGTCTTTCTCATCTTTATAAATGCCACCAGAGGCATGTGCCATCTGGGTTCCTGCTTCTTGCAAGCAATCCTAGCAACAGTGTTTTTTTGTGTATTTAAAGGGGCTACAGATGGCAACATGCTTTAAATGTGCAATGGCTGTATATGCAGAACTCTTGACAATAGAGCAACCAGGTGGGTGAAGCTAAGAGAGGTCGTTTTGATTGTTTACATGCTGTAATCATAGAAAGAGTTGATGCTAAAAGTCACAAAGCACTTTGCTAATCAAAATAAAAGAGAAAAGTCAATATTTTGCTTTATAATTCCTGATTGAAAGAGGTGATCGATGGAGCGTAAAACAATTCTAAATATTAAAACTTAAGACGGCATGCCTTTTGGCTTAAAGCTTGTTCATCTTTCTTATTTTGAATTCAATTTGAGATATTGATGGTCCTGTGCTGTACATCTTTAAGGACATAAATCAATAAATGGCTCTGTGGGCACGTGTTTGCAGTTCCTATGAGGTTTTCACACCCGTCCTTTTAAAGCCTGCTTGAGGAGAAAGAACTCTATCTGAACTTTAGAGTTAGAATGTTTCACTTGATCTCTGACCTAGCGTGCATTTCTCAAGTTACACTGTATGTTTATTATTTCCTCATAATACATCCACACAGACCCCAGCAGTGTTGATGAAGCCAACTTAAAAATAACGAATAGTAATGGACGTAACGATTCACTCGCGATGCGATGCGATTCACAATATGATTAATTCACAAATGAGTTGAGACCAATTAGAAATGAACAAGTGCCCTTTTATTATTTCTCAAATGCTGCACATTTCTTTGTAAAATAAATATATATTTTATATGTCAAATTACAAAACTAAACTGCAATTTCAAAACAAATTTCAATTATTCAAATAAAAAATGAATAGTACAAAGTCTCTTTAACATTAACAAAACAAGACTTGCTCTATGCCTTGGATTTTTTTACATTTAAGAAATATCAGCATATGCAGTAAACACAGCGGCCCCTGTTGTTCAAAACATGTATTGTGATTCATTTAACATCTCAACCGACTTGAATCGTCACATATTATAATCGGTTTCAACCAGCTCACAGTGAACCGTTACGTCCCGAGTAATAACTACAGTCCATATGAGTAGAATGAATGGTATGACGTAGTGTCAAAAAGAAATTAATTTCAGATATATATTAAAATGTTATTACTGTATCTCGAAATCTATTATATAATCTTCAACAGAAATTAAACTATCAAATCCTAAAGCTTAATTAAAATCGTTATTAAATGTCATCCTCACATACACACCCATGAAAAAGATTTTTCTCAACACCTTGTAGAAATTCACACCAGGATCCCTAAGCCGCTGTTTACTGTACTCCGAACAGCTGTAACTGCAAAAATATCTGGCAGGTTGTCTTTAAGGATGAGTCAAGCCTTGCCAGAGAATGTTGTTATCCTAAATGTGGCATGAGCTCAGGGCTTCAGGCATGGCCGGTATGCCGTGAATCAGTGCAGCACTGCGGGGAAGACCATCCTTCTCCCATGGGCAGAACTATGAAATGAAGTGTGCCGGTAGACGCAGGGGCAGTGAAAAAGGAAGCGTTAGATCATTAAAACAGACTCATCTCTGATTCATACTAATGCAAACTGTAAAGACTTTTCATGGGTACAGTGTAAACATTGGGTAAATAGTATTGGTGTGATGATGCTGTTTGTCTGTTATTGTTGCTTGGTTGGTTGAAACTCCACTCCAATAACATCACCATCAACATAATTAATAACTATAAAAATAACTAAATGAAGTTTTACATTTTAAAAATCATTCTAAGTTAAGGAGAATCCAAACCACAACTTTAGTGATAAAGAAAATGGTGGAATTAAATAGTCAATAGATTATGATGTTCAGTCTATCTGGATGATTTCCAAGCAAATTACGTTATGAGCAGGGGGTTTTTACTGAAACAAATCAGCTTTTTTAAAAAGTTAAACAGTTGACTGACAATCTTTTAAAGCCCTTATTTTTCCAATGGTTGATCCTGAATACCTTTAAGTTTAATATTTAAAGTTTAATGTTTAAAGTTGGTGATGGTGTTTTGATGCATGAGAATTCTTCAGATGTATTTTAGGTGAGTTGTTCACCTCGTGGTGAAAGCAGAGATTAGAAGGGGTGAATGAGAGCTAATGGTGCCTGTCTGCTCTATGACTCCCCACTATTAGTGACGTTAACATGAGATAGAGATAACTAGCAGGACAGAAGAGTTTTGCACAAAACATCTGCTTGCACACTTCAAACAAGCCCTAAATGAAAAAATCACCACACTCCCCTAAAACTTTATGTGGGTGAGTAAAAAATGACAAAATATGAATTTTGGATGAACTATCCCTTTAATATGACAGCATATATATATCATACAAACATTGCTTGCACTACACACATCTCAACAATGCTGGGCAGGGGCACACACACATACACACATGCACATGTGACAACATCATTATAAACCAGCACATATGCTTTCATGTTCGTGTCAGTGTTGAAGTGTGAAGCCTGGAAGCTCTTGCCTTGCAAGATCTCCCACATGTGTTGCTCTGGAATGCTGGAACCCAGAACAATGATGTCATTGATGTCTGGGTTCACTCTTCTGTCCAATCCTGAAATCTGACAGTTGACTGACGGTGTCCAATCACATGTTGCCACCTCATAATAGACTGACGTTCTTAATCACTGATATCAAGAGTCCATCTGATTTTTCAAAGCTCTGTTTTCATTGTTAAATGTTTGTGGGTAATGGCTGGAGAGCAAACGTTTTAGATTTTGTCAATTTGCAGAATATATGGATATGCTTAAGCCAAAAAAGTATTTTTTTAAAACTGTTCATAACGTTAAGGCACTTAATATATCAATGTCATTGAAATTTGCAGATATTGACATTACATGACCTAAAGTGTCCGTATAATGTTATATTATATATACTATAATATGAAACAAAACTAAAGTACTAAATATAAAGCAACATTATTTTTTAATAAATCACTGCAGTGCCAAGGCTCTTTCCCTCCAAAATCATTACTCCAACCACAACAAAGGAAACAGGAAGTGGGCTTCTGTATCCCAAACAGGATGTTCAAAGCAACACATTGTGTAAGATCACGTGTCGCCAGCACACAGAGTGCTGTAATTAGTTCCTGTTGTGTGTTTTTTATATTTGTTAGAGCTTTGAAGAACTCTGTTCGGTTTTCTAGTCAGTATCTATACATCAGACAGTATGTTAAAATGATTTAGAGTATATGAATATGTCAAGCATGACTTGTAATACCTGAAGCAGAGCTCTTGCATATTGGATATTCCAGTATAGTTCTAGGGCAATTTATTAAGGGTAAAAATAGACAAGCATATATTACATAGATATGTGGTGCATACTAAAACCAAATGCATGTCGAGATGTATCTACGGTGTATGGCTTTTAGGGAGATTGAATAATGCAGATGCATACGCCTATTGGCTGAGAGTCAGTATATCATCTGTATTTCATCATCAGCACCATTATCATCATTACAAATGTACAGAATATTGATAACCATATTACAGTTGGCTTCCTAATGTACATCTATTGCAGAATAAGTTGGTATAAAATGTTAAAATAAACTATTGGGCTGTGCAGAATGAGACCAACAATAATATTTATGTTTGCAACCATCATTAATAAAGTAAATGATGATCCAAGGTGACGCATGCATGCTTGTAGTTGTTGTTGCACTTGGTTCATATTAAATAGCTTTTAGTCTGTTCACTAGATTTATTAATTGTACACAATCAAGTGCATTAGACCTAATGGCATAAACTAAGCACTAAACAGCAAGTTGCGTATTGGACCTAATGGCTTGAATATCATTAAAACGGAATCAACTTCTGCCAATTAAAGAGAAAAGCATTTGTTTGCTTTAAGTGCTGCAAGGACAGCCAGCCTTCTCTTGTCAGGCAAACAGCCTGTCTTGGGGTGTAAGTCTGTCCATACATCTCTCCATGTGGCCACGGGGGCATTGACATTCACAACAGGAATAAATCGCCCCGCAATTGTACGAGCTACTCCTCAGATTGCTTGACCCCAGGGACGGGCTTTATACCGTCCGCGAGCACAGCTGGACCTGCGGGTCTTATTGGATTAACTGCAACTTTTCTGTTATATTGCCCTAGCGATGTTTTATGACTTCCATGGCTCCTTTTACTGGTCATTGTTTGTTGAAGGGTCTGGGTTGATTGCTGGGAAAATGGGCGCCAGGATCATCCTGACAGGTGCGTGCTCACATTTGCAAGATGAAGCACTGCAGGGTTCGCAGAAGGGAAATAGTTCAAGGGGACAGACAATGAATATGGAAAACCTATACTTAGAAACTCATATTGTAGGGTTGAAGGAGAAGATCTCATCAACGGGGACGACAAACAGGAAATGTTCTTTACACTATTGTTAGTCCTTTGCTAGGGAAAGCATCACTTGTACTATTGCTGTTACTAAAATGGATAGCTCATCCCTCCAAAAAAAACGTAGACTTTATTCATCCTCATGTCGTAAAAACTGTATATAACTCTTTCTTCTGTAAAACACAAAATAGGATATTTAAGTCAATGGGGGCCAATGTTGTTTGGTTACCAACGTTCTTCAAAGTATCTTCCTTTGTGTTCTGCGTGAATGGACTACTGTAAGCAACCACCTACTGTGGCAATGCCATACACTTTTAAGAGCGGTAACATATAAGTGTTATTTTTGGGATGTATTGTTCACCCTTTTGTGTATTGTGTATCCTATACAGTATGTACAGTAGTCAGGTTAATTAGGTTAAATTGAATCCTAATTTCAATTAAACCAGTTAATTCAGACATTACCACATAAAGCACATTTTTAGGATACCAAACAAATCATGTTTTACAGTATAGCCAACAACTAATACTCTAACAACCACACAGCAACATGTTAAACCACCCACAACATCCAAGCAATGTAGTCAAGACTTTTGCACAGACACCGCGTACATTTTCTAAAGAAAAATGCTATTTATTTTTTCCCCAAAGTTAAGATCTATCACTGTCACTGTCACACTATCATGTCATGAGATGATGTTATGGGTTCGATTGCTCGGTATGATTTGTGAAGGAGATTTTGTAGTTGACACAAACAGGCCATGACAAAGCATCTCTCTCGGAAAAGGTGACAGAATCTACTACTTTATATGTGAAGCACACAGTCTATAAATACCCACTCTATTTCTCTTTCTCTCTCTGATACACACACACACACACACACACACACACACACAATAATAACTGTAATGGCTTTCTATTTGGGTGATCCTTTTTAATGATTGGACATATCTTGCCAAGAAATTGAGCTGGCTCATTCAATGTTAAGTTGATCCATTTTTTAACTGTTGCTTGTTTGTGTTGGAATTCACACATTTAAAAATAAGATATGCATCTTTTTGTCCTGCTTATACTGCCTGCGGACATTGCATAGAAAATAAATTTCTGGGAATGTGACATGATTCTTTGAACTTTTGTAGGAGGAAGGGAGTAGATATGTTGCCCTCTCATAAATTAGCTATTAAACTGAGAGGAGCTTGCGCATACAGTAATTATAGCACATGCCAACACCATAAATCCATAGTGTGGTTTCACATGCAGTTAAAGGGAGGACATGCAGTTACAGATGCACATGTACATTTACTGTACGCACAGTCAACACACATATACATGCATTCACACATATGCACAAGGGACATTATGACTCATAAAGGAATCATAAAGGAAGTTCCAAACACTGTAACCTGTTGAAACCACTCATTAGATTTCTTAGAAGTGCATTGTTCACTACCATGTACTTTCTTGTTTTCATAGACCCTCAGGGAAAGAACCATCTGCGGACAGAATGTTGCAATCCCAGCATTGAAGTTAATGGTTTTCTGGTGTCTAGTATTAGCTGTCAAATGTAGGAGCAGATAATTCTGTATTATCAGAAGTCAATTGTTCATTAATGACTAAAATGTCATGCGATGTCTGATGTATCATATAAAAAAGAAAGGTCCTATAATTTGGTTTGCTTTTGAATTTCTAGCACTGTGATCATTTAATTCATCTTTACACTGACAAAAATATATTTGTTTATGCCTCAACCTGAACCCTTATAATATAACTAAACTAGTACACTGTGTTTATAAATGTAGCTTAAAGAAACAGTTCACCCAAAAATCTAAATTCTCTCCTCATTTGCTCATTCTCGAAATCTGTATACATTTCTTTGTTCTGATGAACACAAAGAAATATATTTAAGAATGCTTGTAACCAAACAGATTCAAAATATCTTCTTTTGTGTTCAACAGAACAAAGACATTTTTCCTACTATGATATTCAATGTTGACCAAGAACTGTTTGGTTACAAGCACTCTTCCAAATATTAAGGGGTTCAAAGGATTCAAACTATAAAATATATGAAAATATAAAACATATATTTTAAAATAAATGTAAAAAATAGTAACTATACATAAAGAGCCGTTTTTGTTTTTTTCAGTTTATTTGATGTATTTTGGTTTTAGTTAGTTTTGTTTTAAAGAAACCTAACATTTAAATCCTGTCATTAGTTACAGTACTCAATCTCATGTTGTTTTAAACATGCTTCTAGTTAGGTAGCAAAAGAAGAAAAAAGCATAGGTCATGTCTGCATTTAACGAAATAATGCATCAATGGCTTTTTAATATGAACATACATTACTGTTTGTAAAATTTCACTTTGCTTTTTTCTAGCCTGTCTTTACTGAGGGATTTATGAGGCAACTTCAGGCTAAAGATTCACCATGAAGCATATGTCCATCTCAAAATGGTTAAGTCAGCTGGGACTACCTCAGTACTGCGTGCTATTCGACGAGGAATATGATGGAGTGGAGGTAAAGTCAGAAACAACTGTGAGTTTAGACACACATGCACACACACAAACATGCACACAATGCTGCATATCTCACTACAGCATTTAAAGTGCACCGTGCAATTATTCAAACACAGTTATTTAAAAAAGCACGACTGCTTGTGATCTTGTCTTCATTATAATCATAAACAACTGATGGAGCTGTTGGTCAGAGTGGCTTTGAAAAGTGAAATTTAAACACTGCGGTCAGACTCGGGAAAGCACGTTGAGATTTAACTCATACCATCTATCTCTGTATACATTTCTGAACATTGTCCAAGTGATTTGAGAACAGTATTTTCCCTGTATGACTCTCTATGTGGAATGCAAGCAGTAAATAGTAGATTCTCAAAGTATTTTTTTGGTTTACAGATGCCAGTGTGCATGCTTGACAGATGTGATACACATCTGACCCTAGTGCTAAAGCTCAGCCCTGAAGCTAACACCAACAAAAGACCTTAATCACTTAAATAATCCTACTTAGCAAGGTTTAAACCGAAATGTTGTCCAGCACTGTCCCATAAGACCTACAAGAGAGAGAGACTGTTGATAAAAGGGCAGTTTAGAGATTTAAAACTGAAAAACATTTACAGATTTCACACAGACTTTATGTTTTGTGTCCATACAACCAACTTTCTTTAAAATATCTTCTTTTGTGTTTTGCGGAAAATAGAAAGTCATACAGGTTGGAAATTACAAGAGGGTGAGTAAATGATGACAGATTTTTCATTTTGGGGTGAACTATCCATTTAACCCTCCCAACCTGTTGACATAGTCATATAAGATTTAAAGCAAACCAAAATAAAACTTTAATGCACACATCCCACACACACAAAATGGCTGGGTTTTATTGGCTTTAAAAAGTCAATTTTCTCTCTTTTATAAGCTTCCCTTTCCATAGGACATCTCAACATAGAAATAAAAATGAAGACCTCACATGCACCAATTACACAATGTAATTAACATTATTGTTGAATTATATTTGACCGATTTTAACTCAGAAATGGAGATCAGTCTGAACCAGTCTAATAAAATGACAGCCATTATGAAACAATTACTACTAGAACAAGTGATGAAAAAGATAACAAATGATAACCTGACTAGCTTTGTTAAATAGTTCTGAAAGGTTAATATTAATTTTCTGTGTTTTTTAAAGGGAATTCAAAGAATCCTATGATACAATTTTAAAGACCATGGTATTGGCCGAGTCTAGTTTAAATTCAACAATTCAGAATCATGGTATAAATCAAAGCACCATAGCATTATATTACCATCTGATACCATTACTGCAGCATAGCATTTTTATAAAGGCAATCAGTAAGTAATGCTTAGATCACGAGTATGTGCGGGCACACACACCACCCACCTCATATGACTTTGGCATAAGATCAACAAAATCTCTCCAAACCTACTGCCAAGAAAGCCAAGTGGCACGTCTCTTGTATCTAGCAGCGCCGTTTAAATGAGGTGCCTGGATAACCGCCTACCGAAATGTTTTTGAAGTCCTCCTGAGAGAATGATATGAGACCACACGTGATAAATAAAAGGAGTATAAGGCTGGTTTTTGTCATGGCTTGTTGGGTTCAGCTGTGGGTTTAAAATTGTGAGGGCAGATGAACAATGAGCCCTTACCAGCATATGTTATGCCCTCTTTTTTTAGTTGTACCTCTATCCCACACTCTCTGGACCTTTCGCTGGCTGTTTTTGTGTCAACCTGTCTGTCTGGTTGTCTGTCTAGCATCATCTCTGTTTATCAAATTAGCCCATGTGAACAGAGACAGGATGGGGGGATAGTGCCTGCTGCTGATGTAGGGGATTCTTGGTGGATGAAACCACTGGAGCAGATGAGATAAGACACACAAAGTGTGCAATGCAGCATGCATGTGTTTCTTCAGTGTTAAATCAACATTTTGCTTCGCGTTGCTGCACCAATTCAGTGCGACTGTTTTCACGCAGATTTTCTATTTGCTTAATGAATAACATGGTAAAGGTAAACTCACTGGAGCATAGATCAGTTTTTTATTTGATAAAAATCTGATGCACATAAAAGAGAAACGTGTGTAATATTTCATAATGATGGATAATATGCAAACTAGGATGCAGCCACAGACATAAGAGTGACCCAGTTTTGGTTGCACTGATAAATTATAGTTCCAAATATTCCTATTTGCTTGTTTGTGAAGTCAGGAATGCTGTGGCATGTATGCAGTAAATACTAAACAGCAGAAAATAGCACACAACCTTCAATTAAACGTCTCTTGTTTTGTCTTGTCGGAAACAATGAAAGGAGCGATGCCGACTTAAATGCAGTTGTGTGTTTTTGTTCTGTCAGAAGCAGAAAGAATGTAGTGTTGTGAAAGCCACACAAGGCCAGACTGAGAGAAGCGGTGAGGCACGGGCCATAATGACACACTGCCTGCTTTAATTCTGCACTTTACTGATGTTTGTGTGTGTGTGAATGACAGATTGCCACAGGTTGTAGCCCTTGTCATTCTCAGCACACGTCAACTCATACCATGTGTGTGTGTGTGTTTCCAGGACTTGTTGCACCTGACAGAGATGGATCTGTTGAGTCTTGGGGTTCAAAGTCGTCTTCATCGGATCCATATTCTCTCCAGTATTCAAGTGCTGCAAGAACGGGAAACAAAGAGAGGTTGGTCCTGAAATCTCTCTATCTCTGCTATGGATTTCTGAAAGTTTTCTTCACTTTTACTTTATTTTACATACGTATGAAATGCAGATCCACATAATAGAATTAAACCAGTATCACTTTTTATGCACACACCTCCCCATAAACCACAGTGGTTTAAAAACAGAGGCTGCTTATCTCTGTATGGATGTTTTCCCAGAGCTGAGTCTGTGGTCTCGGAAGCTTTGCTTGTGTCTGTGTCTATCCATGCATCAGTGTGCTGAATCTATATGGGGTGGGAAAGCAGTTCAGGAACATCCATATGTCTATGGGGTCAAATCAACAGGGATTAGATCACAAAACAAAAATCACTGGAGTATGTGGGAGGTTTTACCTGTAAAGTATTGTGTGTGTGTGTGTCGACTGTGTCTACATATACGTTTTCATCCGAGACAAACATGCTATAATTAGGTGCTATCCAAAAGACTGGAGGAATCCGTAAGCCGCCAAAGGGATTGTGTCTGAAATTATTGCTATAACGACTCATCACAGAACACAGAACACATTTACTGTCAACACAGACAGTCAGTCATGAACACACACGCACACACACACACACACACACACACACACAGAGAAAGAGAGACTATAGGACATCATAAGGAAGGAGCAGACACACTCTGTTGTGTGCAGGATCTGTCAGGTGATTATAAACTCTTTTGCTCATCCTGCTCTCCTGACAGCATTGCTGTGGCAGCAGCACCTTCACTATGTGTAATTAAGTCTTAAAGTGCATGTCAAGACACACATACACACATAGAAGCAGTGGGCAGACAAGCTGAGGCTCGTTTCACAGGCACAACACACTCTACCCCAGTACTATAGAGCAGTGCTTCTGAAAGGTTTTAGAAAGACCCCTCCAAAAAATAAACATCCTTCTGTCTACCCACTGTCTACGGAATCACACACAGACTACAGTCACGCAAAGTTTAACTAAGGTTATTTCTTTACAAAATATAATTTTGAATATTATTAATAAAACATGAAGTGACTCGCATAACCGTGCTATGTTTGTTTGCATTAGGGAGAGTTTGATTTTATTTTAATTTTTTTCTCATTTTCCATTCACCATTTTCCAAATGCAAATGCAAAGTGCAGTGCAAATAATGTTATTAAAGGTTTTAAAGGATGCTTGTATGACACACGCTAAGCTACAAAAGATTTGCATTGTGCCGTTATACATTGCATGGTTAAATGTGACCCTGGATCAAGTAGTCTTAAGTAGCATGAGAACATTTGTAGTAATAGCCAAAAATACAATGTATGGGTCAAAATTATTGATTTTTCTTTTATGCCAAAAATCATTAGGATATTAAGTAAAGATCATGTTCTATGAAGATATTTTGTAAATTTTCTACCGTAAATATATCAAAACTTTATTTTTGGGAGTGGATGCAGCAAAATTGCTAACAAAAATGCCCGGAAATACGTCTACAAACTTCACTAGCTGCTGCCGATCTTTGAAAATTACCCACTTAAGTTTGGTATCTATGTAAATATGTAAAGCTCATAATTTCAACTTTTGGGTTCTTCTGTTCTCCACAAGGTAATTACAGCAGTAAGCCAAAAGAGAGCGTTAAAACAAACCTGTTTCTTCTCAGCAGCGGCCTGCTACAGCACTGAACAACTTTAAAGGCGATTTTCTCAATGTTTAGATTTTTTTGCACCCTCAGATTCCAGAGTTTTAAATAGTCATATCTCGGCCAAATATCCTAACAAACCATATATCTATAGAAAGCTTATTTATTCAGCTTTCAGATAATGCAAAAATCTCAATTTCGAAAAATTGACCCTTAAGACCTTTATTGTCCAGGGTCACAAATAATAATGCCCATTTGTTTCCTGTAAAATACATGAACTCGGTTTTCAACTTATTTTGGTTTTAAATGGAAAGGTTTGGATATAAACATCTTCACCTCACATGGCTCTAAAATAGGCCTTGCATTGAATCAGTGTTTAATAGCATTGAATAACTCTGAATAAATGCAAGAATTTTATATAAAAAGTAACTTTACAACTTACAGCACATGAAAACACTTTGACTGGGCCAACAGCTTGAGAAGAGCAGTCAATATACACTAAATGAATTCAGTTTGTGAAAGACGTCTGTTCTGCATGGTCTTGTGCTTGAGGACAATAACTATTGTTTGTCAAAAACATTTCGACTGTTTGAGGAGTCAATGGGTGGTCCGATTACCCTTCTCGACACCTTTAACAGCCCACTCCAGCAGCTTCTCCATTCAACCCTTGTAGTCCTCACATCCTGTGAGAAATGCAAATGTTACGCATATATACAGAGTTTATTTAATAGGCTGTCTTTAAAAAATTCCTGAGGTCAGAGCGAGTAGAGGTGAATCTCCTCTGCTGGGACCCTGTGAGACTGAACCTGTTACAGTAGTTTCATGTAAGATTCTCAAGGGCAGCTGCAAGATTATGGTACATGCCTTCTTTTTATAGCCGCCTTTACTTATTCTAGTGATTTCTCATCACAAATTCATACCTTTTATGTTTTATTTGTACATTTACACTTTATGGTTACATTCACTACGATTAATATTCCTTTATAATTCACCTTTATTTTCTTTAGTTATTTGACTTAAATAGGAATGTTTATTTTCTATTGTGTGTAGGGTGTAGTTGTAATGTGTGTGTGTGTGTGTGCGTGCGTGCGTGCGTGCGCGCGCGCGTGCGTGTTGGCCCATATGCACCGTATACTGTGTTTGTCAATGGAAAGATGACAGGCTGCTCTTGTGCTGAGCGGCTGAAGTATACTATTATATGAAGCATGCTATTAAATGGGTGTTTGGCTTACTGCCTTCTCTGCTATCAGTGCAGATTGCAGATTTGTTCAGAGGGATGACACCTTATATATAACATTCCCTACATAAGCAGTTTTGACCCAAATGCACTCCAAGGTCAAAAACGTTCTTAGATGCATCTTTACTTGTATAGTGCATTGAACGATGCATTTGGGAGGAAAGGCTTAAGCGTTTTCTGCAGCATTATCTGTAACAATGCTACATTGTTTTTTAAATTCATTTTAATCCTTGCATAAACTCTGAGAAAGGCCAAGCCTCAAAACGGTTTAATTGCATGGAGGATAAAATTGAAATGAAATCCGAATGTTGCAATTCTTTCATTAAGCTCATTTGGCCTGCTTTGTAAAGCCTAATCCTGCATAAGCATTTGAAGTGCAAGGACCAAGCATGTGAGAAAACCTTGGGCGTCTCTTGGATATATTCTGGGTGTTTCTTGGGCGTTTTGTGGGAACACTCTTCCCTGTCATTGCGCTTACACCCAGAGCTGGTATCAGATCTCTCACCCCTAAGTAACATCCTCCTCACCGCCAGGACTTCATACATGTAAACACATTTCCCAGCCAGAAAAAACAGCTGGGCCTCTTCTTAAAAAGACTCTGTTTTGAAATATAATACTTGTCCAAAATATCTCTATTATGACTAATGATACAAGGGAATAAAGCAGCCGTTGCTCCTAAAATAAATGTTCATTAAGACCGATTAAGGCAAACTATTAAACTATTAAGGACTGCTCATAGCTATGATACATGGCATTAAATATCAAATTAACAAATGAGACTATGAAGGGTAAAATATATTTTTAAACAACCTTATATAAAAATTTATATTATTTATTTTTTTATATATGTTTTTTGAATTTTTGGATTATTATGGATTATATTATAAAGATTTTTTTTTAATAACATTTATAACGGAATTAAAATGTTAAATTAATATCTAAGATATAATTATATATGTAAGATAAAAACAGTGGCTGTAAAAAGCAAACCGTACAACAAATTAAATAAAAACTTGAAATTAAACATGTAATATTTAATATACTTTAAAGGAGATCTATACCGTATATGCAACCGCTGTATATCCTGCACTTGCTGCTATTGCACTTCTGGTTAGACCTAAACTGCATTTCGTTGCCTTGTACTTGTACAGTACATGTGTAATGACAATAAAGTTGAATCTAATCTAATCTAATATAAACTACCTACTAACATACTGTAAGCAACAATCATTTTATCATACTCAGAAACACTTGCCATGTTTATCTGGTGTCCTGGAATAGAGTTGCTCATTCCATGTAAGTATTCCATCAAGGCCGAGTCAGTACTGTGGATAAGTAAAACTTACATCAGCACCAGTGACCACTTAGTCCATCATTAAATTGCACCGGTCCGTGTGTAAGTGCCAGCCAGACAAACCCTAAATGAAAGAAAGACTGTAAAAAGAGAGGTGAGATGTAGTAATGTTCACTGGAAAATACCAAACGTGACAACCTCTCACATTTTCCCAGAGATATTGTGCAGTAGCACAGTTTAATAAGTCTGTTTAATTATTCCCACTGGGTACACAATGGAATTATGCATGCACAATTACCCTCACTAAATGGCTTTGTAAAGATCTCAAATCTTATTTTAGGAAGTAAAAGTCAGTGTGTAAATGGCGATTCCCACAGTAATGCCAGTTTTAGGATTCAGAAAATCAGCTAAAAAAGGAAATTATTATTTTCCCGTTGAAAACACTGCCCTGATGAAGTTAAGTTTTGGAACGGGCTTTTTATTTTTTGAACTGGAACACACGAGGAGAAGAGAGGCAACACGTTCTCCTTCGCATCAAAAACAGGCAGAGAAGATATAAAAGCTAGAAGGCCAGAAACAGCACAGGGGATCAATGCATAATGAATTAGAAAATATGTAGGGTATTTTATTTTATTCATCAAGAAATTACGAAAATGATTTTCAATGTGCACTCATGAATACTTTACATTAAGACCAGGAACATGTATTAAGAACGTCAAAGTATTTTTTATTGACCCTAGTATTGTAATCAGCAAGGTCACAATCTATCAAAAGCATTGTTAAAAATCAAATGTCTTTTATCTGTACGAGGCGTTCTTGTCCTGTACTGTCTCTGTTGTAACTATTTTGAATTACGATCCACTAGTCGAATCACGGCTGCTGAGTATCTCCCTGCTGGGGGGCTTTAGGTGGTCTGGTCAGTCGCGCTGACTCCACACTAAGGTGCCTAAAGAGATGAGATCATCAGATTAAAGCAGAGAATGTCTGGTCTCACTCATTGACATCTAGAGATATAGTTTCAGTTTTACGCATCTGAACTTTATGGTCTCTGAAAGTGTGTCTACCATCTTTGAGGACAGCATGCTAAACAAGCCAGACATGGTGAAAGATTGCCCGTGTCCGGCAATAAGCGTTTAGTTTCAAAGGGTGTGGGTTTAATTGTGCTGAGGTAAAGATTGATAACAGAATTTTGTGTGGTGTCTGTGACAGGCATTTGTCTCCATTTCATGAAAATGTCTGGTTTTGACACTGATAAATAGGATTCCCAGGTGTCCTGTAACTTAAGGAGACTTATTTCAATCCAGCGTGATGCTTTCTGTATGCATACACTTGCTTAAGTCCACCTTCATCACATCCAATATCCTGGGTGAAAGCTGCTTTTGACGAGGTGCTGCTGATAATGACTTTGTGGGGTCTCCAACAATGCAACATCTCATCAGTTGTGTACCTCAGCCTCATTGGGTGTTTCGGCCCTTTACCACAAGACACCCTCAGCCAAGGGAGGCCCTGCCCAGGCTGATCGGGCCTGGATGTGTGTTGCATTGATGCATGGTCATTGGCAGCGCATGCTGTGTCCATCCTCTTCAGCCACATTCTTCTTTCAGAGACTTTGGAAAGTTCTTGATTATCCTTTGCTGGACCTATGATTAGTGCAGCTTCAACAACACTTACTTCCTGGTAATTCGATGGCATCACACCTTAGCACAACCATACGTGCCACCCCGATGGCTAAGGCTGTCCTAGCCCCACTGGCACCGTTAATGCATTCTCAGTGCCCTCGTTTCCATATGGCATAACAGCACAACACAACCATACGTGCCACCCCGTTGGCTAAGGCTGTTTTAGCCCTACTAGTCCCCCAGTTATGAAGTATGACATTATTACATGAAATTATAAACTTGTGTTTGATGTCTGAAATAATACAGAGCATCTTTTCTGATATTTTTGATTCATTTTCTGCAAATAAATGCAAATAAAAACAATATATTTTTTTTAAATTTGGGAGAAATATTGTTAGTAAAATATTGTTATTTTACCTGAACACATACCTATAAATAGTAAATGCGGAAACAACGAAAAAGATCTGTGAAATATATACACTTGTTATATATATATATATATATATATATATATATATATATATACTGTACAATTTTAGTAGGCTTACTGAAATGTCTGATTTATGTTTTTTTATTTTGGATGTCTTGTGTTAAGTTTATAGAGGATAACAGTGACAAAACAGACCTGTATGATTCAGCTCTCCTCAGCTTTTAGCCACACCGCACCCATCTCAGCCTGAATCATTCGGGAAGGAACCCATGCTCGTCTATTTCTTATCGTTCCTCTGACAGTGACGAGCAGGCCGAGGAGAAAGAGACGGGAAATTTTCAGAGAAGAAACATTCAGTCATCCTTATTAACACAAGGACGAAAGCGCTTGTCTTCTTATCTCCCCTTCTGCGAAAACATTTTATTGATTATACAGTTATGTATAAAAAACTATTTTCTGACTCAGTAAACAGAGTGGACAGCTTTGTGTTTTCAGTAATTATTTTGACAAATGACAGAAACTGTGAAACTTTGTCCAGAACGTCAACTTTGAACAAAGAAGGGCCAGTAATGTGAACACTCAGGGCACATGACCAAAGAGAGCTGCTGGGGGCAGAGGGCAGGGCTAGCTGAGTGAGATGACTCCTTGAGTTCCGCCCACTGGAGAGGGTGTGCCTGGGAAATCCTAAATCACTCCCTTGGGGGCTGAACTAAGGAGAGAGAGAGAGAGACTTGGAATGGATTGTAAGAAACACCGGTGCAGTTCATAGTGGGAGGTCACAGGCGGCATAACAGGATTTTCCTTCACGCTCGTCCTCTTGTTGTCTGTCATTGTGAATCTGCACTAGACCGCTATGCTTACTGAGAAACTCTGAAACTCTTACAGACAGCACAAGGAAAACATTTTGGTTTCGAGTACTTGGAGAGACCACAATCCTTTAGCCAGGTAAGAATATCTATATAGAAAATTTACCTTGGAAAAGTAAAGATGTATATGTATAATATTGGCTCTTTGAACAGCATACCATGTTAAACTGATGTAGCTGTCAGTAGTTGTTGTGGGGAGGTGTGTGTTTGTGTTATAATGTCTCACAGCAGCAGCAGTGTTTGTTGTCTCATGAGTTGCTCATGTGGAAAAAATTGGCAGCTACTGCTGAGGACTTTAATAATTTTGTGATTAATATGTCACAAATCTTTTTGAGTGACTGAAAGGCTGAATACAGCACTGCGGGTCGCACCACGGTCGAGTATTTGGGGGTGGGGGGGGGGGGGGGTTACTTGACATCTCCACTCCCCCCTTCATTCCCAACAAAGAGAAGGCTCCATTAAAATGGGCTAAATACTGAAAATCTGTTTGTATAGCTTTTCTTTTCTTTACTTTAATAACAAGCATTAAAGTGATAGTTCACCCAAAAATGAAAATTCTGTCATAATTTTCTCACCCTCTTGTCATTTTAAACCTGTATAGACTTTCGTTCTTCAGCAGAACACACCAAAAAAAACTGCCACCCATTCACTTGCATTGGTTTTATGTCCATATAATACAAGTGAATGGGTGCCACTGCTGTTCGGTTACCAACATTCTTCAAAATATCTTCTTTTGTGTTTAGCAAAAGAAAGAAAGTCATACAGATTTGAAATGACAAGAGGTTGAGTAAATGATGACAGAATTTTCTTTTTTGAGTGAACCATCACTTTAACACGTGGAACAAAGTAAACCATGTATTGAAATTCAGCTTAGTATCAAAATCAGGCCACAGAACTTGTTTATATGACATTATTTATGAATTATGTTATGAATTATGATATGAAGTTACTCTCTGGTCTTGATGTTGAATGCAAACAGACACACTCATATAATAATGCAGAATGCATTTTCAGAAGTCCATAACTTCTAAACTTTTTTAAACTGTAACTTTTGCCTCTCTATCGCCATCTCTGGTTGAAACAGGTTACTTTATGCCAAATTACATCATCATTTCAAAATCTGATTTCTTTATGCCCTTTTTTGATTTATTCTTAAAATAACCTTACAAAGTTCCAATATGCTGTATTGGAATAGAGAGCCTCTAATTCTTGCCATTGTTGTGCTCAGCTTGTTTGTTTGTGATGTTTTCCTCTCAACACGCTCATTAGAGTAATTCAGGAGCAGTTGTGTAGCACGTGATTGGACTGGAAGATCTGGATCTACTTTTAGCACATCGAGACGAAGGATAGATGGATGTGACCGCTGGCTTCACGCCTCTAGTGAATGGGCGTGTGGTGTTTTCACAAGTCTGCGTGTATTTCCACACTTCCCTTTCTGATAAGCTGTGGCCAATGAAGCACTCAGGACTCATTTGTTGCTGTTAACTACTGTTACAGAGTCAGAGTTGAAGCAGAAAGCGTTGTGTCTGTCATGGGGGGCGGATGGGAGATGTTGATGTATTGTTGCCCATATGTTTCTCCTTCTGTGTGCAACAGAGAGGTCCGCATTGGGAATACTATGGTGCATTCAGGGTTGTTTTGTCTCCGGTCGCTTTACTGCTTTTGTCAGAGACAATGGGATGCAAACACTGTGATGTCAGAGGAAGTTAAAGGGGTCTGCACAATCTGGACTATTTTGTGTAAAGGAATGTTGGGGGTTTAATGAAAGTTACAATGCAAGCATATGTGTCATGTTGCTCATTGCTCGGTTTATAAAACAAGCAAATGAAATGGCTTGCAGTGCACGATTCATTTATATGGCAAAGTCTATTAGAATGGTACTTCACTCCTTCAGGCCGCTATGGTTGATGCATGGTTGTGTGGTAAGAGCTCTTTAAACCTTGCACTTGCTCTGCTCTCACTCGAGCTTTTGTGTGCTGTAAGCAGGTTTGAATTAATTAAAGGGAACTGCATTATTCCCTAGATTCCCACCAACTCCTGTGGGGGCTGGCTGGACGGGATGAGAATAGTCGTCTTGTTGTTGTGAAATACGCAGGGAATTCTCCTCATGTGTTTAACCTTTTGCTGTGAGAGTCAGCGCTCTTGGAAAACTGTTTGTATTACATGTGTATTTGATGTATTGTGAAAAGAACACAGCGTGACCTTGTCTTTAATTGGTATTGTTCTCATTACAACTTGTACATCTGCACTTACAATTGCCTCTTACTAATCCTTTTAAAGCAACTTGAAATGGGCTAGATATATCCCTGTAAAACTTATTGCTGTAGTTATGGAGCAGCTTGCTAGTTACTTACTGTAGATGTATAATTATTTAATTTATTGGCAACAGTTTGTTCAAAGATGAATGAACATTAAACATTACGTCTTTATCTATAAAATAACAGCCTCATGCAAAGCATTCTCATCTTTGGTTCCCAGAATAGCCTATACCAAAAGATCAAAAGTGTTAAAAAAAGATTAAAAAAACGACAGGAATTCATATTTTGGCACAATTTTATTTTGGCCTACAAAAATAATTATCCTTAAATAAATAATTATGTTTATTTAAGAGTAGCCTATACCAAAAGATCAAAGTGTTTCGTGATAATGAGATAAAAAACACGACAACCAGGATACTCAAGTAAAAGTGTCCATTTGATTTTGTTGCAGTCAAAAATAAATATTGTGAAAATAAGTCCTTAAACTAAAAGAATACCTTGATATGAGCCAGTCTAAATAAAAACATAATAGTTTTCCTGGAGAACAAAAGCTCTTTAACTTTCCCTAAAATGACAATGCATTGACCACAATAACTGTGTGTGAAATACGGACGATGATGTCAGGCAGAGACAACCAGCTGTGCGTTCAAGATTGAAGAGAGAGTGAGTGAGAGAGAGAGAGAGAGAGAGAGAGAGAGAGAGCAACAGCAACCCTCTATGATTGACATTTTGGAGTGAGAACATATGAAAGCATGTCAGTGCAGAATAGAATGAGTACTTGAGAGAGAAGTGGATAATCAATACAGAGTCAGAGAAAACTGAAGAGCGAAGCATCAATTAAGATCCATTTAATAAGCGTTTTACATATTCATGACCTCCGGGGAGAAAGAGAAAGTTTAGCAGTGGGATTGTTTAGCATATGTAATCCAGGGCTGCAGGGGAGCTGTTTTAGTTTCTGCAGTTCTGCAGTGCTGACAGCTGCCTCTCTACATCACCGGGTGCTGAAATGTTGAAAACTACACCCTGCTGGGCCCGTATGCACCATGTTAGTCTACAGTGACTGTCTGACGTGGGCTGATAGCAGGAGCGGGAACTCATTTTTTAGATGCTTACCGCTTCTGTCTTTCTTGTATCAACATATTTTGTGATTTTTTTTTGCCATAAATCATTGGGTCTTCTTAAAAAATGTAATATGACCACAATAACTATATGTTCCCGTTTTTATTTTTGGAAAGGTCACAGTTATCCTGTGTACATGAGTATTATGACTCAGGCCCCTCACTTCTCCTGACACAGGAAGTACAGATCTACTCAGAAACGCATGATTACCTCTCACCCTCTGAGACATACGAGACAAATACATCTCAGATCAGAAGGGAATTCCTGACTAACCATGATGATCATTTAGTAACACTGATCTGTGGACTTAATGTCTTCTAGTCATCTCGCACCACATGAAAAACAGAAGCAGTGAATGGAGTCTCGTGTTTCAGGGCCCCGGGACATCGAGCAGGTGCTCCAGGTGCAAAAATATACAGCTGCAGTATTCACAACATACTTTCATAACACTGCAAAGTACCCTGATCAAACCATTAAAATCCTGCCGTGTGGATCTAGTCATTATACAGAAGAACACCCAGAGCGTGTAAAGAGTTACGTAAACACGAATAAAGAAGCTTCGGAAGAAATATTCACAGGTGTGTGAAACCAGGATTTGCTTGTTTGTGTTGTCACGGTCGGATGGGTGTATATTTTCCTTTTTCTCATTCTGAAAGTATCATAACCTCTGTCTTAAAGCATTAAAATAGCACAACCACATGATTCAGACTGTGGAGAAACTGGTTGTCATTTGGGTGGTTGGTTTGCAGGTTCAAACACCACGGCGGGGGGGTTTCCATGTTACTCCAGACAGCACAGACGCTGTGCAAGCGATTCACACAAGGGCTAAAATAAACTTTTGCCAGAATTTCCATTGGTGGGTTCCAGTTGAAATATTTTACCATAAGCGCTTTTCCTAGCCATAATTTCAGCACGTTTTGGATTATGTCCCTATAATGTTTCTTTAACCTTATAATAAAACAACAATTTTGCTGTGTTTCAAATTTTGCTGTTATTGGTGGCCAAACCATGCACGTCTTATTCTAAGTGTTAAACTTACAGATAAAAGTCCATATGTGATACATGTTTATAATTAAAGTAATTTTTTTCAACAATAACATTTGGGACAAATGGTGGTGAATGTATGGAATGTATTTTTTTTTTTTTTTTTTTTACAGTTTTTATGACACCCACCCCACAACAGGAATGAGATCATGGTTTAATGCCAGATCTTACAGAGATGCTGTCAGGGTCCAAGATTGAATTTCACTCATCACAAAAGGAACAAAAGCTGGTGACGGCAACAGCAGCTCTGCTGCAAGTGTGTGTGTTCTGAAAAGCTCTAAAAGCGCTCTTTAATGGGGTCAACGCATACACACTATCATCCAGCGTCTGGGTCAGTGAACTCACACACCCGCTGTTTTCACCTGACGTCCAAAAGTAGCCCCTCAGTAAACATAAAGGGTTTCACGTAGACAGTGGTGTCTTACTTTTTTAGTCGAAACTTGTTTTTTGGTTATGTGAAAAATAAGAAAAGAAGATATTCCACAGAGACATTTCTCAAAATATCTTCTTTTGTGATCCACAGAAGGAGGAGTCAGAAAGCCATGATCATCTACTTTCAATCATTAGCCTGGATGCTCTACTAAATAACTAATTTTGTTTCATAAAGAAACGTACAAGGTATAAGTGAGGCAAATGAGGACAGCATTATGATTTTTTTTCAACTACTTTCTCTCTTTACTATCTCTAACACAACAGAGGAACAGAATGATGTTTTCAAAGCAACGTGGCACATCCATAATTCCATAAAATCTGTCTCTACTTTCACTCACAAATTAGTGGTCTCCGTGCGGCTGTGGAATGCTGAAGTAAACATGCTTTTGGAAACAACAAGGAAAGATCTTTATCTGCACCTCTTGCGGTCAGACTGAGCGCAGTTCTCGCTTATTCGCTCTCTTTGAAAGAGCCGTATCTGTTTTTTGTTTCTCTCGGTTGCTGCCAGGTGACAGGTTCTGTCAAACACTGTTGTGCTGTGCCAAAGGGCACAAACTCTACCTGTTGATGCACCCCACACCCACAAAAGAGTGTCATCTAGTAATTCACTTTATTTGTGTTCTCCATAAATAGATCTGACTACTTGCATTATTATATAACTTACATTTATGAAATCAGACAAACACTTTTCCCCCTAACACACAAACATGACACGATTTCTTCTACAAATGCATTCTGTGAAACGATTCTTCAATAAATGAATCGAACAATATCATAGCTACAGTTTTTTTTCCCATAAATCATGTATAATGTAAACCAATTGTTTAACTGTTGTCTCTTATTATATTTTAGAGCTAAGGATGATGGCAGAAGGGAGGTTTTCCAGTCTGCCCAGGAACATGCACGTTGGGCGACAGTGCACTCTCGCCTCCTCTATGGATCTGCTGAGCTCACGGCCTGCAGTGCCCCAGATGCTGCCCGCCGGCTATCAGGATGTCTCCATCCACGGCACTCTACCTCGCAAGAAGAAATCCAGCACGGCTGCTTCTGTGAGGCAGTGGGAGATGAATGGAAATGTGGGATCTGCAGCAGGGTACTCAGGCCGGTATCGTCTGCCACCGTCACCGCTAATACACAACATCATCGAAGAACACCAACATTTCCATTTCGACAGGGATGGCACCGGGGCATCCAGGTATACGGTACATCTATACACCTTTCCTAAGGTGCAACTGAATCAAATAAAATGCTACCATACAGTGCCCTTGAAAGCCCTTAAGAGAGTAAACAAATGATCTCATGACAATAGTGATTGGCTAAACGCAGTCCCAAACTTGCAGAGCTGTGAAAAATCTAAAAAAAAAAACCGATCAAGGTATTGTTTCAAAGTGCTCAAAGTTACCCAATTCTTGAGCTGTTGCTATTTTAAAACTTCACCAGCATGCTTAGTCACATATTAGATTTATACACATATGTGACCCTGGACCACGCCTCACCCCTTAAAAGGATAGTTCACCCAAAAATGAAAATTCTGTCATCACTTACTCACACTCTTTTCATTTCAAACCTGTGTACATTTTTTTGTTCTGCAAAACACAAAGAAAGATATTTGCAAGAATGTCAGTAACCAAACAGATCTCATCCCCCATTGAATCCCATAGTATTTATTTTACTTACTATGGCAGTGAATGGGGGATGAGATCTGTTTGGTTACTGACATTACTGACATGACAGAACAAAGAAATGTATACAGGTTTGGAACAACTTTTTGGGTGGACTGTCCCTTTAAGTAGCACCAGAACATTTTTAGTAATAGCCAATAATACATTGTACGGATCAAAATTATAGATTTTTCTGTTATGCCAAAAATCATTAGGAAATTAAGTAAAGATCCATGAAGATATTTTGTAAAATTCTTACCGTAAATATATAAAAACTTTATTTTTGTGAGTAATATGCCATGCTAAGGAATTTTTTCAACTTTAAAAGCGATTTCTCAATACTTAGATTTTTTTTTGCACCCTCAGATTCCATATTTTCAAATAGTTGTAAAATATGAAAATCTAAATTTTGCTTAAGACTGGTTTTGTTGTGCAGGGTCACATATTTACTTTAAGCTTCTGAGTCTATGCACTCTTATCTAACTTGGCAAAGAATCTCAAAGAAGACACAAGCAAACTGACGGTCACCTCATAGACGCTGCTTTCAGATAAACGTCCAGTCATAACAGAAACATTTAGTATGCTTGAAAACACACTCCCACTTCATTAAAACATATGAAGCTCTTTTAGCACCCTCTGCTAAGAGTGAGATTACTCAATTGAGGTTACAGGCAGAAGTGAATGGCCAAGGTCAGGATTAGGTTAAGGTTAAGCAACTATTTATTTATCATTGCAAAATCTCAAATAAACCAAAATAATGACAATGACAGAGGGAGAGTAGCAAGCTACTATATAAAGAAGCATGTTAAATGCAGCATAGTGTGTGACTTATTTAGTTAAGAAGTCATTCTTTATTAACTATCACAACTGTTTTATACAGTATATTGGCAAATGGTTTAAATAGCTGAGCAGAGAAGCAGACACCAGATCTCCATCCTTGCTCTGCCCTCCTATCCTGTTAACTTCACCGTCTGACTTTAGAAAGGATAATAATCACAAAATACAAGCTGCTACTGGCTCATGCCCATGTCTCCGTCTCTTTCTCTGATTTCTCTTGTGAATCTTGTGTCTCTGTCTACTTGTGTCTCTTTGCCATAGCTGAAGGCCTGTTTGACTCTATCAGCCCTACTTGCTATCTGATCTTTTCACAGTCAACAACAAAGCAGTTTGTGTTTGTCTCTGTGTTATCAGGTACAATATCTCACCCTCAATAAAAGTCCAGGTAGATACAGTAAAGTAATATGCAATGAAGACAACATTGTTACAGATTACAGATACAGTGTTAGAGAATCTGTACAGACTACGGGCACTTTTAACCCTGTGGACTCCTAGAAAACAAGTTCTTTTACCTACATTAACACTTTTCACAGATTTTTCTCATGTCTTTCATATTTGAAGAACAAGTATCTTGTGATTTTTAAGGCCCTACTTTGGTTTTTTAGTGTCCAACAACACGTTTACTTGTATACATACAAGGTGTAAAAACACTTTAATTTGCTATTAATAGGCAGTTATATCACCTTACTTCTAGACTGACTCTCAAATGATTCGTTCGGCGATTCATCTTTCTAATCCCCTCTTTTCTGAGAGCCTACTCTGATCTGATTGGTCAGATGGTCTAGTCTGCTGTGATTGGTCTAGCGCATACAGCGTGTGTTCAAGTTTTCGCGGGCGGCCCGAGCAAAACAGTCACGGGAATTAAATTAGAACATCCAACGTTTCGTTCAAGTGAGTTGACTCGTTTTTTTCCAAGCCAATAACTTTGTTATTCGTGCACTTTCGGCTTTACAACTTGAAAGACTGCTTATATACACACAGCAACATTGCACTGCATGAAATGTATTTTTAAGGATGTCAAAGTACCCGCTCTTTAATAAATATTTCAGACAGTTGTCTTGTGACCTTCATATTACAAAAAGAAAAACAATTCTTCATTTTAATAAAAAATAACCTAAGACACAGGTGCTCATGGCTGAAGAAACATCCACTTCTTTCCCAAGAATGGCTGAAACAGCACACACACCGTAAGACAAAACATTGATAACTTCTGTAGCGTCATCACTACAACATTTACCACAAATAGTGTAAAGACTATTACAAGTGTCTGCGAGTGCGTAGGTGTGTGTTTGGGTTGTTGTTTAAAAATGTGAGATATATCTTTCCCTTGACATTTGAAGGTTACCTAATATTGGACTACTATTTTACTGCGAAAAATGACCACAGCACATAGAAAAAGGTCCTCTAGCGGCAAGCTTAGCAACGACCTCTTGTAATGCCCCAGTCACCATAACAACACTTTATTGTAAATCGGCATGATACATGGGTGAGAGAGGAAGGGAGAGAGAAGGGACAAGAGAGAGAGAGGAGACTCCAGCAAAGAACTAGATTGACGATTCTCATTCTCTCCAATGTAATTCTCAGTCACGACATCTACATTAAATCAACTCAAAGCAATAACCAGCGGGACTTCACTCTTGGACACTTTTTTCCGATATTCCATTTATCAGGGTCAGACAGCAGGATGGCATTGTGGTTAAATGTCAATGTCGTGAACATTTGGCAGCAGAATGCTGCACTGGTTTTGTGTTTGTCTGCAGGTGAGCAGACACTGTGAATAGAAGCCAAAATGAAATGCCCGGGGCCTTTATTTGCCCCTTTGAAGAAGATCTGCTTAACAGTACTGTAGCGGTGCACATTATGTTGGACCTTAAAGGAGCAGTTCAACCAAAAATGAAAACTGTGTTACCATTTACTCTCTTGTAGCTCAGTGGTAGCACATTGTGTTAGTAGTTTTGGATTCAATATCCAAGAGAAAAAAAATGTTTACCTTGAATGCATTGTAGGTTGCTTTTGGATAAAAATGTCTGATAAATGCATCAATATAAATGTCTAATGTAGCTCAAAGCCTGTATGACTTTGTTCTTTGGGACACAAAAAAGTTGTGAATCCCCCTGGTCCTCATTTAGTTACATTGTATATACAGAACTCATTTTTGTTCTACGAATTAAAGTAAATCTTACAGTTTTAAAACAACATGAGTTTTAGTAAATGATTGCAACATTTTTAGAAAGTACCAAAGTGTTGTAGAGTGAACTATTCCTTTAAAAAATCCTTTAAAAAATCCTTTAAAAATGTTGAGTCTTTCTACCTGCATGTGTAAGGCAGCTGTTTTAACACACACACTTAATGTTTCACAGGTTTAAGTGAGAATTGCGGATCTCTTGACAAAGAGATAAAATACTTTTTGGAGAGAGAGATACAAAGAGAAAGATTAAGTGATAGATATACAGAATAAAGAATAAGGCAGATTAAAGAGATGATGGATGAACAACAGTGTCATTTGTTTTAATTGTTAAAGCTGATTCAAGTGGTTAGTTGTTGATGGAAACAGTTCAGCACTCTTACGTGTCTACGTCACAGTTATCTTTGTTCCAGTTTTGGTTTAATCTGAGACAGAGGTGACACATAGCACACAATAACCAAAACAATCAAATCTGAGATGGAAAGATATCACTGATTCTCTGGTGTTGTAATGATGTCATCACTGTGAGCCAATCATCATGATTCATGTCTGAAATGTGTGCAAGGGTGTTTTAATACATAAGTTAACAAGATCTCTCATGCAAGTTAGGTTTTCATCAGATGTTATGATCTGAGAATGTTCCAAAGAGCAGTTCCAATCTCTGCTGAAAAAAACAAAGGAACCCAATAGATCACAGAAGTTCTAATGGTTTCCATTTAAATACAATTATGAACCATATTAAAACATTACAAAATTCCTTTTCATAGTGTGTTTAGGGCATTATTCCAATAGAATTAATCTCCCTCCTGAAAAAAACCATAGAAACCATTACAGAGGTTTTCCATAAACAGAGGTTTTCCGTAAAACCACGGAAACTATAATGGTGTCTACTGGTGTGTGATGGATTCTATTGGTTGGATGTTAAATCCTATTGGAATAATGCCCAAAACACACTACAAAATTGAATTTGTTTTAATGGAAAAAGTTAACGGCTCATAATAGTATTTTAATAGAATTTCTGTGATGGTTTCTACTGGGTTTCTATGTTTAACAAAAAACAATAGAAACCATTAAAGATGTTGTATTGGTTTGAATGGTTATATAATTTTTTTCAGCAAGGAGATTACACCGTGACCCCACCAATAGAATCCATCACATACCAGTAAACACCAGTATAGGTTCCATTAAAACCAGTACAATTCCCATTACAACCATTACGTTCATTGCATTTTCTATTGTTTTTTGGGCAGGGTTCTGTTATTTTTCAGCACAACATAATTTTCTTTGATATGCCACTTTTGGATTTTACTTTATATGTTAATAGACATACTCACATGAGAGCTCTTTAGCTTATTTCTTGATATTTTCTAGTTTTATGTAAAATATTTTAAAAAAATTTTTTACTATTTAATATATTATTGCCCTGTGTGTGTTAACAAACATTGGGTCTTTGTTAGGGGTATCCTATTAGTGTTATGTAACTTTATAAGGTTTGCTCTAGGAAACTGTAAATGTGCTGTCTGTCGATAATTCTGAATAATATCATATTGAATAAAAACAATAATATTTTATAAACTGCATGTTAACATGTTTATTTTTCCAACCCTAGTTTTTAAGAGTCCTTTCCTATTATCTGTGTATTTTAGTGTGTGTGTGGGAGTAAGTGATAGTTCTTGACGGCAGCATATGGCAGATCTGAAGACAATTACATGCCAAATGCCCCATTTGACTTGAACATTATGAATCTGTTTCAGGAAACCCAATAATAGTCTGTCCATCTCTCCTGCTTTTCAATTCTGTCTGGGGAAGTTTTGTAAGGGGTTAGCGGTTCAACAGGGTACAAATCACCACTTTGAGACACAATACAGCCGTGGCTTGGCACAGAATGAGCTCTCGGGGCAGAGATGGATGTTTTTGGGGCCGTGCCCTTACCACATGCTCTCTCTTTGCGCATAATACGTGCATGTCCGAAACTTGTGTCATTCTAGGGTCACCTACGTATGGAAGTGCTGACAAAGTTTTGTGAACAGTGAAGTTTTATGAATCTCTAAAGTCTGACCTCTAACCATCTTTCTTCTGCGTTCAAAAGGAAACCCAGCTCACAACAGGACATCAGTTATGGGAAAGAATAGATTTTAAGCTCCATCAATGAAAACCAAACAAACAAGCCAAAAACTCTCTTCACAAACATCCTCATATTTCCTGTTATCTGACGCTTCTATGCATGAAGTCTTACCCCAGGTGCCACTGTCCTTGAACCTGAAAGCCACTTTTATCCCCCTAAGGGGGTGAGACGGGTCACCACACACCCTGCTGGTAAGAAAGGAAGAAAGAAAGGGAGAACAAGTAAAAGAAAGTCAGGTTTTTGTGTAAGCCGAGATAAAAGGAATTCTGGGTAAGGGCACTCGGGGGCAGAATGAGCGAGGGCGGCGTAGAAAGATCTAAATGGGGAAAAGGCTGAGACGTGCACCTCAGCGGCTTTAACAAGCGCTGAACTGCAGCGTAGCGTCTTTCCAGCGTCTCGCTCCTCACCGCTGCATTTCCCATTCCACGCTCCGTATAAAGAAACAAAAATCAAACCAAAAATGCAACTCGGCACCGAACTGACCAAGGGCCATCTCTACAGTTAGGGTAAGAGACCGCAATCTTAAAGCCGCTAGCAGCCATATAGAGGTCAACACTCGCTGCCTTTTATTCATATACTGTAGAATCTGTTTTATTGTCACTCACCCTAAAATTACATTGAAATGTGTTTGTTTACTCTCTTTGCAGTCCTGTGGGAAATCTTGCGTGAGACTCAAGGAATTAATTTCCTTTGGCTATATTCCTGCAGTTTGGGATTTCGATTTTAGAAAGCGTATAAATCTAGAGCGAGTAACAAAGTCCAAAAGTGTGTTTGTATATGATGCGCTTGTTTCAAAAACCATTCAAATCCTCCAGATGTCTACCAACAGCTGTGATAAGCCCATCAATGACCTTTTATTTTAATCTCTTAAAAACTTCTCAAGTTTATGCATTGAGGCATTTCCTTGTACAGTATCTAAACTGTCTGCTTTAATCTTACTCTGTGTTGATGTGGAAGGAACTGGAATGTGAGTGTGTGTGTGTGTGTGTGTGTGTGTGTGTTTGGGGGGATGGTGGGTGTACATGCCCATATGTTGAAGCTGGTGTGGTCTATAGTGTGATGACCTCAGGCTAGCGAGATGCATGTCAGTGTCCAGTCCCATTTCACCGTCCAGCGCTCCACACGCACACAGCTACACAGACAGACAGCTGATGTGTTCACTAAAAAGAGTTTTCTCTTTCTCCTGCAGGGACGCCGCAGGCATGGATCCTACCATTGAGTATGTCAAGGTAAGGCTTCACATTCTACCTTTATCATTGTGTGCGTGATGTCTGAATGAAAGCTTTATGACAGTAACACGCCGATGATGACCTGAGGCTGTACGTGAGTTGTAAGAAATGATCTCATGTACTTGCACATGAAGGTTGTAGAAAACGGAGATGATCTTATATCGTGACCCTCTGAGATATCTGACACTTAGGAGTTTTGTAAGTGTAGTGTCTTTAAAGTAGGACAGGAACGTCTTGGAGGGACATCGGTCGAGGCTGCGTGTTTGTAGGGTGTGAAAGATAGTTTATTGACAGAATGCTGGGCAAATATATGCGTTACATTGCACACTTGGATTTTGCTTTGATTGCATCAGATTCACAGAGATAAAAGTGTGCGTCAGTGGGGTTTATAAACATTTGAGCTTTCTGTCGTTGTATCTTACGTGCCGTTTGACAGTGAGTTTAGGTGGCAGACAAGCGGGTTGTATAATATTTTAATATATCATACTTCAGACGTGCACATTCATAAAACTCAGGAAATTCTACAGCCAAACTTTCCGATACAGATCTGACGTTTTTACTTTGCGAGGGCCCCTGCAGACACATCCTCAATTAAAACGGCCCAATTAAAAGCAGGAAATGACCTGTTGTGTCTATCTGATGGTGTTTCGGGAGCCCGCGAGCAACATGTGTGGTTAAAATAGCAGAGGCAACTTTGAGGAGAGGGCAAATGGTAGGATCGTTCCCTGACTTTGACCTAGCGAGGCATGAGGTTTATGAAAGCTCTACTGAGACGCTATACTGAGACGTAAATCTTCAGTGTTATTTAGTTTGCATTGGTCGAATGAGATTTTCCACATGTGCAGCCTTGAAGGCGTTTGAGTGATGAGAGGTGTCACAGTGTGCTGTTACTGCACACACACCTATGTCAGACCATCTCTCTCTCTCTCTCTCTCTCTCTCTCGGTACCCTGTTGCTTTGGCTCATCTTGGGGTCTATCAAGTATTTGTGAAAAGCAAACCCCACTCAAGCTGACCTCATACATAGAGAAAATCACCGCAAACAGCACAAACACTCACAGTAATAGTGACTGTACAATAGCAGAGCTCTAGTATTATAGATGATAAAAAATATAAACGTAATATTCGATAATGTTTATTAATACCGATTCATCATATATATACTGTATGTACTTTTTTGGTATGAAACGAATGATTTATTATAAAATATGACCAGACATGTTTTTGTCAGATTCACTCTCCGATCAGAGGCTTGTATTATTCGACTTGATAAAAGATGACACAATATATCCTCAGGGGAATAACACAGCCATGAAATTTTTCGATAAGAGGACATCCACACTGGCTCTTTATACACTGCTATATAAAAGCAGCTCTTCGAACTCTTTGAACTGACTCTCTGACTCTGAATCAGAAGTTTAAGCGAATCTGTACTGCCATATACAGATATTTTTCTGTGTACAGCTTTAATAAATCAGATTAAGTATTAAAATTGTAAATGGGTAGTTGACAAATAAACCGTAAATGTGTCTTATGGTTTGACAGCGAAACCATCTCTTATGCTATTTTATATTGTAATTATAAATATTAATAATGTAAAATAATGTATTATTAACAGTTTGTTTTCTACATTTTTGATATGTCACACCATAGGACACATGTACGGTATATTTGTCAGCTACCGAAAACTAGACATTGTCCCACTATTCTCAACACACATGAGCGTTTGGGTGTGTAAAACATGGATTGTAAAAAAGCAATTAATCCAGAGCTTTTCCCTTTAATCATATAACTTTCATTTGTATTGGATTTTCCTTGACTGTTTGTTATTTAAAGAATCTTTTAGTTAACAGGAAGACAGTCATCAAGAATGTGGGATAATTAACTTCCAGACGTCATGTGCTGATGTCACTTCCTGAAGTCAGATGATTTTGGCATTGTCAGTGAAAATAGCTTGTTTATAGATTAATATCAGAACAGGCATTTCTGATGGCTTATGGCTACGGTTAAGCTTTAGTTTAGTATAGAGAGTCTAAACTAGCTAAACTAATTGAACTATTAAACGTCAAACACAGATAGCATTCATTTAGTCAACATATATAAGAGGGTGTGCCCTGTATCCACCTAGACTTTTTTGTATTTCCGTCATCATTTGGCCTGGCATCACTGCGTGTAACGGAAAGATCGGTTAGAATCTGCTGCACAATTGTAGCTATTATCATCAAAGACGAGGGTGAAAATTGTTTGGATGACTTATTTAATGTTTAAAAATATCATTTATTTTGTACAGGGTGGGATCAAATCTCTCTCCACAGGGATCTGGCCATGATGGCTGAATCACACACTTTAGAAATGTGACTTGACTTGTTTTTGTGATTCATTGATGGGGATGATGCGGATCAAGTAGAAACACCAATGCCGTGTTTGGTTATGAATTTTTATTTACTGTATCAGTTCAATCCTGATAGCTTTTATTTTACAATTGAACACAAACAAAAGGAGGCGTTCTAATGGATTGAAGTTAACAGCATTAACCAAAAAACAATAAAAGTACAATACAAGTTGTCATGAGGACACTAAGTAACAGATGTGTGTGAAGATCCTTTAGTTTTTTAATTTCTTAAAAAAAATATCAGTATTGGTTTGTACTGACAAGCAGGTTAGTAAATAATGGCAAAATTGTCATTTTAATTTTCTATAATACAGCATTAAGATCTTTTTGCAGTTTTGAAGGAACCATATTGCACATCTCCCAAAATTAGCAAAAACATTTTTGGTAAAAACTTTCTGTCTCGTGCGCGCGCGCGCGCGCGCACACACACACACACACACAGTGTTGCTCAGTAAGCTGCTAAGCACTCATGAAAGAGCTTTACAGAAACAATGAATCTCTGTTCCCCCTGTGAGATCTGCTGCCATCCAGTCCCACAGAAAGACCTCTTTAGCCAGTCTGCTCCCTCTCTGAACACATACGGCAGAGAACATACATGGACACACAGAAGAACACTTCAGACGGTTTCCGGCCCTCAAATGATGAGAGAGTTGTGCAGAAAAAGAATCTGTCAAAACGAGAACAAGTGCAATACTGCTTTATCCAAAGTGACTTGAAGTGTATTCAATTCATATTTCTTGGGTTTTAAACCCGAGACTTTTGCAGTGTTCCAGCTTTTATAGAACAGTTCCATAAAGAAAAGGTGAACATCATGTTACTTACACATTATAGACATAATATGGCCAGCTATTTTGTCTATTTCTTTCTGCTAAAAGACTTTGATTTTGTTGAAATTCAACCGACACTGATCTGAAATGGACATAATACCTCTAGAAATGCCGATTAAATAAAAATTTTGAATGGTCTTTTAATTTTTTTCGCAGGTGTATATCTATTAAACCTAATGAATTCTTTGACTTATTGCTCTTCTTTTATATATAACGTATGTTTGTTCGTATATGCAGTTTTTTCATTAAATCTAAATGAAAGCAATAGCATGTGGCAAACTCCCTGTGGTTTAAGACTGAAAGTTATTGAAGATTAATGTTTTGGCTGGCGTTCCAGACTTTAATGCAGAGCTATTAAAGTCTATACTTTTAGATCTTTACCTCAAGAGATTTTCTACATCAGATATAAAGGGACACTTCTATAAATTACATACCGATAAACAGAGAAAATGTATATTAAAGCCGACAAGTGATCTTAATTGATAAAACCATACGTTACTGAGTAACAGTAATATCTTCCTTATATCTCAGGTGCAAAAACCAAACAAAGGGAAGATCTTCTACGGCCATGTATGATTATGACCAAATAGAGGTTTATCTAAACAAAACAGCAAAATATAAATCTGCAGGGAAAGTTATGGAAAAAATCTGTTTATCAACATCCACTAAAGCAAGCAGAGATCATTGTTGCACCCACAAGAGGCACAGCGCCCTCTAGTGTTCATTCATCCACATAACACATGTAAACTAAAAGATAGCTAGTATACTGAAATGTATCTTCATAACAGTTTTTAGCAGAAATTTTTATAAACACTTCCAAGGACATTTGTTTTATTTATATGATAGTTCTGCCTTGCTTTCTTTTTCTCTCTCTTTATAATGTCAGTACGTAGCTGTAAATACAGTTTCTACATCTCAGCATGGTTTATTATTATTGTTTACGATAATAGAGAAACTTAATGGTAGCTACAAAAAGCTAGCATAATGAAAAAAGGAAAGTTTTAAGAAAGCGTTGAACATTGAAGTATTGAATATCTACCACATGACAACTAAAACATGATGTTGACATAGATTTGCATGTGAAGAAATGTACCCATGACAGTTCAGGTGTCCCAGGAAATCTATGTGCTATAAATGTTATTTAGCTAAAAACATTCTTTACTCTCTTCACTACAGCCTCTAATAGAAGTGAAGTCAGGCGACTTTTCTCTTATGTATTTAAACAACAGGCTGACTCCTTTCTTTAGCAGACTGTAGCAGAAAAGTAGCTTTGCTCGCAGAGCCATGGTGCTTTTATTGTGCATAATGAGGTAGTTTAGCAGGCCGCTCTCAGCAGAACATTCCTGTGTTGGTCCGCGGGTGTGCCAGCCAACCATAATGTCTTTGTTTACCTCTTACAAGCAATCTGGGAGAAACATAACAAATCTTGTTGATCATCCAACTGTGTGCATCTAAAAATATTGCTGGAGTAGGCTACTTAGAAATGGCAGACTATTTTTGCTACAGAATCTACACAGAGAAGGTTTAAAGTCCTGGAAATATGGGATTTGAAAGCAGTTTTAAATAAGTTTTAGGATAAAAAGAAACAAACAGGATACAAAAGTTAAGTTCATGCTTGAATATATATACTGTATTCTTTCTAGGTCACTAAATAGGCAAATATGTGACACTGACTGTGACAACACCTGATATTGTCAAAATTCCTAAACAGTAAACAAGATGCTTTTTGGGATCATGCCAGTTTGAATGCATGATGTTACTGAAACCAAAACCAAACCTGGCATGGGCACGAAATTTGGAATCTATTCATTTGTGTTTAAGGCTGCACTATTAATTGTATTTTAATCGTGATAACGATTTATGCTTCCCAATTAATTGAACATAATCGTTGTGATATTTATGTTTTAAAAGCAAGCACAAAAATCCTGCATCTCCGCAAGCTTGCATCTCTTAAACTGCCACTACAAGAAATGTAGAAAACACCACATTTTTAGACTGGATTTGTAACATTTCAATACTTTTTATTTGCCACAGACAAACATGAAGGGTGACCAATAGTAATGATTTATTAAAAAAAGCCCTAATGGACACAAATTTTTCAAAACATACGAATGAGATCGTAGAATATAGGAATTCACACGAATGAGGCATACCTTGTAAAATAGGTATGAATTCACATCAGATTTCGGTGATATATATTTATACATTTGAAAGATATAGCGTATTAAAATACGATAAATTGAAAGTCGTGCTGAAAAAAGGGAGAAATTCGTGACCATGAACACGAATGAATAGATTACAGTTTGTGCAATAGCCGTGTTTCCATCCAAACGTGATGCAAATCTTTTCGAAGTTTGCAAAAACAGGGCAAAAATAATGCGAAATAGGTGCGCATCACTCGTTTCTGATGCGAAACTTCAAAATGCGAATAAAACTAGGGTGATGGACACACTGGTAATGTCGCGAATTCCTGTGAGACTGTGTTGTTATAACTTAACACAACTAATACCATTTATTAAATACTAATAATTGTGCTTTAACTAAATAAGCACTCAACTGTGCAAATAACACACACACACACAGACTCACTTCACAAATAACATGTCTGTGAAATGTGTTCTTTCACACCTCAATGTTTGGACAAACACACTCTATAAAGTCTTGTTCAGCATACTCAAATGGCCTGTAAAACATGAAGTCTCTTCTGTCCTCTAATCGTACTGCTTTTCAAATGCTTTTTGTGCTCTGTCCGAGCACCTCATCTACTGGGTGGGGGTTCCCTTCCATGAAAAATGACAGAATTTATAATGCTGTTAATGAACGGGCCAATCAAGAAAAAGCCCCGTTAGCCCCTCAACAAAAGCCCCTCTAGTTAGCCAGCTAGCCCCAATAACACTAAGTGCTGTGTGACTGAAAGACTGGGTTATTTAAACCCCAGTGGGAAACGTGAGTGAATTCGGCTGTCTAGGGGCCCTCTGGTCCCAGCTGGGGATGAGAGTTTCTCCTGCTGGGGGATTGCTCTTTTATATTAACCCCCTGTTGATAATGAAAGAGCGCTGGAGTTTAGAGTGATGTTGTGATGGTACTAAAAGACAGTCCTGGTCCCTCAGTGTAGACCTGTCACACCGGATCAACTCTTTTCATGTTTGCATGGACTCCTGTAAAACCTCCACGGGAGATCTCTGGCTTGTCTGGAGAGATTAATTTTAAAGGTTATTAGTGATGCAATGCATTTAAGTGTACGATTGTTTCTTAGCGTGATATCAGAAAGAAGGAGTGAACAATGTCTGTCAGCTTTGATATGATCATTTTCATTCTTTAATCACCTTAGTTTACAAATGTCAACACATTCCCTATAGCCTTTGCATTTTTGTTTATTACTGTATATGTGACTTTGGACAATTTGTTTTTCGAAATTGGGATTTTTCAGCAAGTCAGTTTGGTTAGCGATTTTGCTGCATCTACTCACAAAAAAAGGTTTTTTATATATTTACGGTAGAAAATATCTTAATGGAACATGATCTTTCCTTAATATCCTAAAGATTTTTGGCATAAAAGAAAAATCAATAATTTTGACCCATACAATATTTTTGGCTATTACTACAAAGATTTATTATACTAGCATTGTTATATTTGTGGTTTAGGAATACAGTGACCATCAGGCATAACATACTGTTTTAAGAGCTTTTATAAAAAAATAAAGAGTCCATTTCTGAGACAACTAAAGATTTTACTTTTCCCATCTTGTCTGTTTTCTGCCAAGCTGTGAAGGGTTTTGGGGGGGCTGGCTGTGTAGTGCTCCCGCAGATGGCTGCGCTCTGATTGGTTGGTGAGACGTGTCACATGGAGTTTAGCTCAGCTCCATACATGGGCTGCCCAGGGGTGAGAGTGAGAGCATGGAGCAGCATATGCACCGCTGAGCACACAAACACACGCACGCTCGCGGCGAGACGGCACAGATACAGTCACAGGGCAGCTAACTCGCTCTCATTCATGGGAGGCGAAAGGCAGTGAGTTTTGGATATCCAAGTGTCAGAGAGTATTTTGAGAGATGAGTTGCACGGAAACAAGTGAAATGTCGGAGAGATGCAACATTTTACGGAGCATCACGGCAGCGTTGTGCTGTTTCTATCAGGGGAGGTCCGTTATTGGAGCCAAGGTGAGTAAAAGTTCACAATTTTGTGTTTAAACTGATGTAATTATATTTTATGTAGCTGTTCCAAAAAAGCTGATGCAAAAGTAAATAAATATAGCAAAATAAGTTAAACAGGGGACAGAAAACATGCGGAGGAGAAGATCAAGATTGAGGTGTTGTAAAGCAAGTCTGCGAGTAGTTTTATTGTGCCATCTTCGCAGTCTTCGGTCTGGGATGTTTAGATATATGGCTCTTCTCATTATAGTAAGTGAAGGCGCCAGGCAGACATCTCTTCTCATGCGGGACACATGAGGGGTGCAAGTGCATTTCCTCCCATTTCCTTTTCATTGTACTCTCCTTGTTGTCTTTCAAAAGCATTTAAACAGTATTGATTGGATTTTTTGATGTGTCTCCTAAATGGATCTGACTGTAAGTGTGAACTCGTGCTGTTTTGTTAACTCATCTAATGTGTCGTCAATAGGGGAGAGAGAGAGAGAGAGAGAGAGAGAGAGAGAGAGAGAGAGAGAGAGAGAGGTGCTCAGGTTGGGTTGAGTGAATTTATGGGGCGATATGAAAATGGTGTCTCTTCATGTGGCTCTTATGGTTTATACAAAACCAACATCAGACTAAAATATATATTACTATAACAGGCATGTTCAGATACTAACATTACATTAAGATTGCTAAGATGTAATAAACTATGCATTAAAATCTGTGAGTTAATTTAGCGATTGTATAATTTCTGTCGGTCTCTGCAGGTGTGGACATGTGCGGTTACCCTAATGTGTTCCCCTCCCTTGCTGCTATCCAATGACACATAAACTATTGATCTATGATCCATCAAAGCCCACAAACATGTACAACAGAAAGGGTGCAGATATCCGAGAAACTGTAGATATCAGCTGTTGAAGGGACCAAAATGCCTGGAATAAATTCAGCAAATCCTCAACTTAAACATTCATTCACAGCTCTCTCCAGAAAACACTGAGTGATTCATATAACAGCAAGAATGTGAAGTTCATGCTCCAATCTTCCATTTAATTGCGAGTAGAGCGTTGGCGAATTCCTGGCATGGTTATCAGAACAGTCTATATTTTAGGATTCTGGGGATGATTTGGCCATAAATAGCAGCACGATTGTTATTTCTCACGTCTGGCCGGCCAACTCAGCAGACCCTCCCTATAAAGTCTGAAAACACGGTTGTGGTCCATATTTTTTGGGCTTGTTTCAAAAACCAGTGGAGCCATAGAGACTTCCGGTCTTTCAGATGGTGTTGGAGGTCATTGGGAGTTAGAGGGACAGAGGGGCAGTGTTGGTGCGTCTTGTATAGATTCTTTCTTTCTGGAGAGGAAGTCACTTACAGAACGGCTATTAGGAGAGGCATGGGACACAGAACGCTACATCTGGCAGAGAGGAGTAAATTTCAATGCTAAAAACAACTTGAGGGTTTATTTTGGACAGTGTAAGGGGCAGCAATGGAAAGTAAAAGCTGTACGGTGAAGTTGTGAATCTCTGAAACTTAAACCATGACAGGGTGCCGATAATAAACAGTCTCACTTGTTTAGCAGAGGTGTATGTTAACAGCTGATGGATGCAGACTCGATCGAATGAATTAGTCTTGTCAGTTTCCATTTAATGATTCAGGGGCTGAGCTTTGTCTGGATGTAAAGATATGGCACAAGACATTTTTGAAATAAGAAATTAAACTACATATATACATTTACACTCACAACATACAGCCGCGGAAAAAATTAAGAAACCATTTTAAAGCACCATTTCAGTCTTTCTGAATTTACTATTTATAGGTATGTGTTCAGGTAAAATGATCATTTTTGCTTCATTCTCTGAACAACTATCAATATTTCTACCAAATTAAAGAAAAAAAAAGTTTTGTTTCTATTTGCATTTATTTCAAGAAAATGAAAACTGGAGAAACAAGTCAAAATAACAGTAATGATGCTCTGTATTTTGTCAGACCTCAAATACTGCAAATAAAACAAGCTCATATTCACTTACAACAACAATAACAGTATTTAGGAAAAGTAAAAAATTGAAAAGTGAAAATCGATTTTCATCTTGTAATGCTGTCAGTCTTTCACATTGCTGTTGGGTGAATTTATGTCGCTTCTGAGGTTTTATTTTATTGAAATTCAACAGACACTGGACTGGAATGGCCACAATACATCTAGAAATGCGGATTTGAAATAAATATTTGGAATTTTTTTCAGCGGCTGTATATATGAAATTTATATATATAAACTTTCAGTCGCATTCACACACACAACACAGTACAACGCACGCACACACGTGACAGATATAATAACTCAACAGAGCAGTGGGACAGTGGGATGTCTGTGTGATTGACAGGTTACTGGAGAGGTGCTGACACAGTCTGGCACAGTCCCATTTCACCAGCCGTCAGTCATATACAGAAGAATATGGAATTTTTGATCAAGAGACATTACTCAGCAAAGCATTTCTTAAAATCATCCACTGCCAAAGTTAACAAACACAAACATGTTCTCAGTATAAAAGTACATTTGTTGCCAAAGTTTTTCTTTATAATTATTGCTCAAATTGCAATCAAAATATAAAACAAGAACTTTTTTTTAAAGAATTTTCTTTTACTTTTAAGATCTTATGGTATTCATGATCATTAAATACATATATAATTTCAACAATAAACGAAAGTCATGATTCTGTAAACGTACACGCCTCAAGCGATTTCAAGGCATTTTCCAGGCTCAAGGCTTTAGGACGGCTTCAAGCTATTTTAAGTCTGGGGGACAAGCGTGTCCCCTATTTCTCCATCTTCTATCCCTCTTCTCTTTCGCTCTATCGATATAATCACGCTTGAGGAAACATTAAAAAGAGGTCAAGTTCAAAGCGATTCAGCACGGTTGCCCCGAGCCTTTAATCTCCCCTTCTGTCTTCCTTACAAACTCAGGTCTGGACTGAGCTGATTGAAACAGAAAAGGCAAAGGAACGAGGGGGATGGGGCGAATCATACTGTAGATTGAAATGGAGAAAATGTGATTAAATAAGACAGACAGTCAGGGGTTTGAGAAAATGGTCCTTTTATACTGTATACTGCCTTTCAGATCTACATGATGGACAAGAACTATATTCAAGAGGAATGATTCAAAATAACAACAAAAAATGTAACATGATATTTAGGATCAATCCTACATTATCATAAAACTCTGAGATTTATGGTGTCCTGTCTAGAAACACATAAACATGACAGACACCCCAGGGACAATCTAAATGGACAGTGTGATGTTGGTCAGATAAGAGAGGAAGAGGACCTGTGTTTAAAGTCCCAGGGGACTGACAGGACACTTTGATGGCACTCTTTGTTTACTCCTGTTTAGGAAGGGTGTGACCCGACTCCAAAGCCCAGACATGGTCGATTCTCCTGCCCATAAGTGGCCACTAATGACCCCCAACTCCTGGGAATATCAACCTTTAGGTTTGAGACCGGGGGTCTTCATCCTCCAAGCCCCCACAGGAAGCAGAAGGAAATAACATTTTATAAAGCAAACATGACTGGTAGTCACCACCACAATTTCAATTCCACAACTGTAATTGTTCTCCCATTTTATTGTGTTTAGTAAAAATAAGGCTTCTAGTTTTATTAACATACCCGAACATGTTCAACTCTCTAGTTATAAACAACACCAAGCACTTATTGCTAAACAAGCACCACTAACTATCTGGCATGGGATTAGTTTGACTGCTGGGTTCCATCACAAAGTCGATCTGAACTCAGTCCCCAGGTACATGACCTCCACCTTTAGTCCTGCACTCTGCCATAATCTGCAATTTCCTAATCCAACCTGCTGGATGTGCAGTTCCCGTATACACTAAAGAAAATAGACCTTGTAGAAATAACATTCCTCATCCACAATAATCATTTAAAAATCAGCTTGTGATCTCACTGGTCATGACAGAGCAAATTCAGCCCTAAGCTTATCATGTAGCATCATCCAGACTATGATGGGATCTAACGTGCACTGAAGTCATCCTGCTGATGTGATGTCTCTGTCATCATTTACTCACCTTCAAGCTATTCTAAACTATTTATGCAATGACAATAGTTTAAACACTGGAGCATTCAAGATTCAAAAAGGACACAAAAGCACCATAAAAGTTTCATAGAGTATTTATAAGACTGTATTCTAAGTCTTCTGAAGTCAAACAATAACCCTGTGTGAAGAATAGATTAAAATGTACGTCATTATTCATTCAACTTCTAGCTGTTAACTGTTAAATTACTTCACCCAAAAATTGAATTACTCTCATCATTTACTCACCTTCATGTCATTTCAAACCTGTGTGACTTTCTTTCATTTGCAGAACACAAGATATTGTGGTAAACAATGTACCTATTGACTTGCATTAAATACAACAGAAGTAAATGGGTACCACCATTGTTTGGTTACCAACATTCTTCAAAATATCTTCTTTTGTGTTTTGCAGAAGAGAGAAAGTCATACAGGTTTGAAATGACAAGAGGGTGAGTAAATGACGACAGAAATGTCATTTTTTGATGAACTATCACTTTAACACCCCCGGTTCTTATTCACTTTAATTATAATACAAATTTTGGGGTAAAATAAACCCTCCTATAGAAATGACTCTTAATGGGGAACCGTAGTATATCCATCCAGTCCTTTTATCAAATAGCCAACGCGTGTTCAGCACTTATCCAACTTGACCTTTGAACCTTCAATTCAATAGATTCAAACAATCCATTACGAGCCACAGTTAAACATTACAGCACCATTTAAAAAAAATCTCAGCCATCAGCCCATCAGATGTTCTCATCATGTAAGAAGATATAAATGACCAAAGATATAAACGGCAGCAACATTAAAAGCTGAGGTGCTGAAGTGATCGATTCCAAGGACAAATATATCCACACCGCGTCTGCTAGCGGTACCGAGCTGCTTTCCAGCAATTGAGCTTTGGCTATATTTAAACATTTATAGCTTTAGCGGATCTCTAAATGGATCAGCGTTCTCTCTTAAAGCAGAGTTATGAGGCAGTGTCGTAGGGCTGAATGAATGCGACGGCCGTGCCAGAAACACATCACCTCTGGCGTACAATCGTAAGCTGGTTGTAAACATGAAACATAAGAAAAGAAATGGTGTGGATGGTTTCGTTTTATTTTCAGTCATTGTCTTATTGACTGAATAACGTTTTCTCAGCGAAGCTAAAACTATGTACAGTATCATCTGGTCACTGTAATTTGTGGCTTGTGGGGTGTTGGCTCGACTTGCCGTTGTCTAAAAGAAGAGGGTGTGATGCCCGTCCCTCACTACAATACCAGTGGCATCAGTGTGTATTTCAGTACTTGCTGTGGTCTGGGTTTGTCAGTCTATACATAGTAAGGCTCTTAGAAGCGTCTCCATATAAAGGGAAAAAAATGGCCATTGCATGGCATGATGAATAAATTAAGTTTAATAAGCACGGGAGGTCAATTAAATGTGTTTTTTAAAGAAACGTTGGGTTGTCAGTGTCTTACAAGCACTCACACAACACCTGACCAGGAAAATATTAGAATTTTCTGGCATATTTGCAGCGTTTTGAAACATCTGTATATACAGAATGCGTTTGTGTACATCCTGGTACAGTTTACATGATAATGTTCATATGACATCATTTATTTACTCTCATGTCATTCAAAATATGTATATGACTATTTCTTCTGTAGAACACAAAAAAGGATTTTTTGAGAAATGTCTGGGTTTGTGTCCATACAGTGGAAGTCAACGAAGGCTAGTATTGTTTAAAAATATCGTCTTTTGTGTTTGGCAGAAGAAAGTCATCCAGGTTCATAATGACGTGAGGGTAAGTAAATGCTGACCGAATTTTCAGTTTTTGGGTGAACTATCCCTTTAAGAAGGTCTTTGTCAGATCTAAGATGTCCAGCTGTAGGCTTGTGCTCAGTGGTTTGTGGTGGGCCGTAGTGTCTGACTGTGGTCAGTAAAGGCCTAATAACCGCTGGATGTGATTGACAGAGACTATGAGTCACTGGAGACATAAAGAAAGAAAAACTGACATCTTCTCAACATCACAATGAAACAAGCTCATCTGTCAGCCTGTCAAACCATGCAGAGCCCAGACATCTGAGATTATTCATTGAAATGCTTTTCTTTATTTAATGACATCATGTATTCAAGTCGGCCAAGAAATATGAACAACATCATAATGTGCTTATATGACTTGTAACAGAAACAGAGTAGTTCATTTTAAAAGTTACTTGTGACAAATGTGACAACACTCAAACTGATGTACAGATGTAAGATAATAAACTGAAACCTTATGAAAGTCTATGGACCACTGTGGACGGATACCACAGTGGTCCATAGACTTTCATAAGGTTTCAGTTTCCTTTAAACATCACACATTTTCTACCATCACTTTAATGTCACTGTAGAACCATGGACCAGCCGTAAACAGACGTCCTGGCAGGTTTAAAACACTCAAATCAGTTATTCGTCAGGATATAAAGTGTATTTCAATCTGGAAGGCTACAGGGACATGCCGACATTATTAATAAAACATCTAGTACAGCAGTGCATCTGTGTGTTTGAGTGACGCAGTCTACTTCATTAATTCAGTACAGAGACAAACAGTGTCATATAAATTCTGAGTTTCCACTATACTGAGTGTGCAAACACAGTTACTCATCAATTCCATTTTCCTTTGCCTCAATGTCGACGTATTGCTCAATAGATCACGACTACGAAGTTGACTCTCGCACACAGATTTAGCTCGGGAATAAACGGCAACGCCGCAGTGAGAACCCATTGCCAACCAGCTGGAGTATAAAGGTACCACTTTAGGTCTCTGAGGTTGGGTACCACACATAGCTGCCATTCCAAGCACTTAAAAAGAAGGAAACACTAGAATATGCTTGAAATCACCCATCTGAAATAGGTAATGAACTGTATAGACGGTTTCAAAGCAACAACATAAACAAATGTTACTGCGCAGGCACGCATTGTGGCCCAAATTAAACTTCCGGTACACATCCGCACAGAATAGAGGCCCTGCAGATTATTTCTGATAACAAGCTAAAGAAATAACAAGTAAATGACATTCGCTAGCAAGTTAAAAGTATGTCTAGTCAGTATTATTTTAGGTTAAAACAACCGTTACTTGGCTAAACGATGTTATTCCCTGAAACACTGACAGCAACCTTCATTGAAAAGGAAATAAAACCGCAGTATGCTTTATCAAGAACTCTACAAACTCAAAGTAATTTCTTTTAAACAGCCTTTAAGATACGTGTTTTACTTCCTAAAGTTCCTGAATTGTGAAATCCACAACTCTGAGACAACATGTGTTTTCCACTTCACTAGTAAAGCGTATGATGATTCCGAGCAACAGGAGCGTGTCCGTGTACACAGGTAAAGGTGTGGGATGCCTCACGGCTTCTGGAGGCGTGCATTGACAGGAAGTGGGCGGTGCTTCGACTGTTAGACAAAACAGAGCAGCACGGGAAGCATGAGACATACAGTAGCCTGTCAAGCACTGAGTCACAGATGAAAATGTAGAGACAGAACTTTGAGAAACTGAAAGACACACGGGGCCATCATGGCTCTAACTGACTCTTCTGTTCCCATCTACGTGCAGTTTTCGAGGGACAAGTACATCATGGATGGACCACCAGAGAAGCTAAGGAAAGAACTAGAGGAAGAACTGAAACTAAGCAGCGAGGAACCGCGGAGCCATGCCTGGTATCATGGAGCCATCCCCAGACAGGTACACTTTAACTGGGCTTGTCTCTCTCTCTCTCTGCTTAAATGACTCCTATAGTCATGCATCTCTCTGGCGCTCACACATTCACTCTCTTTATGAAAAAAGATGCAATAAAGGCACGTGGCAGTCTTTGCTAGATGAAAAACAGGCTGAAGTCTATATACTCATTGCCAGCTGTAGTGTTACTGGATTACAGATGATAACACAATTACATTTTGATATATATATTGTTTAGAGAACTGAATTCATATACTATGTCTGATGCGAAGACGTATTACCATGATTCATGCTCAGAATAAAATGGTAATACGATTCATGCCAAACCCTTAAAATGATGATCAAATATTATAAATATTTGATGTATAATAGCAAAGCATGGCATTAAAATAGTTTCTTATTAGGCACGCATTGCTAAATGTTAGACTCCTGCCTTTTAAAAAGTTTAATTTCCATTTTTATTTTGCTTGGCTGAAACTTTAGTGAAGGCATATTTATGATCAGAAGCTGGCCACGAGAACGACTTTATCTGCCAGAGAAACTCTTTATAAGCACATGGAGGTGGCAAAATTCCTGTTTTAAGCTGGCATTCGTTTATCAAGTCCCAATGGATGGCATTTAGGAATCTATTTTAAATTTGATTAAAAACCACATCTGCTGACACATATCCTCAAACTAACCGACGACCAGAAAGTCATTTTAGATACGAGTTGATGAATACATCGTGTACTTGTATTGAACTGGTTTACAGGCACTGAACCTGCTCAGAACCGGAACAGCAAGATACACACCCAGACGGTTTTTTTTTAAATGAAAAGCTAAATCTGCTGTCTTGTCAAACAACAAAAAATAATGTTTATCATAAGTACTACATGGTGCCCAGCCTTGATATATTGGACAGTTACCAATCTTTAGGACCAAGCTTTACTTAAAAAGGCTGTCAGCAGTTTCACATCATGCCAAACATTGTGTTGACATGCAGCTCCGCTCCCATGACAACCAGCACGTCTCCTCCTTCCCATGATCCTTATCCCTGAATGAATCATGACCTGAGGTGGATTTATTTAACATCAAAGTAACACGTGAAGAAAACTACCAGCATCCGGACGCTTGCTTACACTGTAAATATACTGGCGATCAAAGTCATTCAGCAAGGTTCGACATCACGATATATTTTAAAGGGCTCAAGAGTTCCTTATGTAACCTCTCACTGACATTGTTAAACTTCACAGGTAAAGAATTCATATAAGAATGAAAAAATGGCCTATAAAGACTTACTGTTACTGTATCACAATGGATAAACTACAGTACATCTTTCAGAAAACTATGTGTATATGTATATATATATACAGTATACATCTATCAACACATTAACACAAGTCAGCAGTTAGTCTGTAGTCATTTATCTCTTTGTGTAATGCGTAGATCCTTACACACCCTGTTATTACGCATTCAGGTCGTCACAAAGCCCCCGGCAGCACGTGGGCCGTAATACAGGTTGTGTTTACCCGAAGCTCTGCATCTTTCAGCGGGGCGAGTCGGACCTGTTTGTCTGAAGATAATCAAACAAACTACACACAAGAGAAAGAGGAAGGCCATCATTCTCTTGATGATCAGTGGGGTGAAATGACCTGTGGGCGATTTCAAAAGTAAATGTGTTTGTCACTGTGGAAAAACAAATGTTGGAGGATAAAAGGATTGAGATGTGGAATTAATTATTGTTTCATGAGGCAACACAAAATACTGTAAAGCAACTTAATGTAAATCAAACACAATGATTGACAAACAGAATCCTGAACTAAATCAAACCAGATTTCAGTTGTATTTGTTAACATTAGTAAATGCATTAGCTAACATGAATTAACAATGGGTAATATAGTTTTTTAGCATGTATTTATTCTTGTTGATGTTAATACAATTATTAATGTTAGTTCATGGTGCATAAAAAAATGTATTAGTAGATGGTGAAATAAACATGAACTAAGATTAATAAATCATGTAGTATTGTATTGTATTGTGGTTGTATAAAGTACAATGTTCATTGTTAGTTAATGTTAGCTAATGCATTAATTTATGTTAACAAATACAACCTTATTGTAAAGTGTTACCTATATATTACAGTATGTGTTTTATTAGTGTAAATTAACCATATAACAGCTATAAACTGCTGTTTAATCCTACAAGAAAAGGTCTGAGAACAATATAGCAGTTCTCCTGAAAACAATCATAAAAGCTCTATGACTCAAATAAAACTTAATGACTCTGGTCCTGGTGCCACTGTTGCCCCGTTGCTCCATGCATAACCATACTGAAAACCGTTTCAATTACTAAAAATCATTAAGCCAAACTAAAAATCATATACAATTTATAAGGATTTATGTATAGGATTTGTAACTTATTAATAGGGTCGCTTTGGATAATACATAGAAAACGTTTTGTGTTCGTTTAATAAAACATTTTATTTACAAGGTTATTTTTCAGTTGACTAATATTAAAACTTTGAAAACGTTTCTGTTTATTGAAATCAAATAAGTCTTGGCCTGAAAATTATTGAAAAAAATTTTAATACACTAAATAATTTATATAGTAACATAAAAGTTTAACAAAAAATAAAAGGACAAAAGCATATAAAAATTGCTAAAAATGTAACTAAAATTAACCTAAAAAATAAAATAGAAACTAATTTACCATATTAGTAAAAATACAATAAAACTAAAAACAAAAGTTTAGTAAATCTGCTTATGTACTACTAGCAGGAGATATTTGGTTTAGATTACTTTTATGTTATTATGATTCGTTCATATTCTGAATCACTTCCAGCAGACATACATACAATTCAGTTTGGAGAGGTGATCCATCATTCTAAACTGCTTGAATGCTCCGGTGATCCACAATGAAACTCATTTTTGAGTCGTGCCATGTATCACTGTAATGTTTACTCAACACACATAACATGATTAGAGAGAAAGTCGTAAGTACAAAACCAGATATGAATTTCTGAGTAGAAAAGCGTCACTATCTTTTAAATATTTACACAAGTATTATCCAAGGTACAGCATCTGGTACAAAGCAAACTATATACGTAAATAAATGAGAAATGATTGATTCCCACACACGTACATATTCGAAACACACTTTATATTTTTTATTTCAGGTGGCAGAAAATCTGGTCCAGCGAGACGGTGACTTTCTCATCCGAGACTCCCTGTCCAGCCCGGGAAAGTACGTTCTGACCTGCCAGTGGAAGAACGCAGCCCAGCACTTCAAAATCAACAAACGTGTAGTAGCCATGAACGAGGCTTATTCACGGGTTCAGTACTTCTTTGAGAGGGACGGGTTCGACAGCATCCCTGCTTTAGTACGATACTACGTGGGCAACCGTGAGCCCGTGTCTGAGGTTGTGGGAGCCATTATCTTTCAGCCAATCAACAGAGCTCTGCCTCTTAGATGCTTAGAGGAGAAATACAGAGTCGGATCTATGCGTGTGGAGACGGGATACTCGGAGAGGAAGAATCTGACTTCCAAACGTTTGAGTCTGAATATTGTGAACGGACACACCCAGGATCACACCCTCGGCCGTGGAAACCTCCTCAGGTGAGGAGGGCTGTTTTACAAACATTCATTACGGAACTCTTACTCTTACGGTCAAGAGGGACTAATCTTTAAGCTTTAGAAACTGAGACATATAGAAAGTGAGAGAAGGGTAATATTTTACTCACATTATCGAGAATTTGTGATGAATAATTGAAACATGTTACACTGTAAAAAAAATTCTGTAAAAAAACGGATAATGTACTGGCAGAAAATTACCAGTACATTTTCCGTTTACTTTACGGATATTTCCGTTAATGCTAAAATGTAGTTTGATGCAGAGCAAAATGTAAAATACAGGTAAAACAACTGTAAAAAATGAATACGGAAAATTCCTTCATATTAATACAGTAGCCTATATTGTGCCCTATTTTTACGGATTTTTTTTAGTGTGTATATGATTTTGTTTTTTCACACTATAAATATAGTTGAATAATTAAAACGTATATTTTTATCATTTTTATATAATTGCTTATATTTTTTATGCATAGTGCCTTTAGGGGAAAAATAAGTATTTCTAAATGATTAAGTATAACAAGATGTTTGTAGATTTTCAGTTTTTTTTTTTTTTATGTTCAGATAAAATTAGGTGCTTACAAAGTAGAATAATTGTAATTTATATTTGTTTAATTTATATAATTATATATTAACAAAATTCTATATTCATTAAATTATCTTATGGAATATATATTAATATAACATCATTCAAAACATATGCAAACACAATAGATGACAATTTAAATAATTAAATACAAATTATACAAATTTAAAACATGACAACATCTTTGTTATACTCATTAATTGTTTATAATTTATAAGGGAATCTGCATTTAAAACAAGTTTTTTGCAAAAATGTCTGATTTCTAAAATAATTCTCTTTGTTGGTTGTGATGCCCCTACACAAGAATGACTGTCAGTAAATGCACAGATCATAATACATGCGCACCTGCCCACATGAAGCAGTGTTGGCAATAGAAAGGGTGTGTTTGTGGGTGTTATTCATGTCATCTCAGTCTTAAAAACAATCTTGAAGAAACTAAGTGACCTGTCTTTCTCCTTCAGCAACAAGGATAAGTGTGGAAGTCAACCAGCCTGTCTAAACCACGTTCAGGAGAGGAGACGGCCGCTAAAGACCCATCAGTCTGAGAGTTTTCTCCCAATCGGTGAGCGTCTGTCAGCTTTCATCTTTCCTGATACCCCGTCACGCCTCCAAACCTCTAGCGATATGCGCTTCTGACAGCCTTGAAAACCAGTCATCTTCTCTACATGCACTTTGTGCCTGAGCGAAAGTAATTCTCAAAGTCAAAATGTCCTTCTGGCCTTTACTTTGAGCAACATAATGATAAACGTGTGAAACGAGACGTTAGATTGGAATCGAAAATAAAAGCTCTTCGGAGCAGAATGAAAGTGGGAATCATTTATGCCCGTGTTGGCGGACTGGAGATGCGAAAAATGCACCTGTGCAGAATGCAAAACCTTCACTTTGACTTGATTTGCTGTCTATTTAAATGAATTATTTCAATGAAATGCTGACTTCATATTTTGCTTTCAGGCTGCAGACCCCAGGCACACGCACCACATATGGAACGCCAGCTGTGCCCTAAATCCCCAGTATTCCGAACCGGAAGTGAGCCAGCCTTGAGCCCCACAGTAGCCCGCAGGATGGCTTTTGACTTCCAGCCTGGTGAGGCTATCCGTGGATCTGACAGCCAGTTGTGTCCAAAGCCTCCCCCTAAACCCAGCAAGGTGCCTTCTATGAGACCATCCTGCATCCCACCAGTACCTCCAGTGAAGCCCTACAAACAGCAGCCTTTATTCCAACATCAGCACCCGTCTGGTAGCCCATCGAGTCCTGAAGTAAGCTATTGCGAACTGAGCCCTTGCAGTCTAGCCGAGTGGGAAAAGATGAACAGCTTACACACTAACGGTTACGTGGAACGGCTAAAGAGCGAAGTGAATATAAGGAGAACGGAGAGCACCACTAAACTGGATCGCAGTTCTTACCATAACGCCATCGAAGCTTTGGACCACGACAGCGAGGAAGAGAACAGACACGAAGAGGATGCCAAGAAAGGTTTCACGAGACCCGTGTTTGAAACGGAATCGGCGTTTAAACCAGGAGACGCAAACTTTCGCCTTCTGCCGGATGAGAACAAGCCGCTGGAAATGACGGTGTTGAAGAAAGCAAAGGAACTCGTCGTCAGTCAGGATCCAAAGACGATCGCTAAACACATCCTGCATGCAGACTGTCAGGTATAATAAACCTCAAGTCACATTGCATTTCATGTTGACTTTAAAAACCCATAATGGCTCTGATAGGAGTTTTATAGCTTTCGGTTTCAAAATATGGGAGGGTAAAAGAAACTAAGCACACAACAAAGATGACGATCAAAAGAGAACTGGGGATAACCATCCACACCCAAACACTGAATACAAGCATGAACGATACATCTGTAATTAAAATCGCATTACGTGAGTCAGTCTGCTCTTTAAAATGGACACCGGCTATTCCTGCCGAGCTCAAAACAAACCACAGCCAAATGTATTCAAATTAACATCAAAAGGCATTTATGCACACTGCTGTCCTTTTCCACGTTTCCCTGACTGTAACCGAGTCATGACACCAGGCTTTTGTCTGGACGCTTGGGAATTAAATCACAAGGTTGTTGTTCATGTCAGTCACAGGACCAATGTTAGAAGTGAAAAACAAGCTCGGCCCACCCACATCTTTCTGTTAAATCCTAAATCCTTCAAAATCATACCCCAGCTTAGTTGTACTTCTGATCTTTGACATGGGTTTCTTTAAAGTGCCGTGTGTGTGTGTGTGTGTGTACATGATGCAGGTTGCTAGGATACTGAATGTTTCCGAGGAGATGAAAGGTCAGATGGGCGTGACCTCGGGGCTGGAGTTGGTGACTCTTCCTCATGGGAGACAGCTACGTCAAGATCTCATGGAAAGGTAAATGGATGCTGTCAACACCTGATCTAAAAGACTAAAGAAATCTCTCAATTTATTCACCCTTGTGTAATTCAAAACTTGTATGACTCTTTCTTCTGAATCACAAAAGAAGATATTTTGAGAAATGTCTCTGTGGTTTAGTCCATACAATGGAAGTCAATGGGCACCAATGTTGTTCGGTTACCAATGTTCCTCAAATATCTTCTTTTGTGTTCAGAAAGTCATGAAATGTTTATTTTGGGGTGAACTAGCCCTTTAAGATTTACTCTTGTGTTTAAAGTCACATTTAACATGAATGACTTTTTTTACAGGCATAACACCATGGCGATCGCCGTCGCTGTGGATATTCTAGGGTGCACAGGAAGTCTAGAAGAGAGAGCAGCCACCCTAAACCGGATCATTCTGGTCGCTCTGGAACTCAAAGACTCCATGGGAGACCTTTATGCGTTTTCCTCAATAATGAAAGCACTGGACATGCCTCAGGTATCAAAACGCTCCTCCTATCCACCACACACAAGCATTACAGGTTGAGACATTTCTTGTGTGGAAAACAAACTCATGTATGACTTTGCTTTTACAGATTACCAGACTGGATCATACGTGGACTAGCCTGCGGCGAAAATACACACAGACGGCCATTATTTATGAGAAATCTTTGAAGCCATTTTACAAAGGACTCTATGAAGGAAGTGGTGAGTTTTGAACATATTAGCCTATTTAAAATGGCATTTATACTACAGGTTGTTTATAATAAAAAACATGATTGGTTTGTGCTTTTTAGGTGAAATTCCCCTGAGCAATGCCAGTGTTCCCCTGCTGATGCCTCTGCTCACCCTGATGGAGAGGTCAGCGGTCACCTTCGACTGCATGGACATCTGGGAGAACAACGACCAAGGATGTGAAATCATGTTCCGCCACCTAGAGGGAGCTCGCGCTGTCGCTCGCAACGCTGACACCTACACCTGCAATGCACAGCGGATCCTGAAGGGTAAGTCCAGGCTGGAAATCATTTCAGGAGCCAGACTGATGTGATTTTTATGTGGTTTGTTTAAGATTCGCTATAGAGTCGCTCGGTTTAAAACTGAGCCAGGGTCCCAGTTTTAGAAGTTTTGGTAACACTGTAGCAGTTTTCAGTTTTGAGAAAAATAAAGCGTTTGGTTTCCGATTTAGTTCTAAAACATTCAAAACTTTAGGGTCACTTTAAACTTTAGTGACCATACTTAAGATGCTATACGTTCAGATTTCTATTAATATCTATCAAACAGTTTTCTCAAATATGACCCTAAACTTCTGAATGGTAGTAATAATGGTAATAATGCATTAAATGTAAAATTTGGAGTTACTACACAAGGCTGAGCAGTTCTATATGTTCTGTTCTGCAAAATGGCCAAATGTAATGTAAATGTATTGCAGGAATATGTTCAATACGCCCAATTTAATTCCTAACAAAAGACACAATGCATTATCCAAAATATAACAATATTTTTCCGTTTCCAGATTTTCAACCTAATGTTGACATGTTGGAGATCCTGAGGACGGATTTCCAGTTGCGTCTGCTTTGGGGCAGCAGAGGAGCGGCTGTGAACCAGACAGAACGATACGACAAGTTCAAACTCATCCTCACGGCCCTGTCTAGAAAACTAGAACCTGCAGTTAAACACACAGAGCTCTGAAATAAAGAGACTGGACATTCAATTCAGTATGAGACTCTGCAAACAGAATCTGTTGCACATGGAGTCATGTCAAAAAACATTTGCACCTAAAAGATCTTTTAAAGATCCACCTTGCAATTTGGAAAGCGTTCATGAGTGCATCTGGCACTTTATCCATAAAACTTTCCAAAAGCGTTTTTGTGCTCTACACGTGTGAGATGCATCAGAGAAGGAAGGAAGGGTATATGTAGATTTGATCTAATGGCTAATATACTGTACCATCCACTCAAACATGCAAACGTGCACAAAGAGAATGTTTTAGTACTCAAATATGTATGTATGTGGTAATCACATGACCTGCAATGTGATGCATGGTGAGAGAGAACAAATATGATGGACTATAACTTTAAGACAGATCTGAAATGCTATGAAAGGATGCAAGCAATGTAAAATGCTAGTCTAGTATATACACTGTTCTTGTCTCATATCATGAAGTCCGCTGGTCAATGCAGACTTGATCAGTTTAAAAATCCCACATGGTAAATGCTGTACATATTTATCTCTAGTGTAAACATGTGAAGTCTAATCTGTGTAATATATTGTATTAAATATTATTTACCTGTAAATAGTCACTCATGAAATTTTAAATGGAATATTCTGAAAAATAACGAATATCTAATAAAATGTTTAAATTCCATTCCATACTAATATTTCTACTATTTCCAAAAATCTGTTATACGCTGCATGGTACTTTTAAAAGTCACAAAAATAATGTGATTAGTGAAATATAATTATAAAACACAAACACATTATGCACAATATTTCATCAAAGTTTTCACGTTTCTGTTTACTCCTTTAAAATGTTTCTCATGTTTTGATCTGAAGGCATAGGCTTTAATATTTGAAATTAGTTTTGAATACAAAAAAGCTTTTACAAACCTAAGGTTTTATTTATTAAAACATGTTTTTTTAAAGACTTGGTCTAAATAAGACCATAAAATCACCCCAGTAAGACCTTAAGTACTTTTTGCAATTTTGGAAACAATTCAGTTTTTTTTGTTATTCCAAAACAATTTACTATCATTCTAATAATGTGGAAAACATTTAGAAGTGATTCTAAATTTATAAAAATTGAGTTTTTTTTTTTGTAACAACATGTATTGTGAACCTTTGTCAATATCAGATATTAATAGAACATGTTTAAAGTCTCTGCCAGTTAGTTATGGCAAATTACATCTACACCTCACCATATCAACACCTTTAGGTGCCATCATATATTTCAAATGACTATCTTTTTGTTGCGTGTCTAGCAAGACGATCAGAGAATAGAAGTGAAGGTGTGGCTGCTGTTTACTTAAAGTGAAAAGCTAATCTTGAGTGAGCATATCTAATCTGCAGAGACAGCAAGAATCAAAAGCATCACAAAGGCCAGTGATATAAATAACACCTACATTAAAACAAGACAAAAAAAACCTGCATTACCCTGACATGTATTGACTATCTACAAGAGTAAAAACAAAGAAATTGCACTTTGGCTGCTTCTGTTGTTATATAATGCTGCTGTTTTAAACGCTACATTAATAGTCTGTTCATTAAACTGATGAACAAATTGAATCAGTCAGGGCCGGATAAACAAGACAGACATAAGCATTTATTTCTCTTGCTCCAACACAAACCCCTGCATATAGTGGTCACCACCGTCTTACTGTACAACACATTCATACAAGTAGCATTCGCATCCGACGTCACTCGCGTACTTATATTCCAATTCAAATGCAACAGGGTAAAAAGTGCATTGGTTAAGATCAGGGTCCTACTGAGAATCAAACAAGAAGAACTGGTTACAAAGTGATAACGGCACGGTTTGTACGTACAAGCACACGCTGAAAGTCACTCGCTTGGTTAGAGCCCCCATAAAAACAAGTCACAATAAAAACACATTCATTCTGAAATAAAAGATGTTAATACAGTTTAATGATAAAAACTAACTAGTTATATACATACGCATATACGCATCCATATGCATACAGTTTTATAGGCAGGAATCACATTCACAAATACACGCACTTGAGATCGCATTTTAGAGACTCGTGGTCCCTTGCTGGGAGGCGACGATGATGTTCTTAAAGCACGTTCAGAAGCTGGAGAAAAAGTTTTTTTGGGAGGGCAGAAAAACCTCGACATGTTTTACAGAAGCTTGAAATTAAGGCAGAAATGCTGGTATATGTTGTAATGATGGGGTTTGTGGTCCTCGAAGAGTTTTCTCTGCTCATTTTCTGATGTTTGGCTCCCCCTGCTGGTTAAGTGTAGAACTGCATCACGCTCCTTTAGTCCGTGGGCAACGCAGGGGGCGGGGCAAGTGGATGCACTTTGCTGTGGGAACTGTAGCCTCATGCTTCCTCTACTCTGATTGGTCATGCTTTCGGTTAGGGACGTACAGCACGGTTAACATAACGTTCATGACGGAATGCATCGATGAGGAAATGCAGACATTTTAAAGTAAAGACACAAGACACTGACAAATCAGACGTGTTTAGAGATTAGAGGCGAACGGACTAAGTGGTTAAATCCTATTAAGGGGAAAAGTTGGTCGGAATGAGGAAACGACGACTATGGATCATGCAGGTACATGAGATGGCACAGACAAAGATTCCCATGACTTGAAATGGAGCACAAATGTTAGTGCCAGGCAATGACTCTCTTTGGGTTTCATCACGTTCTGTTATTGCTCAAGGGGCGTCTCGTCCCCTGTTCCCCGTAGTGACCCCATCCCTGCACACCCCGTTGTTCCTGGAATGTCTGCTGCAATGGAATGATGTTAATGGACATGACACAAACAGCATGCAAACATGCATCCTGCCCCAGCACGGCTCTAAAATCATGTCCCGGTCCTAAATTCCCCCCACCGCCCCACTAACAGACCCACAGCAGTGAGTCCCGTCCACCAAACACCTCAGAACCCCAATCATCCAATCAGGAACCTGTAGCCACAGAGAGAGAGAGAGGAAAGGACAGAGTCACTGACACGACCAAAGACAACAGCAAGAAAAAAATGATTGTGGCAAATCACCTCCACCAACAGAAGGCGCTAGTGCGGCTGTGAACTGTTGCATCTTGATCGATTTTATTTAATACCTCTAAACTTTGGTTAGGAAATAAATGATTGCCCTGCGAGGCTTAAAAAAAGAAAAAGGCGGAAATGTGAACCAAACAATTGTGATGATGCGATTGGAGAAAATACCAAAACAAAATGAGAGTTCAGAGAAAGGTGGAAAAATCAGAAAGAACAGCGAATAGATCACATGGCGGACGATAGACACAATGTACATATACATAAACCTCATTAAAATAAAGAGCTGTAATATTTGAGCAAATCTTCTTTCCGACAGACATTTGGAAAGCAGGCAACGCATTTGGTTCAGTTTCTGTGTTCTCAGGTTGGAGACTTTAAAAAATAGTGCACCGAGCACTATTTCAGTAAAAAGCGTTAAAAATTCAAATTTGCCCCAGCTCAGGATTTATCCACTGCAGCAACGTCGCAGTGCAGGTAAATAAAGTTAGTGTTCGTGTGTTTGTCCTCGGGCTCACACAGTGAACAAAAGCATACGGGAGTCTGCGCTTGAGTCGCGAAAAATCTTACACACGCTTTCCATGTGTGATGTCATAGCAGGGCGGGAGCTGCCTTAGGTGATGTCATATGTAGGTGACCGCACCTTTGCTGTTTTTCTCTAGTGTGACCTCCACGTACGACGTCGGGACGTAGCCCTCCTCACCACCCTGTTTTCGAACCCGCGTCCATCCGTCGCCTTTATCTTCCTCTATGATGTACAGCACCTCGTTCTCGTTCATTACCAAGGTGCCTTCGTTTGAACCTACGAGAAACACACACCAACACTTTACATTCAACAGGAAGGATGTTTTGTTGAAATCCAGCACTGTTATTTCTTACGAAAACATGTCCGGGTCAGAAAATCTCATTCTTATGACTATAATGCAAAAAAGTTAGGGTGATGTCACAATATCAAAAATATCTTATTTTATATATATATATATATATATATTTTTTTTTAAACAGCAGATATAAACAGTGCCATACTGAATGAATAATTTAAATCATAAACAATTTTTTTTCACATCAATGTAATGAGAATTATATTTTTATATTGCACTAAATAAGGGGACATTGTCCTTGATCTGTATAAAAATAAAAAAATGGGCTTTATTTTCTTATAATAAAGAAAAATCTTTCATGTTTGTCTTTCCATGCTGAGGTGTAAAACAACCCACTCAAGCTTGTTTCCTACCATCAAAAGAGTAAAGAGCTTTGCAGTGGCCGATGGCAGGAAGAGGGTCGTCGTCGTCAAACTCATCATCAAACTCGTGTGGATCAGGCTGAGGTGGAGACCGATGTTCCTGGTTCTGATCGTCTGTGTAACTGCCTTCAGGACTACCAATAGAAATACAAAATATCCGTCAATAAATTAATCAATAAGCAGATGATGTACCGATTATTTTGCACTATACTGTATATACAAAGCTATGTTGAAAAGGAAAATTATTGAAGACCCTATCGATATACATTAAGACATACGCAAAACATCCTATCTGTCTTGTTAACACAGCTGCTGTGCCTTTTACGGTCTCCTCATTTCCATAGACAACAATCTCAAACAACAGCAGGGACATCTCAATCTAAGCTTTGCTTTACAAACAGTTTAGACTCTCACAGGAGACGAGTGTATAGCAGACATATTATAACCGTTGTGTCTTGAGAATGCAGATAATGTAATCAGGAAACACAGACCTCTCTCTGCCATGAGGAGCGTGATGGTTCACATCCGCACTGGACCGCCGCTCACTACGGGAACCGTGCTTCCCTTCAACCTCTGCTAGCCAACTCTGAGAGACAGAAGAACAATTTCAAATGACAAATCCATGGTTAATGAAAAACTTTGTCATTGCATGCAAAGCAGAATCTGTATTGTAATCACTCCTCCACAAGGGGTCGCTGGAACACAGTGCTGGTCGGCCGTTGCATGTCAAATTTGGCCAGATGTACGTTCCCGGAGGCTGTGCCTCCTTATAAGACTACAACAATGAGCCGTTCCTCTGGGAAGGTTACCTCATTTTTATGGATCTCGGAACGGAGTTTCTCCATGTTGCATATGGTCTCTGAAATCTTGGGCTGGAGGCTCCCGGGATCGCCCATCTGTGGGTTCTTCTCATAGACGTCCTTCATTTTGTTGAGAGCGTCTCTATGATGGGGGACATTTGTGAGTTATCTAACCAAAGATCACTGCATTTTTCATGTCATCTTAATATAAAATAAAGTAGATTTTTTTTGTTCTTGATAACTAGACACTATATAATAAATAAAGTATAGAAATAAAAAAAATGTGAGCAATACTGGATCTACACGATCTACCTTTGGTCCATTTCCTTCTGTAGGTCTTTGTTCAGCTCATCGATTCTCTGTTGCAGTTTTTTGCGTCTCTGTTCAGGGGGAAGGTGGCTCAGATCCTCTAATGTAGGTGCCTGTACAAACACATGTTAACACTTCACCCAAAAATGAAAATGCTGTCATCATTTACTCATCTTCATGTAATTCCAAACCCGAATGACTTTCTTTCTTCTGCAGAACACAAAAGAAAATATATTTTGAAGAATGCTGGAAATCAAATAAATATTGTTCTTTGTATTACAAATAAGAAAGAGTCACATAAATGTTTGAAACAACATGAGGGTGAATATATATGAAAATAATTGTTCTTTTTGGTTAAACTATCCCTTTAAAGGTTGGAGGCAAAAATGTTTCAAAAAAGCTTCAATCATACAGCAAGAGTCTCAGGAGACAGTCGCTCTTAAAATATGTCCTTCCCACAGCTTAATGGGCCCATTTGTTTGCATATATTGGAATTTTGTAACTCAGCAGACGTTTGTAAACATACAACCGCATTATAAGATATACATCTTTAAGCCATATGAAATGAAGGAGGGGTATGATTGAAGTCTGGCATCCTGCATGTGGGAGCTAAACACAAAATCTATTCTCAAACCTAGATATACAGCAGAAATATATACAAGACAAACATCACCAAAAACTTACCAGTCTCAATGACCACTGAGCAGTAAATGTTATTGTCATGGCATTTCAAAACAAAAGAACAAAAGACAGATCACTCATGGAAGTCGAGTGCACTGATGATTTTAATCACATTTTCAAGATTTGTGTTAAGTCGCATTAAGCCAAGTTCAGGCTATGAGTTCAGAATTAGTTGTGAGTAAGATGTGGTTAATACCGCAAACAAGAAGTCTGGTCATAAACCTGAACCAACCTGAAACCTCACGACAACCTCAACTTTCTTTTTAACATTTCCATCTTAAACCATACTATCGACTAGACTGTTTCTGGTCTTCGTTTATCATCTACTGGGAACTGGTTTTACTGAAGTAAACTACTTGGAAATAGTATTATCTATTATTATGGCAGTTAACAGGGTGTTAGGATTACCACTAACAACGATGATGATAAACAAAAAAATGTTGATAAAATAAAAGCTGAGGAATATGAGATTTCAGAAGAGCTGTTAAGATGTCTTTCATGAATGTTCAAAGTTGATGAAAGGCTCTCCTTCAAACTGTACGTGAACGGTCATCATTCGTTTATAGGTTAGAAAACATCAGACTGGTACTCTTTGCACAAATTTAAAAATAATTTTGAGGAACATTTCTTCTCAAAGAGATCCACAGCTGCATATTAAACTTGTTTCTGGTAAACAAAATCAGTTTGGCATTTACTACACAAACACAGAGATTTTTCTCCCAAAACAGTTGAAGCTTAGTTCAGGGATTGAAAGGAAATTGGTGAAATTTTCTGACTAAACTCCCAGACCAGTGTCTGTCACAACTATTCTTGGCATTACCGTCTCAAGTTTTGAGGGATGTTCACACTGACAGTGATTTACAATGTCCACCAGTCATAATATCCAGAAAACCCGAATTTATTGATACAACAAATTTGAGGCAACACAACCATTTTTAGTGCAAAAACATTTTAGCAACTTTATGCAACATGATGCAACACATTCACCTCTTGAGAAGGGCGTAAGAGCTTTTATGGTTTACATCTTTTAAATTACTGTCATGTGAAAACACCTTTAGAAAAAAAAACACATACTTGAGTAGTGTCTTTAGTAGTGTGCATTAGCTTTATCTTAAAAATAAAGAAAAAAAAACCATCCACCCAACACACCCCTTCACCACGTTCTACTGCTGTACGCATCAATTTCAAGACTTATTTAAACCCCAGAGTTAAAATCAGAGGCACAGCTCTTCGGACCCAGATGAAGCTTCATTCCTTCACTCACAAACTTTAATCACTTTTCATCAGTCCAATTTTCTCATGTGCAGGAAGCAGCTAAACCTCGGGTGAGAGAAACCGGCACAAGCGCAAGCTCTAACTTCAACTAACTTTAAAGCCACCGCAAACTCACACAGGCCGACTCTTACCCCTCTTCTCACAGCTCGGAATGACTGGATCTTAGATTTTGCGATTTTCATTTCAGACAGGCGGTTTGTTATCCGCTCAGTAGGGAATTTAGGAGACTGGAAAGGACCGGAGGGAAAACTTGGTCGGGGAGGGGGGGGAATGGTTGGGGGAATCTGGGACAACAAAGATTTTAGGTGAGCTTATAACCAAACATGTGAGCAAATAAAAACAAAACAATGGTTAATGTATAGCTGGTTCAAAGACCACTAAATATAGTTGCTTCCTAGCAAGTTTCAATCTTAAATGTTACTTTCAAAGGAACAAAAAACATGAAGTAATGCTCTTTAAAAAGAAATCAAAAGGTCATGGCAGAGGTGTAAAAGCAGAAGTTAAAGTTTTACCCTGACTTAAAGTCTGTGGCACGTCACACAAGCCAAACTAAACAGCCTAGCGTTGACTGGTTTTTATTTTATTACTTATTAATAAGCAAATGGGCCTTAAAGTTGAAAAAAGTGAAATAAATAAATAAATAAAAAAAAGAGTGTCTAAACCTCACCTTGGGTTTCTTCCCAAAAAGCCAAAGCTTGTTTTTGGTTCTGCCGATGGCATGTTTGGGGTCTGGTTTGCCTCCCTCATTTTTGGGGGTCCCGATAGTGCTGTCTGACCCCGTCCTCTGGATGTTCTGACTGAAATCCTCAAACGGAAATTCGCCGGGGGGCTCGAATCCCGACTTAAACGACTCCACAACAATATCAGAATCCTGCGGGAGGACGACATCAGGTTTAACCTTTCAACATATTTCATTCAGTGTGCACACTCCCAGAACACTTTTGTTTCTGCACAAACTGTATTTGTACCACACCTTTATTTGAGCTTTTCAAATAATACTCGACTCTCTGACCCAGCTAACTTTTGGAACAATACTGAGAATATTCAAAGGTAAAAAAAATGTAGGGCAAAAACGTGACATTATCTTTGTTATGGGAATTGACTGGATGGTCAAAAAGAGCGTTGCATATCACAATAAAGCCTGTTGGCAGTAGGGGTTGTAAAGGAAAAGGAATGTGTGATGTCAGGAAAAGTAAAAGCAAGTTGTTTTGATTTGATTTTAGAAAGACAATTATTTTTTACTTGTACATATGACTCATGCACAGAAACAGGAACAAGTATGAAGTAAACACAAAAAAAGTATGTTGACTGGTTACCAGGCCATGTCATTTTCACACTATGAGCCCCATGCCATCAAAAGTCAGGGACATTCATATCACAATAATGACGATGAAAGATGGTCAACAGTTCAGTGTGTGTTTGTCGAGGGTGTGGTGGTCGAAACAAAAGAACTGGCTTCATGTCACCACTTTAACAGCCTCAATGAGGCTCGTTTGACCTTAGCGTTTCTGCAGAGGGCATTAGGAAATCCCAGGACAACTCATTGTGAGATCACGAACATAAGCATAAACAGAAACGGGTCATAATAAGAGAGAGAGTACTGACCACTGGTGAAAGAATTATAGAGGAGAAATAAGAGAACAGAAAGACCGAATGAAAATGAGAATGTAAAAGTTAACAATGTACTCTGTTTTTGTAGCCAAAGGTGTTAACCCTATTCAAATGAAGACAAAACTGTTCTCGCCTTCAATATAGCACAAGTGCATCGAGATCATTAGAACTTCAGTTGCAGCTTTATTGGTTCAGCATCCCCACATTAAATTAAAAATGCATGAAAAACAGTCCTTAATATGGGTTTGAAATGACATGCATTGCAAAAACAACTGTATTTTTACTGTGTTATTTTACAGAATTTTCACACATTTTAACAAATTCTGTAAAAAATGTCAAATTACAGAAATCTAAAAGTTGGGTGTAAAATGACATAAAAAACATGTCATTAGACTTTACAAAAATGTTATTTTACGGATTGCCAGAATATTTCAGTTTTTGACGTGTATTTTACATTATGATGATTTTTATTCATTAATAATATATTATATAATTTTAAATAATAGCCTTGACTCTTGATGCAATACTGACCTCACGATGCGATTTGTTCACGATTTGTTTTTTTTTTACAAATGAGTTGCGACAAATTAAAAATAAACAAGTGCCCTTTAATTATTTCTCAAATGCTGCACATTTCTTTGTAAAAGAAAAAATCTTTTATGTGAATTCCAAATGAAATAAAATAAAAAAGTATTTTTAATATAAACATACTAAGACTTTATTCGGTGCTTTTCCTAACTTGGATTTGTTTTTAACATTTTTAAGAAATATTAGCAAAAGCATATCCACGTTTACCAAGTTTGCAGTGAACACAGTGACCCCTGCTGTTAAAAACATGAACCGTGATTTATTTATTGATTTTCAACCAACTCATGGTGAATCGTTACCTCCCTACTTATAATTGTAGAATGAACTTTTCCTTTAAGTAGAATATTGTTTCTTTAAACTGTCCCTAGTGACTGTAAAAACACTAGGTGTATGATGCCCCCATTGCAACCTTTTCATGAACATCAGTATATGCGGCAGAACTAATGTTTCTCTCCAGTTCTCTCAACTGTCTGCTATCTCCCTGCCTCCCACTTGCAGTCTCAGATACTTCCTTTCTCCACTGGTGTACTGGACCATGTCTACTGTGAATAACCTTAGGTGCAGAATGACCTCGGGCTGAAGCACGGTACATTCCCTTCAGTTCATAACGGCAATTTATTACTTGTGGAAGTGCACGCTCTGGCACTTACCCTGCGCTCGTCCACGTTCTTGGCGGCGGTCACCATGCCATCCAGGCATTTGGAGATAATGGGAATGACTCTTCGTTCCACCTCAGCAAAACTCCGGTATGTCTCCCCCAGCTTGACCGTCCGACGTCCATCCATGTCCTGCAGATTCTACAAACAGATGGACATAGATGTTTCACTACAGGATATTAAACTCTTCTATATCATAAACATGATATACTGTAGAGATGCATAGACCAAAAATGTTGATGACTCATCATGCACTACACACTCTTGGCCAATTAAAAGCTCTGTAGAATATGAATGTCCCTCCCACGATGATCATAAAAAAAGATAAATGCTACAAATATTCATAATAAAAAAAGCTTTATAGTCAATATATTCATTATTTTATTTAACAGACAGAGAGCTCACCTTAAATATCTGAGGGATGGACACGTTAAAGTGCTTCCACTGCTCGCTGTTGAAGTTTTGTAACTGAGCCGCATACTCGTTCTTGCTTTCCTCCGCCATGTGTTGTCTAAGATATAGCTGGGACTTTGCCTAAGACAGAAGGAATGGTCCATCTGTATTACTGACACATCAAGAGATCAGTCCAGACCTCAGAACAACCCCAGTGTTGGGTCCAAACACTATATTCTCATGCTGTTTTTCTAACGGTTTACATTCAGACAGTAACTGTACAAAATAAATCAAGGAACACATGGACTACCTTTTCCACCTCAGACTTTGTGGCGTTGATGTCATTGTCTAACCTATCGTACATCATCTGTGATTTCTCTGCCTCTTTGCATTCTCGTTCAAACTTCTTTTTACTCTGTGAAATGAAAAAATAAAGACACTCAATGGGCTGTCAAAACAGATGGGATGTCTTTCCTGTGATGCTGCTCGCGCATCCTTGCAATTCTACATAAAAGTGTTGTAAAATCTGACAGGACTTGATCTTGTGACAACAGAATATGAAACGTATACATACAAACATGCAAAAAAAGAGTAAGGCGAGCGTTAATGAAATTCGCGTTACGGCTTCCAAAGCATCTGTGTTTCATTTTGTGACAGTGCAAGAAAGAGGAATAGCTGTGCGATTACGACACGGCCGTTCTCAACGCCAGATTCAGCTGTTGCTGGCCTTGGTCTGCAGCAACCATAAAACTGCAAAAATACTTCAGCCTCGCTTTCTACGACACGCACTGACAGGCAGGAAACGTACAAGATGCAGGAATGCAGCAGAGGGTACGAATCCCAGAAAGAGGAAAAACAGAATGGAAAAAAGGGATCTTGATAACATAAGTGAGCCACAGGACGGTTTGCATCTGTGCCAACAGCTTTCTGCTTCATAGCACTGTCACTTTCTTCTGTTTTGTGCACACACACACACACACACACACACACACACACACACACACACACACACACACACACACACACACACACACACACACACACACACACACACAACCAGACATCTGGATCCCAGGTCACAGCTGGAGGAGAGGTTGTGAATCGGTCACCCACAACTCTGGTATATTGTACACCAGCAATACATTAAACTTGTTAGTGAAGTGAACACTCACATTGTCCATGTGCTTCCAGCACTGGTCTAGATACTGCTGTGCTTTTCTTCCCTCTTGGAGGTGCTGTGGCACAGACACAAGAACAAACAAATTTAAAAAAAAATCTCTCACCTCAAGCGTCAGCAGATCGCAGCATTCAAGCTCAGGTGTATGCAGTTAATACTCACATGTTTTCTCTCTGCCTTCAGGTCCTGCGAGTATCTCATCACCTCCCCGTACACTTTGTGCCCCATCTCCTCAGCAACGACCTCTCGCTGACCTGCGTAGTCATTCAACTCATTCAGTATGGCGTAGAATGACAAACAGGAAGTGAACCTACAGAAAGACAAAAACAAGATAATGATGAATATGGTATATATGATGAACTTATGGGTAAACAGCTGCTTTCCATCAATCTATAAAAATGACAAAAATCGTAAAGCATTAATCGAGTTGCTGACAAATTACAATGAAAGTATAAGCATTCAAAATATAATTATTATAATACAACACAAAAAGCTGTAAAATTTATATTCCAATTTAGCGGCATCTAGTGGTGAGGTTGCGAATTGCTACCAGCGGTTCACTCCATTTTGAAGCACTATGGTGGCTAACAAAGGACAAACATGTCATCATGTTTACGCTTCTATGCTGAAGGAGATAACATATTTATGAAACACGCTCTGTAGAGCAGTTTGTCCGTTTAGGGCTACTGTAGAAACAACATGGGGAACTCCATGTAAGGGGAACCGCGGTGTATGTAGATAGAAATAGCTCATTCTAAGGTAATAAAAACATAATACTTCATTATGTAAGATCTTTATACACCTCTGAAGATATAATTATGTATATTATAATGCATTTCTGTCAATAGATCCTCCTAAAAATTACACACAGCACCGTTAAGATCTTAATAAGTTCTTTGAATGGTCTTTGAGGATCTTTAGACCTCATGTGAACTCAACTCAGGGCTTAGTTTAAATACGAGACATTTTATTGCTTTTGGTTTAAAAAACACATCTATGACTTTATAAAAAATTAAATGCATTTAACATACACACACAGCATCTCCTCGGGTTGCCTTCACAGCCTCCGGGGGCCAACAGACTTCAGTCTATCTGTATGTTGATATTGACCAAAGGCCAACCTGCGAGGCATGACTAGTTTACTGTATTAAAAATCCCTCATTCACAAGCACACCAGGTGGCCCGTATCTTCTCTTTAGGGGTGTGTGTGTACATTGGGAGAGCTCCCCCACCTCCAGAGTTGAGTTCTAATCAGTGAGCTGTCTGTACGCTGCGTGAAGAATGTCCCGGGACAGAAACACGCTGGGAGAAATTATTCCTGTGTAATGGAATTAATTACGGGACGTGGGAAGGTCCTTTGCTGACAACATACAGTACACACCCCATGCCTAACCTCCCCTCCCCCTTACATCTAAACCTACAGCAAACAGAGCATGCTGCTTGAGAAACCATATCAAATTTACAATCTGCAAATAAAATGAAATTCAAGTGAAATGTTTCTTAAACTCACCGGGGCTCATCATCTTTGGAACGTTTGGGGCAGTATTTCTTCACCAGATTCCTGTTGGGGAACAAAATGAAATATTTAAAATGCAGAGAATTTTCTCTTACATTTGGACTAGATGAAACAACATCATCAGCGATCCCACAATCCCCCTAACATCAAAACTACAGCTATTTGTACAGCTCTGAAGGGAAAACAACAGCGTCTACAGCGTGTTTGGTTTGTGCATCAGAAAATTAAAGTAGGCCACAGTAAACAGGTCAAAAAAGTGATGGTATGCTAATGCCTCTTCCCCTCCCCATGTCCCACGCGAAATAATCTCAGGGGAAAGAACGCCGAGACGAATGTTATGTGGGAGCTGGTGAGAGACGCTCTGCTGCTGCGCTTCGGCATGCTCCTCTCCTGAGGGACGGCGGGGGTCCGTTTAGTGTGCAAAGGGAGTGAGAGATCCCCCTTCCTCGAACCCCCACTGAGCTGCCAGTCACTTCCTGTCAGAATGGTTCCTCAAATTCACTTCATGAATTAGATCAAACAAAAACACACTTCCCCTCTCCTCAGTTTGGTTATGATTGTTACTCGGATAACTTCTCAAAAATAACTTTTATTCTTCTGTCAATGTCAGATCCTGCTGAAGTGAACAGTGCTTAGTACTTACAATTGTCTCTGCATATAATAATAATACTTCAGGCCACATCACTTTTATTGTACACATTTGTTTTGTGCGATTTATAGTTTCCAATTTGAACATAATTGTGACCCAGTCTGTCTCAAAAAACTTTTGTGATTTACTGTTTTCTACACATAATCATAATTTAAAGAACATTCTGTAGAAAGATAATCTTTATATATTTAATACTGCCAAGTCCAACACCGAAATCACAGTGAAAGTAATGGTTGAACTCAAACTTTGATGCTTGTTATCTCAGAATTAGATTTTGAGAATTCCACCTGGTTTTCGCAGACTTGGTTTACAATTTAAAAGTCGAGACTTGGACAAGACCTAGACTGTAATGCGTGTCTGGTCTATTCACTTCTTGCTATGTCAGCTCTTGAGAGAAAACACAGTCTGGGTGTTGCCAATATGTGCCGTGTCTCGCGGGGGTTAGAGAGCAGTGTGGGATCTGTCAGGTAGAATGAATGTGGTACTACACCAAAACCCTCAATGAGATTGGAGAGGGGGAAGAAAAGGGACTCTATGACCATAGCCAGGCAACAACAGAATGTCTACAGGGACATATGCATCCCGAGAATGGAGATCAGGAGAAAAAGAAGAGGAGAGGATAGAGACAGAAAACAGAGGAGAGGCCCCAGCTGCAGTGTCCTATGGCGACTTCACAGCATGTCTCATTCTTAGTTTGATCTCACAACAAATCTTACAATGTGGAACCTGGAGGGGAAACAGTACAGTGTTGTTTATGAGCACTGATATGTCTCACCATTACATCGACTCCCTAAGCAACATTACCTCATCAGAGAACGATAAAAAAAAAAATCAATAACATGGGTCAAGAAAGATGCACTTATCAAAACCCTATTATAAAATAAGTGTAAATATTTTCCACAATTTAGAATACTACTAAACTCATCAAAATTATGAAATAAAACAAAGGGAAGTATATTGCAACTATTTCAGAATTGTGTTGCAACTAAAAAAATACTTTTTACATTTTAGCACCTTCAGTGTTGTCAACATTTTACCTTGAATTTACAGAAATGTGTTCTTGTCATTTTATCAAATAACTTCTTCAGGTCTCACCCTGAAACGTGTTTCTTAAAGGAGTTTCCATCTATTCTTTTGATCTATGGGCTTCTCTGTCTTCATTATTCAGTCAGTTTGTTTTGTAACGAAAAACATTTATGTTAGCAAAATTACTTTTTTGTCTACGCAACCAATTTCATACATTTAAGCATACACCTTCAGATTAATAATATAACATATAAAATATGTGATTTTTGTTAATTCACTGTTTTTAAAGCCCCCAAAAAATGTCATGCATTGGTCAATATGGACTAACTGGGCAACAGAACTGATGTGTATGGTTAGACTCTCACCGTAACTGCTTCGCATACGCCTGCTCGATGTCCAGACGCTCCTTCACGAATTTTGCATAGCGCTCCAGAAAATCGATGCCCCATTGCGTGTGCTTGTCCAGATTTTCAAACTGGTCCTGATCAAGAGAGGAAGAGAGAGATTGAGTGAATGAGAGTTTGATCTTCTACCGGCCTGCTGCTGCCAGACAGGAAGCATGAATATGGAAAGACTTGTTTGAAGAATATTAAACATTTGCTGAGTAAGTGCAGAATATAAATCATTGCTGAATAAACATTCACGTACAGACATTTCTGGTTGTTATCAGTAAACATGATGTTCCAGATAATAATTTCAACATGCCATCCCAGTGTATGAACAAACTGGAATTTCATATACAGAAGGAAGAGAAAACCAAAGTAAATCATGTGAACACTGATCTGTTAATGGTGATGTTTGGAAGGCTGTATTACCAAAACGGTAACCAGATAGCAATTGATTACCATTATTCAATAGCCCACATAGTTGTAAAGCCATTTAAGAATTCAACTTTATTTTCCTGGTCTGTGGTCGATAAACACCAAAATTACGTTTCCTGGAATTTTTACCAGACCTAATCATAACCACTGGATGGAAGTAACATCAAAACCTGTGCTTTTATCTGTGCCATCTGTGTTATTGCTCAGATTTATTATTTAATGAAACACAATATATTGTTATTGTCAAGGTTATAGAAAAATCTCTGCAGATATGTAGACGACTGAATGACAGATAAAATCACAGAGCGCCAACCTGGACGCTAAACCGGGTGAGCTGAGAGTTCCAGCTCACGGCGATTACATCACAATCCACACCGCCAACCCAACAACCAGACACAACACATGATCCATCTGCGTTCTGAACGACACACAACTCTATGGAGGAGTAACGTTTACAGCTTAACATTTCAGGCCTATTTATGGTAAAGCCCTCAATCTAACAGACTCAGACGGACTGGATGAAAAAAAGAGAAGGGCATACAGACTACAGAAAAACTGAGGCAGTCATTGATCCTCAAAAAGAAACATTTGGCAACATTTTTAATAGTCAAATTACAGAATTTCGCAGACTGATGCTCAGCTACTGTTGTGCAATGTCTCAAATCATGTAAATGAAAACGGTTTTGGGGTATTTTGGAGCTCTAAGGAGGTGAGACGTCTCACACTGGAGATGTGTCTTTATGAACTGTGAATGTGGCCACGGGCTTTAGACTCTCAGCCTATATTGAGTCCAGCATGTGAGAGTCAGACGGGCTGTATGAGGATGATGATCTCTGAGAGGCGACACTGAAAGAGAGAGACAGGCATGCTGGGTTTTATCCTGAGGCAGAGCCAGTCAGTTCACAGGGGGCACAAGGCAACAATCCTTCCCCTGTTCAACAGCAGATGACATGCAAGAAGTGATTCAGATGATGCCTCCATCCTAATAATCAACATGGTATATTCTTCCAAATATCTTTGTGCTCAAGCCCAGGACATCCATTTAACACGCATGTACAGATCAACACATTACAAACAGTTTCACTAGAGCTTCGTGGTGATCAGCGTTTATCCATAATCAAACCTGCCTGGATCACATAAACGACAACCAACCACACCACCCCCACGTGAGAGTAGAGCAGAGGAGAGCTTTGTTGTGAAGTTCTGGCACTAGCTCTGCGAGATGGGAGCCAGCCAATTAACTTCCTCTGCTGGAGAACAATAAACAAACCTCTTTAGAGCACCTTGTGGAACTCGACACAGATTACAACCTCATTCAATAAGCCTCACGCTGAAGACGTCTGACGAAAATCATCAGGAATCGACTTGATGAGACACTACCATGTAATGACACAAGAACATTAATGACAATCCCATGTGTTGAAGGTACAGACACACAACAGTTGAGTAACTGTGTTTGCAGAGTTTTCTAGTTGCCAATAAGTTCTCAGATTATGGCTGATGATCATAACAAATACAACAAATAAACACACACACACACACACACACACTACAATCAAGTCAATGCAGCAAGCAGTGAGAGAGAGAGTGAGAGAAAAGGATAAAGTGAAATTAAGATAAAGCAGAAATCTCTGTTTACACACAGAAGCAGCAGTTAATCATTTCTCTGACTTATACACACTGCACACATCACCACACAACCAGCCATTTAACCGCAGCCCCTGACACACGCATCAGGTGGGAGGTTTAAACCCAAATCATCTCCCAAGAACTGATGAGTAGAGCATAAACACACAACACATAAGCATGTGAGTGTTTCATGAGGGCCAGACAGTGTGCACTAGACACAGTCCTGTTGGTTCAATGCTGGTCGATGCAGAAATCGAAGAAAATCACCTTAGCAGCACACTGACTCTTCACTCGAGTAGATACACAGCTTCCCCCCACCATCTGTCATTCTTTTACTGGCATTTTTAATGTACACACGTATATGGTGAAAGTACTGATATATGATTACTCCACCACAAACATGCAAAAGATGAGCAAAACTAAACATGAGTGTCAACTAGTGAGTGGGTCATCTGAACAAAAAGCCAAAAATTGGGAAAATCTGCCCATATATTAGGTATGTCAAATGATTATTTGTAATTAATCGCATCCAGAAGAAAAGTTTGTTTATGTAATATACGTCTGTGTATTGTGCATATTAATTTTGTATTTATAAACAAATACACATACATAAATATATATATTTTTTAAATAAATTAAATAAAAAAAATTAATATATATATATATATACAAAAAATAAATATTTATATATAATTTCAGTTATTCTTAAATATAAATAAATACATCTAAATATTTCCTTAATATATATACACACACACTTGTATGTGTTTGTGTTTATAAATACATTTATACATTTACATATTATTCTGCATGTGATTAATCGCGATTAATCGTTTGACACTCCTACCATATAAAAAAAGAATACAGACAAAAGTGAACCTTAATAAGCATAAAGTTCTACAACACAATGCAGTTTCATGGAGTGGGTATGACTTAGTGACATAACAAGAGAAGTGTTTTAGAAAATTACCCAATAATGATTTTACCACAAAGGGACGGTTTTATTCAGACAATGCTTCTACATTAAATTGCCAAGGGTCGAGCTAGTTCCTCTTTCAGTCTGGAAACGTATGCACACTGGATACCCAACCAGGATTATATAATAGATTTCATTTGTAAAAATTGAATAAAAATATAAGGAACATTTTCAAAAGAAAGTCCAACCATCGCTTGCCAGTGTCAAATGTTCCCCCCTTAACGCTGGTTGCTAAGCACCGCAATGGTAGCTAAGGGGTTCTGAGTGGTTTTTAGCACATTGAATGCTGAAGTTTAGAATCCAATTGCAAAATGCAAACAATATCAGTTTCGATGAAATGACCGCCTTACCAAACACCAGTAAATATAGGTTTATACATTTTTTTGTATAATAATTATATTAAATTTAATTGTATTTTAATTATTATAAATAAACATTTAGACAAGTAACGGTTCTTCTATGGTAACCCAAATAATAACTGGCTAGACATACTTTTAACTTGCTAGCTAATGTCATTTACTTATCAGAAATAATCTGCAGGAACTCTATTCTATTAGTTAAGTTTGGGCCACAAAAGTGTGCATGCACAGTAACGTTTGTTTATGTTGTTGTTTTGAAATATAAAGTAAACCTATTTAGCAACTCGATGGAAAAAACAGCCTTTTGAACCACATACTGGCAGATTGGTCAACCAGCGGGTTCCTTCTCAACACGCATCCACAGACCAAACTCACACCATCCAACACACAGCTTGAGCCATGGGTCTTGGTGCCATGTGTTCTCTGACTGGCCCGTATGCACCAATAACAGTATGGAAATGGTGGTCGGTCAGCTTGTTGTGAGTCTGTTTAACTGGCAGAACTGATAACAGTCCCAAGATTCTGAATGCTAAACATTAGTCAAGCCCAGAATCTTTCACACATCTTTGTTCTCTCTTGAAACTCAGCCTGTTGAAATATTAAACAGTGAAATTAAACAAAAGAAACAGCCAAGGGTTGGCATTATTCATCCTATTCTCTGGCCGGCTCCTTGGAACTGTTGGTGCCAGAGGTAGGCGAGCATGCTTACTTTGTGTCCTTACGTCATCCTCCCTAAACGCTTCTGAATAATTTAACGCAATGAGTTCATGCAGACTCCGCCTCCACAGGCTAACTTGCAGTTGCTAGGAGACAAAGGAGGCGGGTTATATCGGTTTACAGAAACCTGATAGAGATCTCAAAATTGAGTCTCAGACCCCCACTGCAGTGTCAAGAACATCTCAACTGATTAAAAATTAACTGGAGCAAAACATCACTGAATGTGACCCCATTTCACTTTTGTCCCCATTACTCATTTTAGCTTTTAAACTGAAACTTTTGCACCTATATTTTGCAAATAATTACTCTTTTTTTTGTGTGTGTGAAATAAAAAAAAAGATAAAATATCTTTAAAATGGGTTAAAATGAAATTAAAAGTGACCTTTCATGCTAAATTGTTCCCAAAAGCTTAAATTGTAAATCATTATTATAAAATTGTAATTTAGAATAAGGAGATTTTTTTTCTCCATGCTTAACTAATGTTTGCTTATTTTAAACAAAATAATAAAGCTACAGATTGCAGCTTTAACATTTCATATATTATAACTTTATAGTCTGACCTCAAACAGGAAAATATCTAAGAAAAAAAAGGTCATTTCAGACACTGGTTAAGAGTCCTTCAAAAAAGAATTGACACAAGAGAAATGTGGAGGGGGAACGTTTTCAATAAAAGGCTTCCTGAGAATTTCTTGTCGTGCTTGCGAGGCATATTAGATTTCCTGCTGCAAGATGAGGTCTCCAACGCAAGGTGATTCCAGCAAAGCTCCTTTAACATTTTTCCAGACATCTCCATCTCATGATTCCACCAGACATTGTGAACCGTTTAGATTTTTGTTCACACAATCTTCATCACGAATTTCATGTGTAAATGACATCTGCATTTATAATTTACTAATTTTCCAGCAAACTCTTCAATGTGCCAATTTATGCCACTTTTACTCACTGTGGGGAAAAATAAATGTGTGCTTTCAGACACGCAAGCTTCCATTTCACTATACAAATATATCTTTGAGCAGTTTAACAAGACGCTTCAGCAACTGCTGTAAATGTTATTGTGGGTCATATCATATCAGGAAGAGGTGGGAAAAATAAAAGCTTGGGGAAGCAAAATCATTAGTGACATTTTGATGATCACTGGAAAAAACTTGCACAGTGATAATCGATCATAAGACTGGGAACACGTAAAACAGAGATAAAGGTTAATTTTTACTTATTGTTGGCTTGAAGGAAATGCAAAAGTTAGGTTTGACTAAGCTCAGCATTAAACTGAGAGGAGACAATGTAAGTAAAATATTTCAAACTAAATTGTAGGTTGTAAAAATCTCACAATGACATGATCTGTGAAGACAGGCTGCAGTTCTAAAAGATAAATATTTTTATTTTTTATATACCAAATTGCAACTTAAAATTGATTTATGGTAGAACTGATGGTGTCAGTTAGAGATTACATCAAAATGCTATTTTAAAGGAGAATAAATGATGACAATGTTCTACAGTTTTAAACAGTTTTTTAGGAAACCCCATCAAGGAATGAGGGAAGCTGATTTTCCACATATTCACACCAAGATTTATAAAACTACCCAAAAAGAACAAAAAGTTTCTTAAAACAGTCAACACAAAATAAAAATATGGGGTCTTAAAGGACAATGGACGTCTCAGGAGAGGCATCTCCTGGAAGACAAACATCCTGTGCTCAAATAATGACAGGAAGTGAGGTCAGTACATGAACAATAACATGAAAATCTTATCTCGAGAGCTGCGTGTGTGCTTTTCTGATCAGACAGATACATTTAATGCATGTGGCAGAGACCTTTATAACACACTTACAGTGCATTTAAGGGGAAATTTATTTTATTTATCAGTGTGTGTCCATCCAAGGAACTGAACCTACAATCTTTGCACTAACACAGTGCTCTATCAACTGATCTACAGGAACATGGGCATCTTTTGTACGGCTGAAATCGAGGACAAAGAAAATCTGCAATGCAAATTATGTTGTGATGTTAGCATTGTTAAATTTGCCTATGCAAGAATCAAACAGTGAGCTGAACCTCAGTCGGAGATGCAAACACGCAAACAGACAGAAACCACGCCCACAACCTGTTAAGGGGCGGGGAGAGGTGGAAATGTAAATCTGTCTTTATTACTAAAAATCACAGGGCTCCGAGCACTCAGTTTCATCCAAAATGTTGTTTGGGTACTCTCGAAAAAAAAACCCAGCAGCACTGCATGTTAATTTCATGAATTACACATGAAACATAAAAGAGAATCAAATCACTTCCTGGGAGTTTATTAAATTTGAACAACAGCAATTAAAATACCAAAATATTATCATGAAAAATATTAATGTGTGAGTGTAGATATAAATCAACTGGTGGATTCTGTAACATCATTTATAAAACTCTTTACTACAGTGTAATAAATAAACAAACATAATGCTTAAAGATATAGTTTAATCTCCAAACTGTCACAGATACAGATATATTTTTTATTAAACCATCATAGACAATTTGTTGATCATAATACCAGCAATTTAGTTAAAGTTTAGTTCACCCCAAAATCAACCTCTTGTCATTTCAAACCTGCATGACTTTCTTTCTTATGCAGAACACAAAAGAAGTTATTTTGAAGAACGCTGGTATCAAAAAACCATTGGTCCCCATTGACCTGCATTGGTCTAGAAGTGAATAGAGACCCACGATATTTGGTTACCAAAATTCTTTAAAATATCTTCTTTTTTGTCTGCAGGAGAAAGAAAGCCCAAACATGTTTGGAATAAGAAGTCATAATTTTATTGAGTTTAAATTGGTGAGACCACAAACACCAAATTCATACATCATAACTGCACTTTCATACTGAAATTGTGTATAATCTTTCCATTGTTTTAACCTAATCCATACATTAGCATTAAAATACTTTTTAAGGCATCTCCAAAATTTCCTTTCTGACTGTAGTATTGAGGGGTGGGGGATTCTGACTACTTGCCACATCCTCAAAACAACCTGCTGTGCCTAATGAGGTGCCCAAGGGCATCATCTCTTCCTCTCTCTCCCTTTCATCCTTCCTGTCTGGCTCACGAGGGACAAGCCTAATTCAGCCTCCACATGGCACCTCTTTTGATGCCGCCAAAAATAAAGTGTCTAAGTAAAAAGAGGCACAATCATTGGCCTCATATATGCCAGCAGCAGTGAAACATTTACAGCCGCGGTTAGCCGATCCCTACGTATTGTGTCTGGGCAAAAGCTGACTAGCCAGAATATGACAGTAGCCCTGTGGTGGCGGAAATTTGAGTCTGTGGGTCCAATGAGAGGATCAGATGAGGATATGCAAGGGGGATGGGGAAATATAGACAAAGGAAGACTGGAAGATCACTTTCAGCCTTAACCATAAACCTGGATCTTTGTCCCTATGGATTGCTCTTTTGAAAAAGACAGGATTCATTTATGTCCCTTGTGTAAACCACTTCCATTCAAGGGTCGTAACAAATGAAAATTGGTTACACCAGAAACCTAAAGAAAACATCTGACAAGTGCAGTTTGTTTAGTGTTGACCCATTTTCTATTAAACAGAAAGTTGAGGCGGAATATATCAAAGGGCTAACCCTCCTTTTTTAAACAACCAACAATCATTAGTTCTGTAGTCCACAAATGTGATCTGCTACTTAGCTGGTTGCAGGTGACAAAGGGGGAGGGGCATCTTTAGGCTAACCAGCATCTTACTGGACAAAAAGAATGAGTGCAAGATGAGTCATCAACATGTTTAGACCATTTTCCCTAAGAGAAAAGCTGTACATTTCAAATGCTTCTTTCTTCCCCAACACTATTCCAACAGTAAACATTTAGCAAACTAGACCAATGGTCCTATGAGATAGGTACAGCTGTTGCAAACCAGTGACACCATCCGCTGAAGGTCTGGGCAATGAATCAGGCAGTCTGAAAGTGATCCTGACTGCGTAGGAGCCGGAACAGGAAACCATACGGAAAGGCCTCAGGAGAGGTCGCTACATAAATTCTTTCTTTATGATCTTAATGTTCCTGCCGGAGAGCAGGACTGTTTGAGAGAGAGAGAGAGAGAGAGAGAGAGAGAGAGAGAGAGAGAGATAGCATATCATAGAAAAGGCTCTATGACTCAATCAAACCTGTTTAGAGAAGGGCAGGAAAAGCACATTAGTGGCGAATCTTACAAGTTAGTCTAACTTCCTGTATCTTGATACTTTATTCCACAGAGTTTAATGTAGAGGAACGTAATGCCTTGGGTTTGTTTATACTAATTTGAAACATTAAAAGACATCTTAAGCGCAAAGGTGTCAGCCAAGACCTTTTCAATTTCATAATGTGTTAAAGCAATGAAAAGTACAAGAGTTATTGTATAAGACTTCACTGGATGTTTCATGAATGCAAAGGAAACTTTTTTATGGAGGAAGTGGGTTGGTGCCAGAAACATTATAGGTCACAGGGCATGTTTGCAAAGCTACACATTACTTGAGTCATTAACACAGAGAACACTGAGGGTGGGAACAATTGTTGTTTTGTGGCGCCTGGACAGTTCATGTCCCCGGAAAACTCACTCGAGGAACAAAAGACAGACTGTAACACTGGACAAATTAGCAGACCGTTGAGTCAGGGGGCAGCCAAGTGTCAATTTTACTCATAAAAAGGAAACTCTCAACATGACCTCTAACCTACGTGTATAGAACAAACTGGACAGCATTTTGTAAAAATCTTAAATGAGTTTATTTTATAGTCCATATGTTCTGAAGAATATCCAGATCTATGGGCAGTTGTGGGCAGTCGTGGCCCAGTGGTTAGAGAGTTGGACTCATGACCAGAAGGTTGCTGGTTTGATTCTCAGGTCTGGCAGGTAACGGCTGAGATGCCCTTGAGCAAAGCACCTTACCCCCACTTGCTTACTATACAAAATGTACAAATGTATAGCTTTGGATAAAAGCGTCTGCCAAATGCATAAATGTAAATGTAAATCTATGCAGACGATATGAAAGCATTTCTGTAATTAGGAAAAGGTTGCTTTGGAGAGACTGAACACAGGATTATTAATTCTTAAGAGATACAGCATGTCTCCTACACATCCATAAATCAGATTTACCCACTGCAAACTAATTATAATCGCTAATAAAATGACAAAAGCTGACCTGGAGGCCATTAAACGCCCAATCCAGATTCGTATGTTAATACAAAAATAGAAAAATGTGCTTTTTCATTAAAGCAGTGACATGAGTAATGCTGGCACACAAAATGTGAAACTGTGGCGATAGAAGAAAAATGGTACGGGTGTGTTTTTCAGACTCAAAAAAACATTGCTATTGGCTGCTTTTTTACTGCCAGTGAAGAACATGTTTTACACTTACGCCATCGGGGCCCAAGTTGGTGAGGTCATCTGTAATGCCAAGCCAGAAAATGTCATTTCCTGTATCCCGTGGGAGAATGCAGTGACGCGCTGCTCAGACAGATGGACCCTTACATATGCACATGCGTTCATGTTCAAGCACACCACAACATGTCTTCATTGAATTGAATAATAGTAATATTGCAGAATAATTTGCTGTTTCATCATGTAGTATTGTTGAAGTCAACCAAATGAGAGAGAAACAGGTTGTTTTGGTAAAGGGAGTGTTTATCCATTCGCACCTTTATGCTAACTGCTGTTCACTAGACGCCTACTTATGAAACACAGAAACAGGTTAAGGAACTTCACAAATAGGAGCTTTCATGAATGAGTCATTCACGATCAGGAGAGAAGCGAATCTCATGTGAATTCAACTACAAAAATGAATATATGAATCGATGGTCATTACGTAATAAAACTATATTACATAATGTAATGTTTGCAAACGTTATTAATGAAAGCAATTATAAAGTATCATAAGTAATACAAATAATAAACAAAAAAGCCAAAACATGACATCAATCCATCAATCAATATATCCAGTTCAGAATAAAATAGTGATTTTTAATCTTAAAGGCATAGTTCAGCCCAAAATGAAAATTCTGTCATTTACTCACCCTCATGTCATTTTAAACCTGTTTGACTTTCTTTCTTTAGCAGAACACAAAAGAAGATATTTTAAACAATGCTGGTAACAGAAAACCATTCGTCCCCACTGACTTGCACTGGTTTTGTGTCCATACAATTGAAGTAAATGGGGACCGCTGTTGTTTAGTTACCAACATTCTTCAAAATATCTTCTTTTGTGTTGTGCACTTTAAACGCTTCCACTATGTCCTATCCAGATACAACACAATAATATTCTGATGACGAAATTAAACAATGTAACATTATTACAAATATATAATTTTTGTTATGCAATTTGTCAGTTCCTATAACAATTTATTGATTAACATTAATGATCCACAGAACTACCGTCAAATGATCTCTGTGTCGGAGGATATTTGTATTTTCTTTATTCCATGTTATGACTTGGGTCAAGAAAACTGATCCCTGGTTTAGAGCCTAAGCAACAAACACTGAAATCGACCACTATTGTGTTACATAAGTCTTAGCAACACATGAACAATACAGCAGAAGGCGGGATAATGACAACAACAAAGAAGTTTTTGTACTAATTATTACTTTGTGTTCAGAACCCAGTGCCCACTCCTCCCAAAACTGACAAAACAAACAAGACCAAGGAACATCACAACAAACAAGGCTCAGGTTCCACAGGAAGCCAGTTTATATGACAATCCTGTGCTCCACACCAGCTCTCTAGGAACATTTGCCATACAAGAATTCACTTTGCATACAACCAGACGGATGCGCTTCACTGGTTCTCGCACATACAATAAACAGATTTTAATTCTGTGGGTGAAAGTGAATCTCTCTAAAACAGACAATATTTGAAATGCAATAAAAATGAAGAATTGGAAGTTTGCCTGGTGCCTGTATACACGTTACTTTGTAGAACAGAGACTTTTGATCTTGTTCCTGAAGTGGCATGGTAACCACAGCTTTCTATGCAAGTCACTTACAGAGCTCTTCGGATTAAAATAAACTCTGTCACTGGAAACCATCCAAATAAAAGCTTTTTTCTCAGACTCATTGAAGCACACAGGACTGAAAACAGCATCTGAATACGAGCTCACTCCATTCTAGAGATTTGCAAAACTACAAGTTTGAAATCAACTAGGTGGTAGGCTGTCTGAACAACTAGTTATCTAGTTTTGTGTTAAGAAATCCGATTTCCTTCACACAGTATGTGTCCTCACATTAACGCCCTGCTGCTGCTAATAAAGCTATAAAAAGTGGGTCTACTGATAACTTCTGACTAGTTGACTTATTGACTACTGACCCATCCCTAATCAATTACTAACCATACTGATTCAGATAAAAAAAACTAAAGTTTACGCATTGCTAAACCAACACCCGTGTGTGTTACAACCTTTGTGTCTAAATTACATTTATTATTATATTCTAATCCTCTAAGTCACTAGTTTATTAGTGAGTCAAAGGGACTCAACATGAGGTGTATAACCTGAGCCTTCTGAGTTTAACAAAATTAGCAAGAGTCACATGTTTTCTGGTAATAATTCATTCAGAAAATTGGCATGAATCAGTCCCAATGAAAAGTCCTTCAAGTAATGTACGTCTAGCCGATACTTCAGTCTGGCATGTCTGTGTCAGAACTGCAGAATGTTGTGATGTCATAATGCTGAGGAGATGGAACGATTGTTTAGAGGTGAGAAAGGACATGTCCTGGGAATCAATAAAATCTCGACCATTTCCATAATATATATATATATATTATACAAAAACAAATGTATTTGACAATGTTAATGGTCAGATTTTATTTGTCCTTGCATGTCTTGTGACGAAATATCATATGACCACTGATAAACATTTGGAATGGCGTGAGGGTGAGAAATTTGAGAGAATTTTAAATTTTGGCTAAACAATTGCTTTAAATGTATATCTACAACAGTGTTTTGCTGATACAAGAATAGAATAAAAGACTAGACTACAACTTTCTTTTCTGACATGCCTGTCATATTTAATCTTCAGTAAAATCCCAACAACACCTCGGATGAGTGGAGCTTTCTTTCATATGACGGCTGCTGACGGCTTGTTAAAATAAACCCCAAAACACCTACAACCCCTCTAAACCTAGTAACATCTCTCAATACCCTGAGGAAAGTCTCTACTATGGTCTGGAGTTTAAGATTAAAGGACTTTAAAGACATGCCAGTCTGGAGAAAACACAAGTGTGTGTGTGTGTGTGTGTGTGTGTGTGTGTGTGTGTGTGTGTGTGTGTGTGTGTGTGTGTGTGTGTGTAAAAAGGGAGTTGGTTCATTCCTTTGTGACACACACTTTTAAGACAGTATTCAGCACCATTACTGCAGACACGATTTATACTTTCCATTGAGGACTGCAAAACTATCCACTGAGCAGAGAATAACACCAGAATCATCTTAATACTTTCAATCGTACAAACACATAGACAGTGTCAATTAATAATTCATAATATTATTTAATGAATCATATTAATAATAAATGATCAAAAGGGTAAACAATACTTCAGTAATTGTCTGGTATTCCTAGTAACATGGCCTTGTAAACTATCGGTACTGTTTAGCATGTTGACTAAATGTTTTATGCTCTCCTACTCTCCTCTTTGGATAAAAGCGTCAGCCATAAATGTAATGTCATGTATTTAGGCCAATAAAATCAGTTTTCATCAATAAAATAAACAATGCTGGGACATGACCACTGATCTATATAATGATCAGTGGACATGACACCTGCTGTTTAAAATAAAAAAATAAATAAAACTAAATTTACTAAATAACACCAAATTTTAAACATTAAAACATTATTGATGTTAATAAAGGTCACATTTTGGCAGCTCAACCATAAAAAAACAATATCGCAATAACGCTACAATTTATATTGTCAATTGTTTCACCCTGTATCACATTATCGTGTCACTATATATTTGTTATTTTCCTAATTTGCTGTCATTTAAAGGTGGAGTGGTTGATTTGGAAAGGTGCTAACTTTAGCCTGTAGTTACAGCGTTCAGCCAGAACATTTTGATTGGGTGAACGTTTTTTAGTCCAACGCCTTTCATAGATGATATATAATTATAAAAATATTATTTGACCACTATACTTCTTAATTGCTATCAGGATATAAAGAGATTTCCAACCAGGATCACCAACCCTGCATAAAAATAATTTAATAATCAGAAAATAAAATATTTCTATTGCATCTTTAAATGTAATGTGTCTAAATAAGAGCTTCAGAAAGTATTCAAGTGTTTATGTTTGCAATTCCATTTGGTGACACAAGTGGCAAAGCAATTACACACTTGAGCTTTTAAGGAATCAAACACAGGTTCGGGTGTACATGCATTTTCAAGGTTTGAAGTTTGCATGTGGTTTGGAACAGAACGCATTTCCCTAGATGTGTAAAAGGAGAGTGTTTGGAGACTGCATCTCTCACCGTATGTACTACACAAAACTACAAGGAAAGCATGTTTTAACCATCACGCTGTGAATCCAGCTCACATGAACTTAATTCTCTTACAGATCCTCTTTTGTGAGCACCAAGACAGAGAAGCTCCAACCATGCGTGATCAATTAAATCTGCATGCTGGGTGGGAGAGAGAGAAAAGCTTTTTTCCTTCATTGGAGAATGAAGAACATAGACTATGTTAAACTAATATACATTAGGTGAACTTGACTTTTTAACTTTCACTGTATCTACGCCACAAACACACGTCATTGGCTGTGTCAGTTAATACGCCTGGCTGGTGAAAATACTTTGAGACATCCAGTGTTATCGCCTGTCAAACAAACACTGCTTTTACTGCAGAAAGATTTTTAAAGAGATTCAAGTGTCTGTACTCATGTGTCAACATGTCAGTATGCATTCCTCTGCCACACCAGCATGAGAGGGAGAATGTCAGCAGCAGGTTTCTTCCGTATTAATGTTCTGTTATCAAAGCAAGATCCCTCCAGGAGAAACTCTTACCCACAACATTTCAGTCTGTGTCCAAACAGAACATGTATAACTAAGCATATGTATATGTACATTTGTAATAAGTATGCTGACTATGCATTTATCACACATGATCCGTTTATACAAGTTTAGGTCAAGATATATGAAAGTTATCGAAATGTTGCAATCAATAGAAAATATTGACTTATTAATAACACTTCAGAAAGTTTTTCTTAAAGTTCTAGGTCAATGCGGATTTACAATGTGAAATGTCTTTATACTGGTTATATAAATTTCTGTTTTTATGTATGTTTTTATAGAATTTAAATTGATTTAACAGTCCTGTCCTTTACATTATAATTTTTTTTAAATAAATGAAAAACACAATATAACTCAAAATAGAGTAGAGTTAAATCAGACATTCCTTATTCATTAGAAAAAATGGTTCCACCAATGGTTACCATTAATCTGGAAACGTTATTCTATTCCAGCTGTACAAAACAATCAGGCTCCATACATACAGCTGCAGTATTTCAATGGAACGTAATGATGCGAGTCGATGTAAAAACAGAGGGGTTCATTTCTCAGTTTCCGCACAGGGGGACATCATTTGGATATCATTAGCAGCATGTCTGAGAGCATCATGATGATTTAGAAATCCTGGGATTCAAATGCACATGACTGCTTTGTGTTTTCTTACAGTTCTTTCACACAGAATGAATCTTGTGTCATGTACAAGCCTGAGAATCAAGACCCCTATCCCCCAAATGTCTGCCTGACCTCCTGTCCTGAAATAACCCTGGTTATACACATAAATACACCTTTTATACACAGCAAAAGGTGGCAAACATACCACTTGACCTTGGATCCAAATGTAGTGAGATTCCATGCTGTCCACTGCCCGGATCTTCCAGGACATCACACCCACAAGTAAGTGAATTAAAATGCTTTACATAGGCCTTGCATCATACAAACAGTGTTCCTCATGTTTATAATCTATAGCATAAAACACTGCACACACAAATAATTCTACTGCAATGCATTATGGGTAGGTTAAAGTAGGTATATTACGAAGACATATATATTTTTTTGTGGGAACAAACAGAGGCTCTTGGAATCACAAGATGACTGAATGCTATTTAAACATAAATAGCATTTAAATCAATAGTAATGATTATGCATGTATGATGTAAAGCACGGTGTATATAAAATCTCCTGAGCATTTACAGTAAGGAAGATTGTTGACTTTGTGTAGTCTATCATGGCAGCTCACACACCCCATTTTAATGATTAACTTCGACACAACCCGGCGTCTCTGTCTGTTTTTACGCCACCTTTGTCCAGACTGTACAATACAGAGGTTTTTAAACCAATCTCAACTCATTCAGACAAGATTTTCGGCCAGATTAAACCCACAGATTAATGAGTTGCTACCAGACAAACTAGTAAAAGCAAAAGACAATTCAGCCATTTATTTCAGCTCAGAGACGACTTTGCAAACTGTGCTCGAGGACAAGAGCATAACATTAGACTACCCTGGAAACCATCAGACTCTCCTATGCAAATCGCTAGCACACCGGCCACCAAAACAACATTCAAGTTCTTTTGATACGCTGCAGCGTCCCGTGTGAAAAATTGTAAATCTGTCCCTAAAGAACAAATGTACATTTCCAGTACATTCTGACCATTCCAAGAAACAGTCTCATGGCTCCAGGATAATTTCCAAAGGCCATAAACAAGGCAGTATGTCATATAACAAAAGGTGGGAGATGCCGACACAACCAGACTGGTTCCCTGTGTTTTCTCGCTCTTCTGTACACAGTCCTGAGTGATGTGTCAGGGGACTGAGAGGCCCTGTAAATGTGAAAGAGGCTGTCTGTAAACAATGAACTCTGTTACCCTCAATACAGTTACAGCCAATTCCCATCGAGCCTGCATGTGCGAAACCTGAATTTAATTTCCATTCAAGAGTTGAAATGCTCACATCTAGCGTTTATGAACTAAAGGAATACACAAATAGAGGGATTCTCTGCAGATGTGGCAACATCTATCTGCAGTATCATTCTTCAGGTTACATAACAGACCAGTAATACAAGGGATTTGTGTAGAAAATTACACATTTTCACTAGTAGCTCCAATAAAATGAAAATCTTTTGAGAGCACAGACAGCATAAAAGAAGTGATAGAAACTGATAGATGCATGCACTACTTCAACATGAATGTATTTGTGTACATGACATGCTTTTTTGAAGGTTGTTTCAAAGAGTGGTAATAATAATACATTTGCCAGATTCCGTGTTATACGAATTCTGCGATTTAGTCCGTGTTTTCCGCAACACGGGAATCATGGGGCTCTAAAAAACGTCTACAAGTCATTTTTCCAGTTTGCCAGCTCATTGCTATCTTTAAAAGAAGTGAGTAAGCAGTAAACATATTTAGCAAGAAAATCCCACTAGACTGGTCACCTGAAAAATTGGGTATACAGGCCCCAGTCATCATGTGAAAGGTGACTATAAAAAATTCCCAAGCCAAACAAGCCCCAAATCCTGCGAGTCATTAGGTAAAAACAACGCTTCTTAAATTAAACAATGGGCAACGACCTTCACGAGGTCCCGTTTGCAGGTTTTTGATATTCCAATGCCTGATCCAGTACAGTTAAATCAGTGGACAAAGGAGACCTTCTATTTTTGGACTGAAATCCCATACAGGTTCATTACAGAACACAAACATTTTATTAATATTGGCTCTCTAAAAATATTTAGTTGTTGACCAAAATTTGATGGTCCAATTAGTCAGATCCTGCAGAATAATAAGTTATGCTCCCTTGGTTATGATAACATTGACCTCAGAACTAAATTTATCTTTGTTGTATGATGTGGAGGGACATTCGCACCCAGCTGTTGGTCTTTCAAATAGTGCCAGGGACCGAAAAGCGAGCCAAGAGCGAGCTTTGCATGCTACAAAGATCCGATTGTGTGTGCCACCAAACAGAATTAAGAGTTTGTGTTTAACTATGATTTTTTTTATTAAGCCGAGTTGGAACAATAGATCAGAACACTGCAAAAATCTCTAAAACTACTGGTGGAAAAAGTGCCAGGAGCTATTACACAAAATCCATGACATGTCAAATGTAAACTACAACAAGCAACTGAAATCCATATAAAATCAATATAATATTGTAATGTCAGATTTCTGACCCTTACCCAGAAAAACAGAGAGAATTATCCATTTATGATCACTGATCAGCTTTCTGTTAGATCATATGGGTCAGCAAAAGGTCTCAAATGAACATGCTTGGAAAACGTCACCGAAAAAATGAACGCTTACATTAGTTTCTAACACTGGTCTCAAACCGGTTCTCTCAATGTAGCTACATGCAGTATACCGCACACATGCCAATAAACTTCAGAAAGCATTGGAATGACATACTGAACGCAGGGTCAAAGGTTCAAGCAAATTGTTTCCTGACCTACTCTTTCCCACGACTGGGTTCTGAGCGTGTGTTTATGTCTATTGCTCTTCTGATATACTGGCAGCATCAGCAATGTTGGCACGTATTCATGACCTGGCAGAAATTCACCTGATTCAACTCCAGGTATCACAGATTACCAGCCCTCAGTAATCTGCACATATTAACTGTGGTGCGTTGTCGCGGCTAAATACAGACATCAGTTAACAGCAAAAAAACTTATATGGCTCAAATAATCATAATGCAAAAGATAACTTTACAAACAACAAAAAGTGACATCACATACCACTAAAATCACGACAGAAGCCCTGGGTCTCTTACAACTGCTTTGCATCTCCAGCCACTGATGACAGATGTTGCGTTATAAGCTGATCTAACATGCTTCTCCAAGATGCTGAATCTTTACAAAACTGTTTAAGAAAAGTATATAATCTTGGATCAGGATGCAAGACATAAACTGCCCCTGTAGACCCCCGTATGACCTCATTCTTACATCCAAATATTCTACACAATGCAAATAATAGGACATGAAGTTTGAGTGTTAGTCGTGATGCTACGTGTTTTTTATGGTTACATCATTTTTGCATGATGTCATATGAACAAAATACAGGAAAAGAAAATGTTACGATCTACTTTCTTGTTGAAAATAAAATGACAAACTCATAAATGAACTCAACTGACAAATCAAATGGTCAATTCACCTTGAAACCCAACAGGCCATAACGCACATACACAAAACACATACACAAAACAAACACAATCCAAGCCTCAAAAACTCTTAAACAGGTCTAACCAGTCTGGTTGACAAAACAGCCAATAGTCACACAAGCCCTTTTCGAATTTTCAAACACATTAACAGTTTCCTATATACACACGTACACAAGGTCATACAGTTGTGTACACGACACTGGGCTGGAAGCTACCTCAAAACCATTTAAAAGACTTTAATAAACAAATATAAGGAAGAGATGCAATAATGTTGAGAAAACAGTTTCAATCACAGTACAGAGCTTTAACGTCACACTCGCTTGATTGTGCGACAGAGTTTCATTCCTGCTCTTTCTTGTCCAAGATTTGATTGGAACGCTTGGTTCCGGAACTCAAATCTGATTGGACGAGATCTTAACATTAATAGTGATTGTTCCTATAGCTGGCATTCTTGGCATATTTTTGATTACCCTTACTGACTGTGAATTAAGGAATGAAATAAAAGATGTTGACAATTCGACACTGGATACTACAAGTGCTACACAAATATCCTCCAGGGTGTTCATGAGTATGAAGCATTTCTATTATTGTTACGCAATTCAGATCCTGTTTGTGTGGCACTAAAAAGAGGTGCGAGTCAATCCCACCCAGGACGTCACGTCACTAACTTGGAATTCAAATGAGCACTAGACAGATAATGAGACATTAAACACGTTAACCGTGGCAATCGTGGCCCAGTGGTTAGAGAGTTGGACTCATGACCAGAAGGTTGCTGGTTCAATTCTCAGAGCTGGCGGGTAACGGCTGAGGTGCCCTTGAGGAAGGCACCTTACCCTCACTTGCTTACTATACAAAAATGTAAAAATGTATAGTACAATGTAATGTATTTCGCTTTGGATAAAAGCGTCTGCCAAATGCGTAAATGTAAATGTAATCGAGATTACACAACACTTAATAAGGTACAAATTATTATAACGCTGAGTGCAATTGAGGACAACCGGGATGAATAAACGTGCACATAAAACTAAAGTGATGCATTGCATTTTATTCAACAGAACAAAAGCTACAGATGGAAAATACTTATTTAGACTAAAGTCGACATTTACCACAAGAAGAACAGACAACATGTTCCACGTACAAAGAAATGTGCTACTGGATTACACATTCTACAATGGGACCTTTGCCATGGAAATAAAAGATTTGTTGGATGTTGGATGACATGAGGGATTTGCAACACAGGAAACAGAGACCAAACCTGAGGTTAACAGACACTATACAGCATCAGCTTCAGCAAAAATAAAAGTAACTTCCTACTGGTCATGTGTTGAATTACTCACTGTTAGTCATCAAACTAATTGTTACCCATGTTAGGCCTATCTGAGATTAAACAAGATACACTAATACGAGAGCCATGAAGACTACAACTCGCCAACAACTGATGTGCAACTTTAATTATAGTGACAATCTGAACGATCAAGGACAACTACTAAAACGACGCAAATGCCACGAGATTGATGCGTGAGCGACAAGACCTCATGCATCCTTTGCTTTTTGTCCAGTAGCCCAATCTGTTTAGGGCAACACCCCTGTACCCGATCCATACTCGACGGGTTTATTGTCCTCACCGATAGGTAAGCTAATGCCAAAACGATGCATTTATTATTTAAGCGGACGGTTTTGTCTCTGGAACACGACAGACAAACTTGAAACCCAAACAATAAAAGATTTGTGTTGAAACTGCAGACATGTTTTCATGCAGTGATCCAACTGCATACATGGACGCGCGCGCGACAAAGCTTGAAATAGACATGGGTGAATGTTAGTCAAGTTAAATATAACTAACAAACGTCTACTCATGGGGAAAAAATCTCAGGTTATTATTTTACCGCATAGTAGGTAGTCTTCGGCATTGTGTCTCGGCAAGCAACAATGGAAACGGATTTCGGACACTGGGAGATTTTTTTATTTGTCAAAACTTAATAACAATGCGTGTATTTCAATCTATAATTCAACTCAAAAAATGAGTTAAGGATGTTTCCCTCCCCACCTCGCAGTGATCAAAACTGGGTGTGAAACCTTGAGACAGATTGAATGTGATTTCGGAATGTCACAATAATTAAATTAAACGTCACGCAGATTGTACGTTTAAAACTGATACGTTTACGTTAACACAGCGAACAATGTTACAATGTATCGAACTCTCGCGTTGTTATTGGCGGTCATTGTGAATCGTCACAGTGAACCAGCGACGCATATCCCGCATACAGACAGCTTTAGTAGGACACCTTTGCTGAAGTCATGCCAAAAATTACCACGAGTTGTTTGCGAGTGAACAAAAGGCCACGGGGATCTGGAAATGGAAAAGTGCGCTTACCCAAAGATCCGTTCCCCAGCTCATAGCGTCCTGTTGTAAGGGGGAAAACTCCGACAACTAACGTCTCCTCTGTTTAAAACTCCAGGGTTGCGCGTCCTTCCCTTGCTCCACCGTCGTCTGTCGTAACCCTTCTTTACTACAGTGAAGCAAGCAGCGAAATCTCACGGCTCAGGGTTTTCCCATTTCCGACACGCACAATGCGCCTCCGCCACCGGGAAATGGGAATACGCGTCCGACATCGCCCCCTAGCCGTCAAACTTTGTAAGCAGAGATTTCGAGTCTCTACTGGAAGTACTGAAAATTCATTTTTTAATATCGTTAGTTACATGTATGTAGTTTATATTTTACTATACAATTAATTGTATTAATATAATCGTTTATTTTTACATAATTATCATCTGATACTCCAGGTCTTGAAACAAAATGTTTAGCTTTCCATTCAAATATTTGCGTAAAGATATAGGCTATTAAAGATTTTGAATGTTTATAATAAAAATACATTTTTTATTATATGCTTTATATGCTTCATGCTTTATAATAAAAACATAATAAAAAAATAATGTTTCAACATTATTCTTTATTCATTATTTACATCAAGTGTAACATTGAGGAAAGACTTCACAGTAATATACTATTAAAAGTGAGCTTTAAATTAGAATCACACAAAATATACTTTTTACAAAACAGAAAAAAATACTGTTAATTTGTCAACCTCTGCCTTTGTAATCCCTGTTAAATTCACATATTCAAAATTACGAGTGTTTTATTTTCATTGCACTTGAAGGACAAGAGAGGTGGCCTTTGGTATATAAATTTCTTCAGCACTTAAAATCTGACCTTACAAAAAGACAGTCTGCAAAAAATGTGAGTTCCAGGTTTCAACATAAAAAGGTCAATAAATAAACCAAAAAATAAATTAAAGTGACAAACAAAAGTATGAAAGAAAAACACAAATTTGGGTAATTCAAATTAAACATAGTACTGAATTATGAAGAATATGCCTGTGAGACATACAGTACAATGGCTCGCAGCTTAGAGGCCCTTTTGTGGCTCATAAAGCATAAACTATAGAGCAGAATGGTTCTCTCGAAATGTTTTTCCTGTACTGACATTTTTTTAAGATACAATCAAACATTTCTGTAATGCACAAGCTTTCAGAACAAGTTAGGTTACTCATATAAAATGTATTTTTACCAATATAAAATCTGTGACTATATGCAATGGAGATGTAAAACTGGCTATAAAACATAAAGACACATATTAAATGGATTGTGGTGACAACAGTGCAGCACTGGTTACAATAGCAGTAAATTCATGATACCAAGTGAATGTTGGCCAAAATCTTAAAAAAAACAAAAAAAAAAAACAACATGGCAATCCAAGAAGTAACACTTTGCTGTTTTACTAAAAGGCTTAAAGGCAAAACGCTCCCTGACAAGCATGTGAAACTTAGTTTACGAAGCAGACACGTTCATCAACCCTTTCTCCCCTTGTTGCTTAATAATGAGAAACAAATCAAACACATAATAAATGGAATAGAAAGACCTGTAGTGTTCGAAAAGGCAGAAAGCGAAATCACACATTAAAACACATTTGTTCCTTTGCTGCTATTCCTGACAAAACAGAACAAACTCAATGAGCTCTTTCAGTAAAATGATACCGGACTTCAAGCACTGTCTTAATAAAGGACAGATCATTGCACTTTTTCCTTTTCAAGTTGGACACCTCATGTCGGAACAGGGTAGATAACAATAAAGGCTTGAGAATTCCCCTTTGCCACCCTAAAATCGATACTGAATATCTGAAAGCAAACCATATTTACAACAGTTCTTTATCATGAGTGAGCAGTGCACAAAACATTAAATATCTCTCAAAAGGCACCATGTAATATCGGAAACACTGGCAGATGAATGGCAACACAAACTTTGAAGTTAATGCAGGCAAGTAAATGTTTTGCGAGTTGTGACAAGAAACTGACTGCTCTAAACAACAGAATATGCCTTTCTGCCACAGTAAAACCAAAACGTCAAGATATATGGCAAAAAAACATCTTCCATATTAAATACCTTAGATACTGAATTAAGGCAATAAAAATGTATGATTAAAAATGTGCTCCAGTGTAATCAGTACAAAACATTTTAACATTTCCATTATGACATTGCAGGGCACCCACAACAATCTCATTGATGCAGTTTCTAATATATATCTATCATTTATCAATACAGAGTCAACATGTGTAACTGTTTGTGTCCTGAAGAAGTTTAATGTTTCTTCTTCATAAAGTTGTGTGATGAGATGCTATGGAAAACATACAAAAAGACAACATTCCTGTTTGGAACAAATACATTCATAATGTAGATGGACACACACGGAGCACTTCCATCCCACAGCATTCGCCTCACCCGTGTCTTTAACAACACGTGCGCGCGCGCAGGACGTCATGTGGGTATAAAATAATACGCTCTATCTACAATATCATTAATATGTCTGTGCTTTTAATAGAAAATAATTTAAAATTCAAGTTTAGAAATGGAGACATTCGGAAGTTAAAGCAAAATAAAGTTACAAATTAATGTGCTAAAGAAAACATATTAAAAGACTTGGCAATGGTTGTATTTGTAATCTGTGTTGTACATCACTAAACTAATTCTGACTTTCCACAAACTGTGACTGCCTCCACAGCAAATCTTATTTCAGCACTTATACATTAAGAACGTTTAAAATGATGATAAGAAGGCTTGGAAAACCCAAGGTCTATAAACAGCTGGGCTGTTGCAGGGAATCCAAAGGCCACAGATATAAAAGGCCAAATCTCCACAATGACTCAGTAAACCATTTATAATAATAATAATAATAATAATAATAATGAATGCACAGATTTACAAAATTACCAATGGATATCATATGCTCTAGTGTTGAAAAATGTAATACTGAAAACTGAAAAAAATGACATGACGGGATTTGTAGTGAAGCATCTGCAGTGTTTAAACCAAACAAATGTGCATAGAGGTGACGTGTTTGTGTGCCGTATTCTGTTACTGTATGCTCTGAACAGGCAATATCATTTAAAAGCAAAAACAATTCATGTCTTAAAAACAAGGCAATATTTTTTTGCATTGTCGCTGACACAGTATCCAGTTATTGTAAATCAGATGTAAATGGATTGATGGGAATCTTAAATGTTCTAGAATATCTGTAAACTAAATGGACGAGTGTTGTCGGTCAATCTTAACTTCCTGTGCTTCCTGTCTGTTTGTAAAAATGACATCTGTCATACCAAAACTGTTCATATTAATTACAAAGCAAATTGGCCAAAAACAAAACTGCATGGTGACAAATTCGGGCGATGACAAAAAGCTTATATACAAAAAAATCTGATCCCATCTGGCATTTTTAATGAGAAAGTCACCTGTAAACAATAAAAGGAGAGAGTGTTTGTAGTCGTTTCTGAGGTACTTCTGAGAGATTCTCCTCTGTCCCCCAAACATTTAAATAAAACTATGACTTTGGGGAAATAAAGTCTCGGAGGGTGTAGCTACAGTGGACCCAGAGGCTACCTTTGCACAACGTCACTGATCTCTTTAATGCAGGTGTGCAAGTTATCAAGGGCAGGGCTGGTCCCGGGTCCAACTAATCCCCCTCCCGAAGAGGAAGCCCGAAGCTCCTGCAGACTCAACTCCAGTTTCCCCACCGCCTCGCGAAAGGCGAACTTATTCCGCGTCTGCGGGATGCAGTCAACATACCCGGAGCAGTAGTCCAAAAGCTGGTGTCCCACGTCCAAGACTTGGCTGCTGGAGGAGAGCTCAGTGCTGCCTTGAATGGCACTACTCAAGCATTCGGCACATTCCAAAAGAGCCTCCTTGCTAATCTTCTCCAGAGGGATCCGTTCCGCCTGCTGTCGAGTCCGTCTAAGGGTCGGTTTGGCCGAAGTGGGGCCCGGCCCGCTAGAAGCACCGTTGGCCATCTTAGTCTGGGTGGTGTTGTTGCTAGAGGGCACCGTGGGGGCTGGAGGCACTTGTGGTGGTGGGATGGATGGACGTGCCCCTCTTGCTTCCCTCCCTGACCTTTTGAGTACGTCTCCGTTGATCTCAACGACCTCCGCCGTCCGGAACGCTTCGTCGGCAGCGTCGGCACTGTAGGCGTGCTGAAGGGAGCGAAGCATGGGTGGGGGAGGTGGCGCACATTTGGGCTTTACAAGTCGCGGCCGGTCGCGATCTCCGCTGTCAGACAGCAGTTTGAATCGGTTGCCCTGAGAGTCCACACCGACCTGGTGCGCGTCAGCAGAGCTGTGCTTTAGGGTGGGTGAGATGAGCACTGGAACTTTGTGATTGTGTACGTTGACTGACCCAAGCGTGGAGGTTTTCGACGGAGATGACCAGCCCGGACGGTCGTCGTGTCCATCTTTTGATTCAGCCTCTCCACCTACCCCTGGAGCTCTCACTCCGCCTGCCCCTCGTGGCAGAAGTTTGGCTTTGGGACGATCTCGTATCTGAGCCGTACCTTCATCGAGTTTCCTCAGGATGGCATCTGAAGGTCGTGCCGCGCCGTTCTCGGGCTGCGATGTGGTGGAAGCCGTGCGCTCTAGGGGAGGTTTGCTGCGGTTTCTCGGTAACGTCAATGCCATGCGTTCCAAGTCCGGCAATCCGGCAGACATGGAGGAAGTTGAATTGGAACGGGGGAAAGGCTTGCTTCCACCCCCTTCGTCTACACCTGAAGGCTTACCAGTCCGCAATCCCAAAGTCTTTTTGATAAGGCGAGGGGTGAAAAAGCCCGCTAAGCTTCCCCAGCTACTGCTGCTTCCCACTTGACCAGAAGTTGCACTGGAGTTAGAACCCGAGGGCTTCTGCCCAAATGTGGCTCCACAGCAGCGAGACTGCACATGATTCCCTTCTCCATGGGATGGAGAAAAACTCAACCCATCAGTCTGGGGCAAAGGAGGAGGAGGGCCTGCAAACCCTGCTGTGGGCTCATACTTTTTATGAGGCTGGGTCTCCATCTCACGGAAAGAGCTGCTCCTTTTGGGCGGCATGGGGAGGTTTTGTTGCTGTTGAGGTGAGGAAGAAGTGGAGGCCGATGATGTAGACTTCTTCTTCATGAAAGAACTGAAGAAGCCAGCTTTGCGGTCACGGGTGAAGATGTCCTGGGAGTCTTCCAACAGGCTAGAGGGGGATTTATCCCTCTGTTTACGTGGCAGGGCCGGTGAGCTGCTGGATCGCCCATCACCGGCAAACAGTGATGCTGCAAGACCTGAACACAAGGGAACAAAGGTCAAAAAACACCAAAAAAAGTTATTTAATAACACGTCTCAATCTAACACACATTTAAGTTAATACATCTTAAACATTTGAACAGTGTTTACGTTACCAACTACCCAGTTTGTGATAGTTGCGAAACAAAATAAAAAAAATAATTGAATTATTACAGTGGAACTAATAGGTATGTATGTAGGTTAAAGGGAGGCCTCTTTTTAATTCTGCAGCTGACCCTCATTGTAACTTACATTTACTAGGCCTGACATTTTATTTTTGTGAGCTACTGCTTGGCTCTTTCTCAGTCAAATAATGAGAAATTATTGGCTCAGGGTTGTCTTTTAACTTTACAAGGCCCAGGATGTGCATCCTGCGGGTGAAAATCGACCCATAGATGACCTCAGTAGGTCTCCATTCATAAAATATTCATATATATAAATTGTATGAATTGAAGTATAAACTTGTAGAGAATAAGAAAAGATTGCCTGTACAGGCAGAATAATAAACACTACTGTAGAATACAAACAGAAAATATTTTTATAAAATATATTATATATTTAAATGAATCATGTTTTTGTATAGAAACTGAACTCCATAAAATCTTGCATGCTTAAAAGGTTTAAGAACAAAAAATAGATGCAACAAGCACAAAAAAATAATAAAATAAATTTCCCATATTATATATTTATTTTACATAATTGTTGTTTCAATAAATAAATATAAATAGTTTTAAATAGAAAAACGATATGGCACAATACATCAAAAATGCTTTAATTTGTGAGTAAGGTTAGACAATATTAATGTTACATGGATGATATATGGATACACATGCAGTTGGTGAGGTGCTTGTGTGGATACTTGGGGTTTAGTAGCATGCATGGGGAAAAACACAACAGGAAGTGAAATGAGATGAGTTAAATATATATATATATATATATATATATAATATATATATATATATATATGTATATATATGCAATATACAATCATACCATACCAGAGCACATCTGTTGTGAAAGTTTATGAGCACATCAGACATTTTATGTCTTCAGACTGTGACACACTTGCATTTGGATGAATACATGAAGGCTTATGTAAAACATAGCTTTATTAATCTCCCTGTAGTTGAAATGTACTTATGTGTGTTTTAGGATTATATACAGTGTTATTCAATCAAGGAACACCACTCCCATTCTCTTGAGCTTCTTTTTGAGCCGAGCGAGCCGGAGCTGAGCCTGTGTACCTGCAGGGCCGAGGGGTCCCGTGTCCTCCATGTTCTCTTTGTTCTCGGAGTGTTTCTTCTGCCCGCGAGACTTCGAGGGCAAGAGTGGCATATCGTGCCCGAAGGAATGCACGAGTCCACCCTGCCCACCGGAGGACGTTTTACAAAGCTCTTCTGCCACTTCTGGAGAACAAGGAATCGGTTATGAGAGGTTGTGGTGTGATCGACATTTGGTAAATATGTGTGATGTGCACTTATTGAGTAACATTCAAAAAAATAGCATTGCAGTGCTATGGTACCTTCTGAAATGCTTGAGTCGTGGAACATGGTCTCAAAGGCTTGGTGGATCTCAGCAAATGAAGGCCGGTCCAACGGACTCCATTGCCAACCTGCCAAAACACAACAAAATACGGCTGTGTATAGTGACCAAGGGCAGAATAATTCGTGTCCATCTTGCCTAAATAATGTTCTCTTAGAGACGTTCAATTTCTCTTAGTACTCACATGCCCTCATGAGCTCGTACACTTTAGGAGGACAACCTTCTGGCTGCTCCATACGATAGCCCTTCTCCAGCAGGTCATACACCTGAGATAGATCGATTCCAGGGTATGGAGACATGCCGTACGTGGCAATCTCCCACAGTAACACTCCAAATGCTGAGAAAGTTTATACATGTAAGTCACAAAAAACAATGCAGAAAATATTAACAGAAAGAACAATATACATAAGTTCATAAGCAACCCACCCCACACGTCAGATTTGATGGAGAAAGTGTTATAGGCCAGACTCTCTGGTGCCGTCCATTTGATGGGGAATTTCGCCCCCGCATGAGCAGTATAGGTGTCGCCTGTCATCAGACGACTCAGTCCGAAATCAGCCACTTTGACCACGTGATTCTCTCCAACCAGACAGTTACGAGCAGCCAAGTCCCTGAAAAGCGTAGCGTGTAATGGTTAACACATAGCATGTACAGGACCAAATAAAATACAGCTGTAATTTCCTAAACTATTTCTCTCAAAGGAGCTCTCCTCACCTGTGTATGAAGTTCTTTTTCTCCAGATACTCCATGGCAGATGAGATCTGAGTGGCCATGTAGAGCAGCACCACAGCGTTCACCTGCTTGCTGTCGCACTCCCGCAGGTAGTCCAGCAAGTTCCCATGAGGCATGTACTCCGTCACAATGTAGAATGGAGGCTCCAACGTGCAGACACCTAGAAAACACAAAAAAAGGCCCGCTCAGCATCATACAACTTCAGTAAAAATTAACTTATTATATATTTTTAAGTACTGTATGCTCACCAAGTAACTGCACTAAATTGGGATGTTTCACCTCCTTCATGACTGCAGCCTCCTTCAAAAACTCTTCAACTTCCATGGTGTCCTCCTTGTATTAATAAAAAAAAAAAAACACATGAAATAACCCATAAAACATAAGTGCAGTATGATTAATGGCCACATGACGGCGCACAAGAGCACGCTAACAGTTTAATATAGCACTTTTATCAGATCCAGGGTTCTCCAATCCTGCAGATTTTAGCTCCATCTAAATAAACCACACCTGTCTGAAAGCCACAATTAGCTGCTTCAAGTGTGTTTGTTTAGTATTGAAGCTAAACTCTACAGTGGCCCTACGCTTTCCTGTAGCTCAGTGGTTGGAGCATAGCAACCACAAGGTCATGGGTTCGATCACAGGCATTGCACAAACTAGGAAACAAATGAATAGTATAATGCAATGCGAGTCGTTTTGGATTAAAGCGTCTGCCAAATGCATAACTGTAAATGTCCTGGATCAGGACTGATGACCACTTGCAGATTCAAAAATGCATAAAATACCAACCTTTAGTGTTTTAACAGCAACAGTGAGGTTGTACTTCTTCCAAACGCCGACATACACCTCTCCATACTGGCCTCCGCCCAGTTTGTGCTTCATGGTGATGTCTGTGCGTTCCATCTCCCACTTGTCGTGGATGGGTGAGACGCCGTAGACCGTGGGCTTGTTGCATTTTGGGGCGGGATAGTGCAGTGTGGTGACCAGACCATCCGGCACTGTGGAATGATGATGCACCAGCTCGGCCAACGTGCTAAAGCGACTCTCGGCTGTTACGTAGACCTGAAATAGAAGATTGATACAGAGTCACTATGGTTAATATGATTACAAGTCTTCACTGCTGTAACAAATAATTCATTCGTTTCATCACTCGCTTCGGTCCTACCTTTCCGTCAGAAGCGGTGTTGATCCGGTAGTGATAAACCCGCCCCTCGTAGCGCAGTGAGATGGACAGCTGACCAGGACTGCTCTCGCTCTCCCTAACCAGGAAGCTGCCGTTGATCAAACTGCTGAGCAGGTACTCGGCCGCGCTGCGGGACACGGGCCCATGATACCAGCTGTGCTTCTCCAGGCTGTTCACGGGGGTGATGTAGTTACTGGGCACCCAACCCTGGCCGTTCTTCGAACGCACCTCGCTCCACTCGCCATTCTGGTTGTAGCCCAACACTCGCAGCTTTTCTCCTGAAATGAGAGCGAGTCATAAAAATGCACTTACATTTGAGTCTTCATTGAAAGAATTTTGTTGATACAATTATTATATCGCTATATACACCAGTAGAGGGCGCTTTCCTTGTTTCAGAAAAACAGAGCCACTAGCTTTTAAACAGCTTGCAAATACTAAAACATATCAGTATATTAAAACACAAGGTTTAGTGAAACTCATTGTGACTCCATGGTGCGCTAATGTGTGTGGAAGTGAAAAAACAGTTATTGCTCAACATTGACTGAACATATCTTATCTTTCAAGGATTATACCTTTAGTGATGCTCAGCGTGTTGTCACCGCTAGCAACAAAGTCATAAAGCGCAACAAAGAGGTTTGGGTCGCTCTCCGCAGCACCCAGCAGATTCTCTTTGGAGCTCCAGCGTACCGCCTCGGTTAGCGCAGACGAGTCCAGTCCGAACGGCCTGTGCAGAGCTTCTGTCATAAAGAGAGATACTCCATGAGTAACAGAAAACAGTCATGCCATATGTTAAATGAGGCGGTATCCTGGGAGTCAAAGACAGTAGGGAGGGGTTCACAAAAACGTCAAGGTAGGGGAAGGTGTGAAATCGAACTGGGCAAATAAAGTGAAAAAGAGGAGGGGTGACTAAAGGTGAATCACGTCACTCATTACGGCATACACAGCCTGACAACGTCTTCTTCCACACCACGTGATAGAAAATATTTTACAATACACACAGTAAATAAAACGCATATTTGTAGGAGAAAATCTCATTCACAATTTTTAAACGTATTAATATGTATGATAATAATAAAGTAGGCCTAACTGAGATAACAAATAAAAAAGCATTTTTTATAACAGCAGAATTTTTCTTTACCTAAAAACTATATTTACATACATTTAACATTTTTCAAACAGTCCATTCATGTAAATCAAACTACAAAACCCTCCCCTTTTTTTAAAATCCAAAATACACTCGAACAGAGAAAAACGGTTTAACCTAGTAAATTAATTGCCGTAAAATTTACGGCGTAAATAACACTGGAACCACATTGACTGTACAAAACCCAACAAGTAAACTTCCCTTCATCTTGAAATCTCAGTGTATCGATACAATACTTGTTATAATCCCTCTCAGGATGCTGTTGATATAAGATCTACCTGTGAAGCAATAGTGATCTGCATCCTGCGGACAGGTCAGTTTGGACCTCTCTTCCTCAAAACTGCTGCTGGACAGCAGGGTCTTCACTGGCATTGCTAGACTGATCTTGCATATGGAGTGATGATTTAGTTCAGTTTCTATCTGAGAGAGTTTGAGTCCTGAGGTGTTTATAAGGAGGGAGGGGCATGCCAAAGATTTGAGGTTGGAAAATGAATGTGGGAGAGTCTCCACGCCTTGAGCGTGCCTGTGTGTCTACTGGTCTTCCTCTGCAGCTGTCAGGCAGCCACAAACACACACGCACACAGCATGTCTGGGCAGCTGCCTCGCTTTCTGAAGACCATTATGAAACCAATCCTGCCTCACATTATATTTCTCCTCGTCTTACTCGTGTAAAGCACTCTAGTATACATAAAATACAATGTACAATGATATTTACCGTAGTACTAAAGGACTGGCATTTTATATAACATGATTTTTAATGATGCCACATGCAAGTATAAAAGGGATAGTTCAGACAAAAATGAAAATCCTGTCATCATTTACTTACCCTCGTCATTTCAAACCTGTATGACTTTCTTTCTTCTGCAAAACACATGATATTTTGAAGAATGTTGGTAACCGAACAGCGGTGGCACCCTTTGCATTGGTTTTGTGTCCACACAATAGAAGTAAATGGGTACCGCCGTTGTTCGCCTACCAGCGTTCTTCAAAACATCTTTTGAATTCTGTAAAAGAAACAAAGTCTGTGTGAAATGACAAGAGGGTGAGTGAATAATGACTTTTCATTTTTTGGTGAACTATCACTATCACAAATACAATGTGATACTACACATTTTTTTATGTATCACATTACTATTGTTTACACTTACCATGGAATTTTGTAATACACTGGAGTACTATGTAAATAAATACCATTGTATAGGATGATTCCCTTCTCTAAATGTTTAACACATGACCAACAGGATGATTATTCATCCTGAACTTGCATCATAAACCAACAGCCACACAGAGTCAAATATGACAAATCATGATAAATACCCACAAACCCCTCATTGCCAAAACGAAAGCAGAATAAATAAAACAAAAAGTAAGATGTTTAAAATAATTTATTGATTTATAAAAAAAAATCCAAAAACATAGTTTTTTTGATAGTTTTTCATTGATTTAGCCTATACCAAAACACAACACAGTAAAATAGCAATGAGGTGTATTACACAATAAACATTACTGTTAGAACCACTAAACTGTATTGTACTTTGAAATAAAACAATAAATATGAACTATATTAATAAATATTTAACTCCACTGTATGATGGTTTAAACAAAATTATTAGTAGGTCATTTCTACATAGTAATTTAAAAATTATTGGCACCAAATTAGCATATAAGAATGACATCTAAAGGAACCAATGTAATATTTTACAATATTGTCATGTTTACTTGCATGCTTGTTTACATTAAAACAATGTAATTTACATTATCCCTATGTGCTGTCTCTGTCATATCCGCACGCGCATCCATAGTACCAAGCAAATTTCAACATATTCAACACCCTGTTATAACTTCTTGGGCTAATAGGCTACTAAAGTTAGCACGCTCTCAGTCTTTTCTGCAAAAATACTGCTGTTCTCCACTAATGCAGCATACAGTCAACAAATGAATTACTTTAAATGACAAACAACAACAAATCCCCCACCCCAAAAAAGATCACAACAGTCACTTTAATTTAATATGTATAATTTGTAAAAGACGGTTCGACCTGTGAAATATTTGCTGTAAACCATTTAAAACACACTCACTCAACAAATAAACTTTCCTCTATGATATTAACAAGATAACAGCCAGGTACCATAAACATTGTATTTTATTGCAAATGCAGAACATGTTGTTAATAGATGATTCCCTTCTCCAGAAGTTTAATAAATAAGCAGCCAAGTTATTCATCCTGAGCTTGCATTATAAAACCAACAGCTATTCAAATGAAAAATCTTGATAAATACCCACAGAAACACAAGCAGCCTCACAAAAACATCAACATGATGAAGTTAACCAACAAACCTATTCAATAAGTTGAGGAGGGACAGACGTATTAAACATTAAACCTGAAACAAAAAGGACACGTAAAACATCCACAATAGCCAAGCTGACACAAAGGCTGGTACTCTTGCATAACATCGATCTTATAAACGCAATAAACCTGCTTGAACATGCCAGTGGCCCTAATGATAAAACCGACTACGCCACACAGATTCACACATCCACACAACAATACACAAACAGAGCCCCACCTTTATTCCTGACCAGCATGCAATGTTTCCCACTCCTGGTCACCTGGCTGAACCACAGTTCCCAGTACATATTCCTAGTTGCAATACGAGGGCTGATGGGAATTCGCTGTAGCACTAATCCTGATTTGGGGTTTTAATAACGCTAAGACAATGAGTCGTTCCTCTCGGTCGAGTCATTTCAGGAAGGCCTTGAGCCGACGTCTCCGGTGTGGGTTTAAACTCAGAGTTTCCAACCGTGCTGTCAGGAATGCCAATCCAGCCCGATTGTGGCCGTCCATGCCAACTGCCTGGAGTAAGAAGCGTGCGCATATGCGCAAGCATGTGAGTGAGATATGGGCAGTGGGAGTTGTGAGGGAGGTCATATTGTGTGGGGAGGCATGTGTGGGGCCTGTAGGCTTTGGAAGGGGGGGCGAGCAGATGGTTCCATTTCTATACCATGTGTTCTGCCTACCCAATTTCCTCTTGGGAGAAGCACGGAGGTGTGGAAACTGTACTGCAAAACGCCTGTAGTACATCACTGTATGTACCACAGAGTTTAAAGAATCATGTAAAATTTATTAAGATACACCCAAACCCTCTCAGCATTGTTGGAAAAAGCATATGAACAATATGTTACAATTGTTACAACTTGCGCATTTCATGTACTTAACAAATAAAAGCCGCACAAGAATAATACAAAAAAGCAAATTACAGTACATTCGCAAACACGTCCCACTCCCATTAAACACTTCTGATTGATTTGCCAATTGACCCGCATGAGGCACGACGCGTGCCCGCATGTGTCTCCTCCGCGTGTGCTTCTCGGCACACATGCGGTATCTGTGTGTGTCTTTGTGTGGGGAAGCTCCTGCGAGACAGCTGGGAGAATATGTGTGTGTGGAGAGTGAATGGAGACACTGAACGGCCTGACCTGTCTAACCTCACCCAATGGGAGTCTGACGCAGCTGTTGCGATGGGCTTAGGTCGGGCTCACAACAGCTGCCCCGGCACCTCTGTACAGGGGCAAAATACAATCAAGGGCAATATGTTTACTGAGAGCTTTATAAAATAGAAACATGTGGTGATTTGCGAGTATCAAGACGATATATACTTTTATCATACCTCTGCATATGTACTTTCATGCTGGTTATTAGCTGGACTACATGCTTTAAACTGGTTTATGTGGTTTATCAGGTGAATTCTAAACTTGGGTAAAATGATGTTTTGGTTGACCATTTTTGTCAGCATGGTTAGTGCTGGGTTACCATCTGACAACCTTAACCATGGTGGTCACCCAGCTCTAACCATATTCCAAATCACAGTTATTACAAAAAACATTCAAGATGCCTACAGTACATTTGCTTAAAGGTAAATTATAGCACAGTCCTGATCATTTAGTCAAACGTTATTAGTTATATTCCTTATCAAATGAGGCTTTTCATTTTGTAATTGAATTATGAATATTACCCTCAAATCTGATTTACTGATGCAGTTTTTAAAACACATGACTGCATAAAATATTGAAAACTAATTACAGTCCACATAATAATATCCATTCAATTGGATCAATTTCATAATCATACATTGCTAAAAATGCTTTGCTCATACACTGTGCTTAAAAAAATTAAAGGAGCAATGTGGAGATTTTAGCAGCATTTAGCAGTGAGGTTGTGAATTGCAACCAACAGCTCGCTCCACAGTTCTCCCCTCCCTTTTAAAGCTCTACGGTGGCTGAAACAGGACAAAGATGTTGTCATGTTTTTGCTTCTTTTTTTCTAAACGTGCTCTTTTTAACAGAGTTTGTATATTATATTGCATTTCTGTCAATAGCAATTGCATATAGCATTTCTCCTAAATATTACACACCTCTAAGTCATATCAACTTACTATTTTAAGTTTTTAAATGTTTTTAGATCAACATAAGTTAAGAATTTCTGCTGATTTTTGTAAGTTGTTTTGTAACTGAAAAGTTGCTTTGATACAATGCAATATTGTAAAAAGCAGTACACAAATAAATTTGAATCAAATTGAATAAGTTACAAAAACTCACCACCACTGGCCAAAATGTAAAGCGGTACATTAAAATGAGTTATAAAACCAATTTTATTGTACCCAAAAATGTAAGGCAGCCAAAAATGTTTAACATGCAGGAAGCTGTGTAAATCCTTAGTAAGTACAACAGTAACCAAAAGTGAGGTGTTTAGCAAAGGTTCACTTTCTCCGCCTGAAACGCAATAAAGCGACTTCTCATCTGCCCGTCACCAGCTCTGGAAATTCCAAAGCCCCCTAATGTTACGTTGGAATGAGACAAGTACATGTGTCATGAAGGAATTACGACCCACATTCTCACAGGAGGAACAGCTTTGCTGAAGTACAAACACATTCCCTGATACGACAGTATTTTCTCTGGACTTTGGTCGCGACTCGACAGGTGGACACACTAGTTCCAGGTCTCCTGTCGGAGTGTTAATTGCATAAAGATGCATGCACACAAACAGATAGATGGGACAAAGAAAATATTTTTCTAATAAAAGAATAGCTGTTTATGTATAAGAACATTCTTGGTTCAATATGAGATGCATAAAACGAGAAATAAAACTGTCAAGCTTTTCTACAGGGTCTTAACACAGAAAACAATCCCAAGCTCTAAAAGCTGTTTCAACTTTCAATAGTCCCCACGGTGAAGTGTTTGGCTCGTGACAGTACAAACTCGCCTGTTTATCTGAAAATGTTTAACACAAAAGCACATCACTGGTTTCCATCACAGCAGGGGGCATCACAGGACGAGGCCTATTTTTAGACAACACAAAAACAAAACGATCTACCCATAAATACCATCAGAATGATGATACTGTGTACAAGCTCAGGAACTGGCGGACAATAATCCCTCAAACAATGGAGCCACTATGAAGGACGGATCCTGTTCATTCACAATAATGAGGATCCAAGAGCCCTCGGCTTAAATAAATGGTTTACTCCACTTTAAGTACTCCACACAAGTAAATGGCTCTCCAGTTGAAAGACTACACGGCAGTTTTCAAATCGATGTAAAATAAATGTCAATACAAAGAGGCAAATGCAATGAAGCACATACGATGACTTATACTTGTTTACATTTAGTGTTAGCATCTGTTTGAGGGCGTTCAATCACAACTGGTCAGCCGGGACAGATTGCGCCTCACACCTGGTATTTACATGCATCTCAAATGTGTCTCCTGTGACCACTTGTGATTGGATTTCATCAGGAAAAGGTATTCAAATGTACCTTACAGCAACATCTACACAGTCCACCAAAACAACAGACAGAAGTTTCAGAAAGTTCCTACTTAAAAGATTACAACAGCAGAAAGTAGTTATAAGTACATACAAAACACTAAATAACAGTTGTAAAAATAAAATTAACCACAAAATGGATTTGCAAGCTACAGTACTAAAAGATGATAGCACCCTCATATTGCTTTAAGGGATTAAGGGATAATCCACCCCAAAATGACAATTCTGTCATCATTCACTCACCTGCTTGTCATTTTAAACCTGTATGGCTTTCTTTCTTCTGCAGAACACAAAAGAAGATATTTTGAAGAATGTTGGTAAACAGAAACCATTGGTCCCCATTTACTTCTACAGAAAACAAATGGAAGTCAATAGGGACCAATTGAAACTACATGAGGGTGAGTAAATGATGACACAATTTTAATTTCGGGGAGAGCAGGTTTTTAGCAAGTTTACTATATAAAACCCCCCATCAAATTGCAAAATAGTCAGCTCCTTTATCTGTGCCAGGTGGAGTTCTGAATGGTCTCACTGAGCATCAATCTGACACACTTGTGTACAGAACGATACTCTTGGCGTAATGGGAAATACACTTTGTTTGGACATACTCTCGACACTGCAACACAGGTAACATGATTAACCCATTTACTGGAAGTGAATGTAGCTCCCCTTGCAGTACAACCATACCTGCAAAGCATTCTGGGATTGCTTTATGTTTCTCCCGGGGATTCTCTTTTGCTTTATGCTGGATCTGACAACCAGCAAACCAGGACACTAAGCAGAAGAGGTCAGTGCAAATGTGATAACCTTTTGTATGGGGTTTTTGTTGTTTGGACAGCTGATCAATATGGTGTCATGGCTGTATAGACTTTCCATCTGATGCAAGAAAACGTAAAAATGCACTGTGAAGAAAACTGTGAGGAACAAATATCCAATGAAAACATTCAGTAACTTGGCTCACCCAGAGAAATGAAAGTACAACAATAAAAAGATAGAAAAGATGCAAATGATGTATGTGTCTTCATGTACAAGCCTGAAAATCGTGCACGCCCTTCAACTTGCGTACATGCAGGGCTTTGTGCAAAAACATAGCCTCAAGACACTTACAAGCCCCATCAAATTATATGTTATGTTCCTAGTTCCCTTTCACTAAAGGAACATCATGTTTGCATATTTCAAATTCAGCTTTAAATCTGTTTGCTGTAAATCCAGCAAACACAAGCAGTGACAACAGCAGCATGCATTGAGTTCTTATTCACATACATTTGTTATGTAACTATAGGAGTTTTGCATCAATCAGAAAGAGCAGAAAGTGATGTGATGTTGACACACATAACCACTACCCTTATCAAACACTATAGAATACAACGTAATCTCTTCCACTTATGCCCATTCTACAGAGCCATTTATCTACCTATCTACCCATCTACTCTTTGCTCTGAGTAATTCTACTCTTCCTGTTTGAAGGTAACATCCAAACCTTTGGTTCCTCCCACTGAACAGTCACCATCTTTCTTACACTGTTGCTTTCCCCGGTTGCCACAACAGAATGGGCAGGAGGGAACGCATCTGAACCCTTGCATCCTTCACCTAATGGAACTATTCCAGCCAAACCTTACGATTTCCTCATTCCTCATAACCTGTGCTTATCATTTGAACATGATGCCCAAACAAATAACGCCAACACACTCACAACAAAATTTTGTAACGTCAATGACACTTCAAGTGATGTGTGAATTCAGGTTTAAGGGTGTGACAAACCATGATCTGACAAGGTTAATGTAAGCCGAAAGGGTCAACATCCAAACAAATAAGCAATGCAAACATATATGAAACATAACGCATAAGAAATCTTTATAATTTCAAGCAAATCAATGGAGCCGAAAATGCCCCAAGACTAATAAATCTGTATTATAACTCCTGATAACATACAAAGGTCTATTGAACACCTTTAAGATCACCACAAAAAAGTGAAACTCAATTTTTTGGATGTTGCTTACAACAAACCATTTCAGTGAAACATGCACATTCACATTATAAAGGAATAATTTATGGCCTTTTCAAAATTTATTCACTCTATGGCCTTTTCAAAATTAATTCACCATCCACAAATCATCCAGACTGCTGATGCCAGTAAGCTCCTGCCTGTCGAGCTCCGATTGACCCCTGGATCCAATGCAGAGGCCGGATCACATCAAACCTAACCCATAAAGAACTGCAAACACAGACAGATTGAGAGACATGATAACCTACTGCTTCTCTAGAGTTTCATTGTTATCTCTGTCCCAAATGTTCGATATCTAATATTAATGTGAATGTAAAACAACTAAAACACCACATTTTTATATAAACCTTTGTGATTTTGGACTTTTTTATGCCTGAGGAACACAAAAAAACACCTTCACACTGAACACCTGCACCATAGAAAAAATGATGAAGCATCCACTCGCACAACTTCAAAACAGATTAAAACACTTTGAAATGAACACTGATGTTCGGTTTCGGATAAAAACATAAATCAAGACATATAGTAACAAGTAATATATAGTGTTGTATTGACCTCTAGTGGTGCAACGTAGTCTAATTTGAACTGTGGGCCAAGAAATATCTATTAGGTCTACAACGGGATGGTCACAACATTAACATTAAAGAGCTTCAAGTCTCACTGCTTTCTTAATGGTCGTCTCTATACAACTTCTCTTTAGCATTTGTGATCAAAACTGTCTCACATATCAAACAATTTATCCGGTCCTTAATAACAATCAGTTTGCGTCTTGGGTATTTCAGTATTGTGGTAATGCTGTGCACTGGATTTATTAGTGCGAACTAATGTAAAGATTTCTAAATGTAACACAATTGCAATTCATTTAAAGCAACACCTTTCCTGCTTACCACAAACAAACACATTTAGTTGACTGATGAATGTGTGCTATATTACCCATTTAAAGGCATAGTTCACCCTAAAATGAAAATTCTTTCATCATTTACTCACCCTCATGTCAATCCAAAACTGTATGACTTTCATTCTTCTGCACAACACAAAGAAACATATTGTGAAGAACGCTGGTGCCCCAACGACATTGGCGCTCTATTGACCAATGTATTGGCGCTCTATTTCTCAAAAGATCTGCTTTTGTGTTCCTCAGGTTCCTTTGTGTAACACAGGTTTTAAATAATATGACGGTGAATAAATAATGACAACATTTTTATTTTTGAGCGAACTTATCAGTTCTGAATTCTGATTGGATAAGCCTTCTTCAAAGCCACTATAAAAACGCACATTCATGACGCCACATTTTATATTAATAAATATAATAAAGTTGCAATGGTGAAAAGTGAAAGTGTACTACTGTATGAACTACAGTACATGATAATGTAGTGTGTTTTATATTAGTATACTATATATACATGATATAATATATCATGATACTTTGCTTTGCAGCCTAGGAACATCCCTCACCCGTTGTAAAAACATTGTAAAACACAGCCTCTTCTTGCATGATCAACCACAGAAACACATGAATAAAAAACATCAGAAAACATGACATTTCCAGCCATTTACGATAACTGCATAAGGATTTTTAATAAATCTCTAATGAATCATTCAGACCAACATGTGAATTTTTAAATTCACCCTTTTATTTCCAGGTTTCCCATGACAGGAAAACGCAAGCATTTAACTGTTTGCCAGAGGGAACGACCAAAGGTCCACCCTGTTCTGTGCTCTAAATCAATTTTGGGTACTTTAGACTGCATTAAGTTCAGGACAGCACTTTGCATCACCCTACTGAAATAATAAAAGCATGCTGGTACACGTTAATAAATAAATGAAAAGGAACTGGTCCTGTGACCTCAGAGAGGAAGCTGAGCAACTGACTCACTGGCTCTGTGTGGCGGATGGAAAGAAGCAGACAGAACCTCTCATTTATTCATCTAACCGTCCGTCTCAGCAATTAAGAACAAATCGTCACGCTCATTTCCAATGTAATCCCACTGGTTACATTAAAGAGAGAGATTCTTCTAGATCTGAGGGAATTTCTCATCGAGCGTGAGATGAGTCATCCGACCATGTCCTAAATGCCCCATTAGGCTGACAGAATTTGGGGAATCGAGGGAAGAACTGGTCGACGTTCCCTTATGTCTCTCCGTGGTCATCATAGATACAGAGCTATTCAGAGCATACAATTCAGGTCATCTATATGGCCACAAGGTTTATCTCATTGTACTTTAAAAGAGAGAGAAATTCAATCAGTGTTTATAACAAACAGTGGCTGTATCCAGATTATTCTAAACGGTCAGGTTGTTCCATCAGTTACAAGGTGTGTGTTCATTTTGATAGTTCACCCAAAAATGAAACTTTTGTCATCATCTACTCAACCCTTTATTATTTCAAACAGGTATGACTTTCTTTCTTTCTCCGAACACAAAAGATGATATTTTGAAGAATGTTGGTAACCGAACAACGGTGGTACCCATTCACTTCCACTGTATGGACACAAAGCCGTTGTTGGGTTACCAACGTTGTTCAAAATATCTTTTTTTGTGTTCTGCAGAAGAAAGTAAGTCTAGTGTAAATGACAAAACGGTGAGTAAATGATAACACAATTTTCATTTTTGGGTGAACTATTCCTTTACACATGAGTGTTATAACTGTACAAATGATGAGTTTCTACAACAGCTATACGTTCACCTTTAGGGGATGTGAGTAAAAATAACTCATCCGTGGCCCCCGCTGGTTAGCGTTTCCAGCCAAAGGGCTTCACTGTCAAGATGTGACAACATCCTCTTTGGAATTAGTCAATGCACCACATGAAGAAGTGGACATCACCCAAGCGTGAACTCCAGAATTAGTACAAGATTCCACTAAGAACTAACACCAGCTTTGCTTTTCTTATATATTTGGTCTTTTTATAATCTACATGCATCTCAGGCCAGTTGGTGTGAATGACAGTGTAGCGTATGTCCAGGTTGAACGTTCCAGTAACTCATTGAGAAATGTAATGTTGTCCAGAAAAGAATGTAATTATTTGAATTTACCTTCAGATATCTAAAGTTACATATCTTGTTGTGCTGCCTGGTGCACCTTCATTTTGAATATAGACCTTTTTGTCAACTCTCTGGGTAAAATAACAGTTTGAGGTTCAAGCACAGCTGGAGTGAAATGCAAGCTAAATCTAAATCACATCCTGCTTAATTATAGGGTATTACTAATAATTACAAGTTATTATAATATGTAATTTATCACATATGTAAGTCTTGCTTAGCTTAATCACATCGCATAAGCCTCACATTTACACGAAACACTTTCACCACGTCTTCAAAAAATTCATTCCACCCCCGTGTAGTGCTAATGTCTCATCATCTCGCTGGCAGCTCAAAACACATCTAATGTAATCAAAACCAGTGCGATAATCCCAACAAAGGAATATGAGATTTGTGTGAAGTTAAACCTGCGTGACACATTTTCACAATCAACGCTACACAAACAGCATTACACCCGCTCGTGCATTTTCGTTCCTGTCCGAATAGTGAGTCAGTGAAATCACTCAAAAGCGAAATCCGAGAAAGTGCAGGCCTCCCTAACAGCTTTCCCACCAGCCATTGCTTCAGAAGACAATAAATGCCAGTCCCTATCAAATAACAGAGGCATCGGACAGCATTTATACAGCGAGGAAAGCATTCTCTCTGATTTTTATCCTCTCAGTTGAGTGATGGCCTTTAACAACCACACTCTTCTAACACAATAAATAATGCAACAGGCAATGACAAAGTCAAAAAGCATACATTTCAGTGACGACAGGCCAAATTGTCGCCAACAATGCAGCCAACAATGACCAAACCAGGGCTCTACAGTGCGACCATGAAAATCAATGTGGGCGACCATGAAAAAATATTTAGGCGCACTTGGTGCGACTGATAGATCAGAGCTCGTGAACCGTTTTATAAACGCAATCCCGTTTAAAAACTACAACCCCCAAATGCGCATATACACGTACATATCACGCACAAACTGCAAGATTTATTCGTTAACGAGCATTTTTCTGTGACTAAGACGAGACGTTGACAAGCTAAAACTAATATCTGATGATAAAAACTATGTTATTTGAGGACGATCGGACTTTTAAAAACTATAAGTGTCTTGTTTTTCAACACGCGTGTCCCCGTCATTGGATTAGTGGACGGGTAGGCTGCCAAAACGTGAACTAGCAGCTACAACAATGGCCTCAGCACCTGAAGTTTTAGAGATAGCGTGACCAGATGTCCCGTTTTCCCGGGAGTTACAATTCGTTGTGGATTAATTTAAAGTTAGTAAAGGCAGGACAGGTGGAATCGCGCTGAGTGACGCACACCTCTAGCTCTCGCGCACACGCGCTGGAGTTCAAAGACAGATATCAGTAGTCAAATACACACACAGATGTCAAAATGTCCTTTTTGTGGAGTATCTCACGTAAATACAGTCGGTATAATGGCTTAAGTAAAGGTAAAGAGGTGAAAACTGGATATGTGTCAGTATATTACATGCACGCATGCCTTCGGTCTTAAAGGGGCAGCAGCCTGATTAAATACTTGTCTCTGTTACTGTTGTTAAATAATTGTATACATGTTAAGTAAACATACTGTATCTGAAAAACGAGTTTATTGAATTTGTATCTCTATTGTATTTGTTTTATAAGTTGCTTTTTCACTACTGTAAAGGCTTAGTTCACCCAAACATAAAAATTGTCATCATTTATTCATGTTGTTCCAAATCTTGCAAAGAGCAATGTCAATACAACCTACTACCTCGATTCAAATTTCTCACAAGCTTAACTGATTTGGTCTAAAGAGAGAAGAATTATGACTATTTTTGTTTAAAGACTACATATAAAATGACTACCAAAAATTAATGTTGGTAACTGCAGTTTGACTAAAAGTAATGAATAAAACTTAACAAAAATGCTATAACTTTTAATCGACTAAAACTATGAAAGACAAAATGACTAAAATGTGACAAGTATTTTCGTCTCAAAATGTACACTAAGACTAAATTAAAAATGGTTGTCAAAATGAACACTGATGAGAAGGTAAACTACTGCACTGTTATGTCTCATACTGTGTTCCTGACTGTCCCAATAATTAATAAGCTCAGTTTTTATGCCTTTTCATATTTGTGCGTTTTTTTTGCATATTTATGGCACATTAACATTGCTGGCTCTAAATAAAACTTAAAATGTCTGCGCTCCTAAAAAAAAAAGTAAGCGTAGAGCTCTGCAAACCCTGACCACCTAACAACACTAAACACTCTCATCACACACTTTTAAAGAAAGTTCTTTAGTAAGGTGTCAAAACAAATCTCGCTTAGAAAACGTAGAAAAAACCTAGTAGGCTGCCTATATAGACAGCACGTTAAGTCATTAAAGAAGCTTTCAAAAATGACAGAAAACAGCCTGGGAGTTGTGGAGCGTTTCCGCTATAAACTCATGCATCTCACCGGACAGCACATCTCCTTTCTCCATCGACAACGGCATGCAAACAAACAAACCTGCAAAAGGCACACAACTGCATTCACCTGAGTGGAAACATACCTGAGTGTTGGGTGAATATATTGACTGAGGGATCCGGCATGATGTTAGCAGCAGCTGCTGCAGACGCAGCGGTTCTGCCCGGTGGAGTACCGGTGATGTTGCTGCCGCCGTCTCGCTGTCTCCTCCCGGATCCGCCGGCCCGGTTCGCTCTGCCTTGCTGCAGCTGCTGTTGCCCCTGCGGTGGGGTCTGTATCCCCGCGGAAGCCGCTTCTCCCACGCGGCCTACCTGTTGTCCCATCCTGCGAGCGCTCTGGGTGGGAAAACAACACAGATCCGTGGAAAGACCCGCCGTCCGTTTGGATCGCTCACATCCCCCAACGAAACCGGTCTGATCTGCTCGGGACGACAGTCTTCTTCCTCTTCTCGATCACCCCTCCTCGTCGTCTTCCTCCTCTACCGGACAGGGGTCCGCTAGCTTAGCTTAGCTATCTCTCTCTCTGTGTGTGTGTGTGTGTGTGTGTGTGTGTGTGTGTGTGTGTGTGTGTGTGTGAGAGAGAGAGAGAGAGAGAGAACCCACCCCACCACTTAACGGCACACAGTCAAATCGCCAAACACTGCTAAATGGCACCGGACAAGCGGCTTCGTTGAACGGGAATGTGCAATAGTTTGGCCCCCGTACGGTTTATTTTAAAAGGGACCCGTTTGGGGTCGTTTCGTTCTGCTCCAGCCGCTGCGCGCCCCCTCCGCCGCCGCCATCTTTACCGCAGAATCTGTGTGGCGTGCGCTTGACGATCCAATGACGGAGAACCCGCAGCGCATCATCTCAGTGATGCAAAAGAGTCGATTCACCGAATCACTGCCGCCGTGACGTATGTATGGGATGTTTTGACGTAACACAAGAATAAATTACTTGTGTATATAAAAAAATATTTTTAAATAAAATTTAAAGATAGCTTTTGGTATGAAATATATTTGTTAACTGAAATATGAAGTAAAGACAAAAGTATTGACAATTTTGTTAATTGTATTATTTTTAATTCACAACTTTAAGTAACGATTTTAATTTTAAAATTTTTAAATGCAATTATTTAAACTTTATAAAGCTAACAGTCAAAAATGTCAAATTATCGTAAAGGTTTCAGTATTTTGCTTATTGTGAGTATTAGTATTGTTGTTGTTGTGTTAATTATATTATTTTACAACATTATTACCAAACAATAAAGTATTTTAAATCTCTTCAGTATCAGACATGCGGTGGCTTTCATTCTTTGATACATCATACTGTGACAATCATGTTGTGCATACAAGAAAAACAACTGACTGTAAAATGTATTTGTCTATAGCAGAGCATGTTGTGATAACGCCAACACAAGACAACTCGTAAAATATAGTATGTTTTATTATTACAAACTTTGTACAATTAACTTACTTATTATTTTAAAATATTAACTAGTTTTGTTATGAAAATACCAATCGACTATTTTGGACTATTTACATATAATACAGGTCCCATGGAGAAAAATACCGTATATATCAACTCAGACATGTGTCTAACATTCAAATCTCCACCGCCACCTGCTTGTCATCAAAGTTATTGCAGGTACATGTTCAATGGGAATCTCAGAAATGCTTTTACCTTGGAACTGGAAAGAATATTTATTTGTAAGTCATTGCATTAACAAATTACATTCTGAATGAATGACAACAAAAGTTGTTTAATAAAAATCCCAGTAGTGTAAAGGGACTGTGCATGAGTGCAGCCAGCTGCAATATCTCAACACACCCAAAAACATTACATCCTATTGTGCAATAAATAAACCCTAAATCACAGCATTTAATAATATTGCATTTCATAAAATTCTCAGTAATGTATAAAGGAATCGTATTCCAGGTTAGTTAAACTCATCAAACAATAACTACTCTAAGTTAAATATCATTGACAAAAAATGAATAAAACATTATACAATTCTGGATACCTTAAATACTGGTTTATAAAATGGCATTCATTTGAATTAAAAAAGAGTGTAAGGTAAGCAGAATGGCACAAAATATGAATTCGCTGGGGTTCTAAAATTAGCAGCCTGGTAGAACAAGCCAAAACTAGTAAAGTATATTATCTATACCCATGACCTCAGTATTGTCTCTTGTATCTGAAATAAATTATATTTAACAGCACAATATCAAAGAATACAATGAAATAAATTGTGAGATAAATTAGCAGTAAAAACACATGAATGATGTGACCCCAGCTTAATGACATCACAAAAGATTTTAAAAATAAAATCTTTATATATATACAATAGATTGTCAAATGCTAACTTGTCCTAGAAATCTAAAACCATGATATCATTATATTCAGAATATATTCTGTAATTGACATTATCATAAATAATTAAGATCTTAACAACAAAAAAATATCTAAGGCCTCATTTTAAAATGTTTGTTCAATAAGATTGTCACTTTGATTTTGGTCATAGTGCAATGTCACGTTTAAAAAAGGTTCAAGAACAGGTTGACCTCCTCTCCATTCCCTCCAATGAAAATGGGGATGTAGCTTAGTTAGCATCCACAGCAGCATTAGACGGTGGATAACAAGTCCAGGATCGAGGCTTTAAAAAGTCTATGAAAGAGGGCTGTGGAAACAAAAGGAAACCACAAATATTCACAATAAATAAATCAATGCACAACAAGTCACAGATGACACCAGCAAATTGTTTACCTCTTTTATAGGGCAGTAGCGCTGTGCGTACCACTCTTGAGAGTAGAGGCAGATGAGAACGCCCTGACCCAGGAACAGTGAAGTCCACATAATCACGTTCCAGATTGGCCCTTTTCTCTGGTCATGAAGGACGAAGTTAAACACCACTGAGAGAAAAGATTCAGAGAGAAATATCACAGGTTTTCACATGTAGCCATGTTGAGCAGTCTTTTCTTTTAGTAAATGAGGTTCTTACTTCCAAAGCACATGAAGAGGCAGAAGAGGACGGGGTAGAAGAAGCCAAAGCAGATGGCCAGAACATACTCATGTACCACAGCAGACACAGTAAAGACGAACAGCATGGCCACTGCACGGAAACGCTTTTGTGTCATCTGCAGAAATGATCAATCCTTGTTTAGCTTCATGCCCATTTGGACAAGATTTCACCAAAACTGAACCATTTAAATTATTAAACAATGACATGAACAAGTTTGGAAAACAACTATGATTCAGAAACTAGAAACTAATATATATTTTAGCTTTCTACAATTGTAAGAACTGAGGACTTACCCACAGAAAGTCCCTGTAAACGTAGTAATACAACCAGTCGTGAACCACAACATTCCAGGTACGGTAATAGTTCGCGAATGAAGTGGAGTTCCACCAGTCCTATGAAAAAAAGCATATTTTTCAGCAATCAATCGCACGATGGGAATATAATTTAGCAAACAGTCCTTGTAAATAAAGCGGAACTAGTAATGTAATTGTGTCATGTCACACCTTGTAAAACATTCTGTCTCCAAATCTCAGCATCTCAGCGAATGCATTGAGCCAGCAGTGCAGAAAGGCAAAGAAAGCCAATAAAAGCACCAACACACCTGCACAGATATCACACAAAATGGATTCTCTGTTTTCTGCATTCAATTTAGACTTTTCCACGACATGTGTCAGTACTAAGAAACACTATGATGTGCAAGAATTAACTAATGTACCTGGCAGTATAGAGTTGAAGACACACAACACCATGACCCTCAGGTCAAAGAGCTGCATGCTGATATTGTGGAATTGAGGAATGCACAGCCGCACAAACACATAATAGGCATAAAACAAACAGCCCAGAACCTGCAATGACAGAAAAAAGATTGGTAAAACATTTAAGCATTAACAGTATAGTTTGATATACATTACACACACTTGCTCAAAAATAAAAGCACATTTTTATAGGCATACCTGTAAAAACTTTGTAGCCACATAGCCCCACCGTATACATGGATTTCTACAAAGACAAAACAATGTGAAGATGACCATCTTTACATTAAAATGGACCTTATACATTACACACTACTTTATGTTAATATTCTAAAAAATGAAACTTATATTTCATTAAATTATAACAACTTGTAGTGTAAGCTGGTGTTGCAAATACTGTAGTGTAAATAAATATAATTGAGAATATTGGGAATTTACACACCTAAAAATATCTTTAGCTTTTCTTAAGACCAGCTGCGGGGAGTCTTACCTTGGATAATTGTCTCTGTATATTAGGGTGGGTGCAAAGAGGAAATAAATGTACTGGTTCAGCTGAGGCACAGTTACTGAATCTGCAACAATCCCCACAAAAAAACATAAATAAATACATACTTTTATTAAATTTAATGTTATGACATCTGTGAGGATCTTACTTGTTTTGGTTCGTGCTGAGGAAAGTACTCTTGGCACGTTTTCTCGGATGAAGGAGTGAGTCTTCATCATCAGTCTCACCTGTTTACAACAGTAAGGGAAATTTAAATGGAGGACATTCTAGCTAGTAATAGCAACAACTGAGTATAGAAATGGCGAAGTGCATTGAAAATACGGAGTGTACAGGTGCCATGTTGCCATGGTGACCACATGCCTGCTCTAGAATGAGAATGAAGCATGATGCAGGGGGAAGGCTGTTCTTCAGCACTACATAGGTGGGCAAAAAACCCAAACACAACCCCTGATACAGCAGCAGGAGGGAACCGGCCAGCACAGTCCACAGGGTCCCAAGGTTTGATGTTGTATACACGCTGGCCCAGCCGCTCAGAAGTACGTAAGGAACCACAAGGACAGACAGGAACATACCCATCCACGTCACGACCACTAGGGGGAACTGGCCAAATGCGTACACCAACAGATCAAACTCTAGCACCAGTCTACACAAATGGACAAAAAATGAGAAACATTACTCACAAAACAACATTTACTGTTATTACACACTTTTGATAATAACTGCTCTGACCTGCCCTGGTCGAGGAAGTCCACGATGAGCGTGCTGAAGATGCAGAGGATGAGAAGAGCGATGAACATGTGATAGATGGTACGGATGTGGTTCACCTCAAATAGATCACTGCAGAACGGAAACATGGTCACATACATTCATATGCGCTGCATCTCTGTTTCTGACCACTCATCAAATAATTCATTATGTATCAAAATTATTTACCATCCCAAACAACATTTTTTATAAAGCTCAGCTAACCAATTGAATCCATGTATCATATCCAGACTGAAACAAATCGCAGATGTCACACATATCAATACAGGCTTTAACCCTCATGACTTACTCTAACAGCGACCGTCGAATCACAAACTGCTTACTCTGTCCCTCAGACTGTCGTGTGTGCCTGCAGGGCCAGAAAGGATATAAAATGTATTTACAAACTGCAGAACTGAGCTATAAAGTGAACTATGACGTTGTTCTAATGGCATCCGTGATGCTCAGGTTTGAGAGAGATTTCAGTACCTGAGTTTACTTTTCTCCTTATCTGAGAGCTGAAACACTGTGTTCACATGAGAGGAGCTCAGACTGGCAGACTCCTCGATCAGACTGTCTATGAATTCATTCACCTGAGCGTCAAACTGCCGCATCAGATCGGCTTTCAAATGCTGAAAATCAAATAACAGCATGGACAAACAAGAACAGAATGTTTCCAGAAGATCTTGTGACCGACAAGCTTCCACAATAAACCTTTCATAACTGTTAATAAAGTCATATTCCCAAGATAACAGTATTTCAGCCTGATAGTTTGGTCTCATGTGATGTCACGGCCATTTTGTTTTGACTAATGCTGCTCTCGACACTTGAAGGCCTTCTGTGGCAAAGTGATTACTAATCTTGACCATAAAGACAGAAACAAAGGAGAATTGTTGCCTAATGTAAGAGAAGGCCTTAAGTTACATTACATCTTTTTGTTACATTGAGTCTTTAAAAGTGTCACATTGGAAATGATTTTTGTAGAAGCTTGTCATAAAATGAACATATGGAACCGTAGGGGTCACACATAAGGACATCCTATTTTCCAGTAAAATCGTCTGGCTAAAAACCACATCCTTTTCTATTCTAGCTACACTTCCTGTACTTCCTCAATAGAACATAAGAATTCATGTTGATTCCACAAAGCAAAGACGTCACACTTTTCAAGACTTCATTTTTATAGCGTGATCCTTTATATTAACCATGTTATGATGTTGCTGTAATAATTTTGATCTATAAAGTTCAAACCTATAATAAATAAGCTTCATTTTAATATTTTGATGGTGTAGTTGTCCAAAGATTGTAAAAGAAGTAACCCTAAGAAAATAATATTAATTTAATGATTAAGATGTGTTTTCAATGTAATGTTTTTTTGGGGTGTGTGTTTGTGTTTGGGGGCTTTTTGAGAATTTTAACGTTAATAAATGACAATATCCGATTCAAAAACTTTAACCGACCTCTTACTGACAAATAGATGTTTTAAAGGGATAGTTCACCCAAAAATTTGAATTCTCTCTAGTAGTTCCAAATCTGTATAAATTTGTTTTGATGAACACAGAGAAAGATATTTGTAAAAATGCTTGTAACCAAACAGTTCTTGGCCACCATCGTCTACCATATAGGAAAAATGACAATGGTAGTGAAAAGTGCCCAGTTTTTGCTGTCCTACATTCTTTAAAATATCTCATTTTGAGTCATTTTTCATACTTTGGTAGTCAATGGGGTCCAAGAACTGTTTGGTTACAAGCATTCTTCCAAATATATTTTGCTGTGTTCATCAGAACAAAGAAATGTATACAGATTTGGAATAACTCAAAGGTGTGTAAATGATGACAGAATTAGTATTTTTGGGTGAACTATACCTTTAAGATTTCTTCTTGCTATAGTTTCAGTCATCCTTAATGTTGTCATTGACCAATACCAGAAGCTTTCTCAGATGTTTAAACATTAACAGAGACTTGTGCTTAAGTGAGCAAAACTTCTTGTCTGATAAAGATGTATCTGACAAGATTAAGTGTTGGATGAGAGTCTACAATATCTTTCCTTTCAGATAAACCAGCACAAAGCGGGACAAATATTTGGAGCCTCTAAACTAATCACAAGAGCTATTCTTGATCACATCTGTATATCTGTTTTAATCTATACTGTAGTACTTATCTGTTTTTAACTTTTCATGTCAGGAAAGCGTATCTGATTTGTTTCAAACTAAGAAAACAGTATGAACAATGCCTTTGGGACAGAGATCCTACCTCAGCTTTCTTCTTCAACTCTAGTTTCCGGCTAATAATGTGCTCCACTTCCACGGTTCCTGTAATAACACATAAATATTTGATAGAGAGCCTTCCTTTATGAACAAGAGGGCAAAAGTGGGTATGCAACATATGCAACGTGTCCTCAAAATCTCAAAAATATTAGATTTTTGTATAATTTGTATTTGTATAAACTGTGCAGTTGTGCCAGTCATGTTGTGACACCAGTGTGTTATGTATCCTGGTTACCAAACCACTAATATTTAACTAATCCGCTGTAATGCAAACAAAACACGTGCATCTATTACAGGGCAATCACATATGTGGATATATGTCAGTGTCATCTATGCAAAAGGTCATACGTATGACCTGTTGGGTTTAACCGATATCTAAGGCTGGGCCAACATACATGTAAGATTTTATTTTTATGGCAGATTGTTCCGATAAGTACATTTCGGAGCTAATGGGTATCTAATAGCCAAGACATGACAATTTTCCAATCAAGTCACATGGCAAATCACATGGCAGTCTATTCATTCCAACATTAGAATGGCTTAACCAGTTTGACTCATGTAACATAAATGTAAGATGGCTTTTTTCTATCTATTCTAAAACTGTTACTAGGTTACAGTTCATTAAGTCACAACCAAGTCTTACTGTAATTACGGTTTTAAATCAGTAGCATTTTATTAGAAGAAAAAAATTGTGAGTAGAATAACATCAAATGCACGTAACACACATGACTAATTGACAAGTTAAGCAATGAGTCAGAGTAAATGACATGAGATGGAACATGTTGCAATTAATTCAGGGTAAGAGTTCAATGACCTGACTTAGACCTCAAAACGCCTGACCCATCAATAACTCAGTTACACTGCGGTGGTTGGGTACATTTCATATAACCTGACAAGAAAATATCCCAGTCATATTGCACTCCCAAAGCAAAATAAACAACTGATTTAAACTATTCAACCATTTACCATTATTGGGGCATAAGGGGTCTCCTGTAGCTCTCTCGGTCCGTGTGTCGTCCTGCTCTGATGATGGGACCGTCTTATGTGGAGCCCTGCGATTCCGCGGGCCACTAGCACCCTCATTCACCATACCGACCCTGAAACCAGCACAACGTAAATAACATGGAAATAAATGCATGGAAATGATTTAATCATTTTTTACAAATACAAACGACACCTATTTAGTAGGGAAAACATGGTTAATTCACCAAAAACATGGCTACAGTTCAGCAACAGGCATACATATATTAGAAATATAAGTGTACTAACAGTAAAACGGATTCGTGCTGGACGCTATGAATGAGGAAACTATGTTCATGCTGTACGTCGTTGGTATTTGTACTGTAAGTAATATTACTGACACAGAATGCGCAATGGTCAAGCACTATGCAACATGGGAGATGACCGGTAAACGACTAAGCGATTGTGAACACAAGACGATCACTAACCAGGAAATGTTTCAGAGCAAAATTAACGTTGTTTATTTAATAACTCCTTAATCCTCCTTTTTTGAAAAACAAAAAAGCATGGAAATCACTTACCTCATGTATTTTCTTCCCAAGTATGCGCGTCTTAGGCGTTTAAAGACAGTAAATACATCCAGTAAAGAAAAGCACTTACGTTAGTGTGCGATTGAATGAGTTGACTGTGACAGCAGGCCTGCTGTACATCCACTGAAACAACAAGCGCTCTATTCTGCCGGGAGGGCGGAGTTTGCGGTGAAGCGACACCTGATTGGTCGAGCTGCTTGAAGTATGTAAACTAGTTTTAAAAGCGCAGTAACATTGCTACAATGTTGCAGATTTATGTAGTAATAATAATAATTTCCTTTCCTCTCTAGTTTGTGATGTGAAGCAGAAACATTTATAGGGGAAATTATATATATATATATATATATATATATATATATATGATACAATCGTTTTCTGTACACATCTGATAAATGAGAATAAACTAGAAACTCTTGCTGTTGTTGTAATTCTTGTATATCTAGTTTGAGTATTATTTTTTATTTGTCATAAAGTAACTCTTTGTAAGCAGGATTGTATTCTGGGTGTTGTTCTCAGATTTGACATACTGTAGATTTGGGCAAGGCGTGACTGGAAATTAATATAGATGTATAATTTATAATATCTGTTTGTATTATGTGCTTATATATTGAATTATTGTTTTATTTTAATTTACTGTTCATGTTTCATGTATACCATAAAGACTTAATGTTTGACCTTGACTGATGGCTGTACTTTTATTTAAGACCTTTATTTATTTTCTAGTTTTACAATAAACAAAGCATTCATGGTTTACTGCATTACAGAGGAAGGTGACAAAATATTGCATGAGGTTTGGAAAAAAGTATTCTTCTAAACACTGTATAAATAACACATTATCATACATACAACCCATTGACACACAGTACTAAATAAACTCTATTCAACTTCATTTTTATAGACAGTAATATTGCACCACTTTCAGTGTATTGACAAACATGTTAAAATGACTTAAACCAGAGAACTGTATCTCAGGTCACTGTATCTGATCATAATGTACCTTACATTACAACATACACAATACAACAAATACACTGCATTCATTACATTTTCTCTGTGAGGTGCCATCTATTTTTGGAAAACTATGAAAAACATAAAGGTCCCAGTACGAAGCTTACACATCTGTCCCAGTCCTCCTCTCCACCACCCACAGAAACATCTCTTATAGGAAGTTTCATGTCTCCCCTGTGGAGCTCTGAACCCCACACAATTTTCACCTGCATTACAATCTGCAAAAATAAAGGTCAATGACATTTTATATATGTTCTCTTTCACTTAAATTTGATACAACATACCTCAAGGATTGTTCACAAAACTTTTACTCACATTAAACTGCTTCTTACCTCACAGCCATGTTTCCATATGATGATGTAAGATGGATCAATTTCTTCATTAAAGTTTCCTAGTAAATGCAATGTCCTCTTGGTCTGACCCTCATGTTTAGTAGTAGTCCTGTGGTCTTTGGGACATGTAAGCCTGATGCTTTGTGTGGCAGAGCTGCTGTGCAACCCCAAAAATCGCAGTTGGACAATATGGAGGTCTTTGTACTCAAACTGTGGAACACAACAATCAATAGATAAAGACCACAACAGCTTACACAACCCGAGTGAAACACCAAGAAATTGTATAAGGTCATGCAATTCAGTCTAGATATTTCAAAACCTTCTATAACTATTGCATTTACCCTGAAGCCTCTTTGAAGTTCACTAAACCACTTCTTAGTTCTGTCCTCTGATGGCCATATTCCTGAAATCTTACAAAAGCAAGAGAACAAATGTAGGTTTATTGTCAATATCTTTCCTTGTCATATTAAAATGAAACAAAATCAAATTAACTTTTTACTTCAGACTGGACAGGAGACACGCAGGTTGAACCACCAGCAGTAAAATTGCAGTAGACGTGGAGAGCATCAAATGGACATCCCTGGTTAGGATCAATGTAGTAGTGACCTACAAAAAAGTAATCTTCCTTTTTAAATAATGTCAAGTACAAAGTCTTACAGCATTGTAATTGCATTGTGAAGATTTATTCTTACCATCACCTAGGGATGGGTGGATGAGACTCAGCTCTCTGCAGGTAATCGCAGGATTGTCTTTAGTACCCAGATACCAGCTGTGTGCACGACTATCTTTCTCATTCCCTTTCTCATTGTCATCAAAGCGAGGTTTTCTGGATAACAAAGTTGCTTTCTGTAACAAATGTGCAAAGTAACTTACAATCAATATAACACAGGTTTCTTCTATTCTGTTCGGTTCTTTTTATATTATATTTATTTCCAGATAGATTTATCTGACAAACCAAGATTGATTGCTTCAGTTTGTACCAACATTTTGTGATCCTCTACTCTGAGCCAAAGGTGAAGTATGTTGTGATGATGTCTGATGGCCAATACCTGGTTTCCCCTTGTAAAGAGATAAAACAAATATAAGCAGATAATTTCATAATCTACTTCCCAGCATGCTTAAAGTGTTCCAGAAATCAATTTGAAAAACATTATAATATTGCAATATGTGGGTCATCAAAAGAAAAGTTATTAAAGCAATGTTACCCTAAAGATATCCTAAAGTGACATTCAATACAAATGTTTGACTTACATGTTGTCCTCTCTGACCTTTCAAGCCTTTTCTGCCTGGTAATCCCTGAACCCCTTTCAAACCCTGTCGACATAAGCATTTCTTACCAATCCACATTTATGCAATAATGTTGGAGTAATATATACTGTCTTTTGAATAGTGCATGTCAGGACAACACTGATCACGATGACCATCTTTCAGATCAGTACCTACCCGGTACAGGTACAGGTTAAAGATAACAAGAGCTATATAAATGACATCACACGGTCATTTCAAAGAGAACACACCTTCACTCCAGATGGACCCTGTGAAATACAGTACAGTACAGAGTCTGTTTAATCTATGACATCATTGTAATGCTGATAAAGCCAGTAAAGGTATTTACATACAGATGCGCCGTAGGTTCCTCGACTGCCGGTAGGACCTCGTGTACCAGTTTCACCCTGCAAACAACATATTTGTGAATTTAAAAAATAGCTTTATAGAAATCACAATTTAAGACTGCATTAAGCAAAAACCTCAGAACCCCGAGGAGAAGCTATTCTCATCCTCTTTTAATGAATATACAAATGCAAAATGATACATGGTATGTATAATACAAGCCATGTTTCTTGAAAAAAATATCTAAATGTAACTGTTCAATATTACATTACATGACATTTATTCATTTGGCAGACGCTTTTATCCAAAGCGATGTAGGCAATGTTTAAACTGTTTAAGTAAGGATGTGCAGACTATTAAATGAGTCTTTTAAAGTGCAGGGAAATGAAATACTGCAAGCATTTACCTGTATGCCTTTAGGACCAGGTCGGCCCTTGTACCCTGGAGGGCCTTGTTTTCCCTGAGAGATTTACAATAGAAACAACTAAGTGATACAAAAAGAAAAACAAAATATACATGCTTAATATGTTTTATTTAAACTCACTTTGTTTCCTGGTGGACTGAAAGGTCCTTGCAATCCTTTGATACCAGTATAACCCTGAAAGTATCAACGATCATGTAAGGCAATTATTTATAATAGTGTTAGTGCCTTTAGTAAATGTGCATAAAGTGATACAAACCTTTGGTCCTTTCTGACCAACATCTCCCTTTGCACCATCAAGCCCTGGAATTCCCTATTAAGGTAAAAAGAATCGCAAAAGCTATCTTGATTTGACTCGGAGGGCAAACAACTTTTGATAGCCATTGTCACAAATGTACCTTTGGTCCGTCCGGTCCAGCGGGTCCTGGTTTACCTTTTAATCCTACAGAGCCCTGTGGTGAAAAGACTTGTACATTTCTTAAAAACTATTTTGAGTGGACCTTTCTTTTAAGATTCACTGCATAAATTACCTTTTGTCCAGATGGTCCTTGCTTCCCCTGCAAACCTGTCATTCCTGGGACACCCTGTAAATATGCAGATTTAAAATCATTTCACAACCTAAACCATATTTCTTTCTTTGAAAAATCTCTCATGGGATCAATAAAGAATGAAAATATCTATATCTATAGACATGGACAGGGATCATTCACACAGTCTGTATAAAATGAGATTACTCACAGCACTACCCGGTTCACCTGGTCTTCCAGGAGGTCCTCTGAATCCAACGTCACCCTGAAAATGAATGAAAACATTCACTTGCTGTACACTGTGGTAGTAACATTTGTGCTAAACCACCCTAGCAATCCAGAACACGCTGGCAACTGCAGATAGCAACAGCGTGGAAACCAGCAACAGCACCTTAGCATTGTGGCATTGATGTTTGCAAACACTACTCACATAAATTTGACATTATTTGGGTGTTGTAACAAGATATACAATAATAGAAAAACAGACAATTCGGTTAAGAGCTGAAATACTAAGTAAAAAAGACACTCACTGGATCTCCCTCTGTACCCACGACTCCCAGCAGTCCATCTATTCCACTATGTCCCTTAAATGAAAGTGTGAAAAAATTGAATCAATATTCAGGCTTGGCATAATAATCTAACCGTCCAAAATATCTAGAGATATGACTTGCTTTATTTCCAGGGACACCAGCATTGCCAAGTTTTCCTTTTGGTCCTTGAGGTCCCTTGATAAAAAAACATAAGTCTTCACTGGGTGTTTTTTTCAGTATCTTATTCATTTGTTTGTGTCTGAAAAATATAAATAACATTTGCAGGAAGAATAACGTACTGGCTTTCCTGCAACCCCTTTAGGTCCTCTTTTTCCAGGAGAACCATTATTTCCCTGTTATAAAGAGGCACATTGCTTTGATGTTTTATATTTATTTATTCGATATGTTTTAAATATTTATTCTATACCATCTTATTATTTAATTTTGGCAGATCTTAAAAATATTTTAAGTAACATGTTCTAGTACTAAATATATTACTCACTGACCTTTGGCCCTGGTTGACCTTTGTCTCCTTTTTCACCTGAAAGTCCAGAAGGTCCTGGTCTTCCCTTTTCTCCATGAGGACCAACAGATCCTGGATGACCAACTGGTCCCTACATAGATGGATATGACACTTCATAATTCCGTATTGATATTTATTTTTTCTTCTAAATCTTTTTTTATTTAAATTTAATATAATACTGATATAATATCTTTTTTTTAAAAGCACAGAAGAAAAAGTGTCTGCAAAATGTTAACATATTAACTCATCTTGTATAACTGTAGAACATATTGTATTCTGGTTTTAATGTCAATCATAGTCTCGGATTAAAAAGGTAACAGTTTGACACAGTTTGGGTGTGGAAACTAGTCTGGGTGTGAAGCATGACCTCACCATTTTGCCTTGTTCGCCAGACTCTCCTTTCTTTCCAGGTACACCTGCAGCTCCCTGTAAACAACAAAAGTTAACGGCTCGATATTTTATTCTTTACAATCAATGAATCCTAACAGATAACAACCTACAACTGGTCCTGTCCTTCCAGGATTCCCTAAACTCCCTTGATTTCCAGGCTCTCCCTACAGGGACAAAAACAGTTGCACTTTCATACAAAACAAAAGTTCATTTTTTTTGCGTTTTAAGAAGGCACACTATAGCACGCCTTATTATCACAAGGATTTCAAAACTATCCATAACATACCTTTTATTTTGTGATTTCACTGTGAATGGTTTAATGATGGGTAGGTTAAAAACAAAAAATAAAATAAAACATACTTTCGGTCCACGTTGTCCACTTTGTCCAACAAGTCCTTTATTCTGTGGCAAACCCTAAATTTGGGTGAAATACATGTATGACAAAAAATAGAATACATTATACTTTTGTCAAATATGCAAAATCAGAGGTAAAGATTTACCGGCAATCCAAATGCACCAGTTGGACCTCGAGGCCCAATTGTTCCTGATTCACCCTACAATATACAAAAAGTAAAAATAAAACTATAACAAATTTCTTAAAAATGGCAAATTTCATCTGTAAAACTATGCAGTGCTACCCACATCAAGTCCGTGTAGACCTTTGTCACCCTTTTCCCCCAATTCTCCAATATTCCCTGCAGGACCGTATTTTCCTGCCAAACCAGAGCGACCTCTGAAACCTGGCTGACCCTGAGCATACACAAAAAACACAGAAAACAGTGTGACAACATTTAAAATGTGTCAATGTATTAGACTGTTTGACATCTCCCAAACACCTGCACAAACTCCATATCATAACTTACTTTCTCACCAGGTGATCCAGAGTCTCCCTTCTGCCCTGGAGAACCACTCAAACCCTGACAGAACAATAAATCAAAACATCTCAAATGATCAATCATTGTATTATATATAATCAGACAAATGATGAGGTCATCTCACTTGTCTTCCTATTGGTCCCTTCATTCCGGGTGCACCTTCATTTCCAATCTCTCCTTGGAAACCCTTTGGGCCCTGATCGCCAGGAGATCCTGCTTTACCCTTCTCACCCTACAACCGACAGTATAGTGCTCTGTATTACTTACATACAACATCATAACACTCTTCTAATGTAATGCAAACATACAAAATCAAATGATTATTACTTACAAGTAATCCTTTAATTCCTGCAGGTCCTGTTGGTCCAAATACCCCAAATGAGCCCTGAAGCAAAGCATTACTCATCTTATCTTTAGCATACAATTACATTCTGGTAATTATCAAATCAAATAATTGGGAGTTACTGAAAATATCTTTTGGTGAATTATCTTTTAAAAATAGCTAACAAAATGTTCAATCAAAATTTATAAGCAATATACCTCCTCACCATCGACACCAGCAACTCCCTTCGAACCAACATCTCCTCTCCATCCCTTCAGCCAATACAATAACAGAGGACACATCTTATACACCACAACAAGAAAAAAACAAACAATTAATATTATAGTTTAGCCCACCTTGTTTCCTTTGTCTCCTGGAGGTCCGAGAGGTCCAGGTGATCCATCTTTACCCTGCATGAAAACACAATGTGATTTATGTCAAAACCTCCCAGTGTCTCTGAAAAATAAAATGTAAAGAAGAAAAACACTTACTGGGTAACCTGCCACTCCATTTGGCCCAGGAAGACCTTTCGGTCCTGGGTCTCCTACTGGCCCTAGCCGACCCGCTTCACCCCACTGGCCTATGTTTCCTTGTATGCCCTATAGCATACGATATTAAAAATGTTATCATCATTATGGTAAGCACATTGCTAGATAATTGCAGAAATTAAAACAAAAAAATGTAACAAATATAATTGCATGTGTGTCAATTTCTTACAGGGAGTCCAGTGTAACCCTTCTGTCCTGGTATTCCTCCAGAACCCTAGATAGGAAAGAAAGAAAATTAAGAAAAAGTTCCAGAAGCTAGGAATAATACTAAAACGAGATAAAAGTATATAGTACTGGTGGACCAGGCTCCCCCTTCGGTCCCTCTGGGCCTTTTGTCCCCTAAACACAAATAAACAGAATGTAAAATGTAAAATGTATTTAAAAGTGAACAGATTTGGTTTGATGGATAAATGCTTTTATTGTTTACTCATCCTCATGTCGTTCTAAACCTGTATGACTTTCTTCTGCAGTATTGAAGGACGTTTGGTAACCAAACAACGTTGGTCCCTGTTGACGTTTATTGTGGGGACACAAAACCACTATTTCTCAAAATATCTTCTTTTGTGTTTCACAGAAGAAAGAGTCATATACAGGTTGACATGACATGAGGGTGAATAAATAATGACAAAATTGTTTTTTGGATAAGCTGTAAATGTGTCTAATAATCACCAAATACTGTTTACCTTTTCTCCAGAACTGCCAGGAAGTCCATTTGAACCCTCTTTGCCTTTAACACCCTGAGAATCAATATGTTTTTCATTGTCACAAGCTGCTTGCTCTGTATCTCTGTATGTCTTTCATTTTTAGCGTCATTTACTTACCCTGATCCCAGAGTTTCCAGGTTTGCCAGCCAGACCTCTGCATCCTGCTTCCCCCTTTAAAAATGTATTTTAAAGAATTGTGCTGTAGGTCATACTACTAGACAGTAATGTCAGAACTGGCAAACCATTACATTTTAACAGCTTTTATACCACAAGATGGTGAATTACATAACCAAGAGGCCGTAACATTCTGAAAGCCTGTCAACCATGCAGAGAGAAGGAAACTCACACTTTTCCCAACAAGACCTTGGACTCCTGGTGCACCCGGCTTTCCCTGTAATCCCTGTTTAGACAGAAAACAGAATTAGACTTGATCAGTGGATTTACTTGTATTATCAAACTAGAAGTTTGCAGCTCCTGGAGGAGGTCTTACTCTGGGTCCTTGAGCTCCTTTATCTCCATCTGATCCCGATGGTCCAAGAGTTCCCTGTACCATAAATAACTCTTAGAGATAAAATGAATAAGACAAATTAATGTTTTACAATAAAACATATGTAGCCTGTGTGTGTCTCTCACATGTGCACCATCAATCCCATCCAGCCCTCGATTCCCAGAAACACCCTGCAGTCCCTAAAATGATGGCAAATATGGAAGCAAACTATAATGATTTAGCTTAGATGCTCATTGTGATAAAAGAAATGTAGTATATAAGCAGAATGCACTGTACATCACTTCGTATAAATGTAATGTAATTGAAACCTTTGAACTTGAAATAAGCTAACATGATCAATGTCAGTCTATGTTATGATGTTTTGTTGGGACTTTTAATGTCAGGCCATACTGTACTATGCTAAAGGACCCAGTAGTTAGCTGTGATAAAGTGATTTGTCACCAAAACACTGGGGAACTTGTACATTTACCTTTTGACCTTTAAATCCAGTTCCTCCTGGCATCCCTGGTCTACCCTGTCCAATAGAAAATGACAGGAACTGGTTATATAGAGTTAGTTATTCTCTGAATATGTAAATTAAATGTGTTCTGTGTTAAATTAATGATTATAACCAGATGAACGAGGATAACATGAATAAACACTTTATGTCATTGTAGGAGTTATTAAGAGACATAATGTAAATGGTCTTTTATAAAGTAATAATCTCATCAAATAGGGAACCTTAATACCGGGGTCTCCTTCAGGTCCTTGTTCTCCTGATTTCCCCATCTCCCCCTATAAAACAATATTAAACAGAGATAATATTCCAACACAGTCTCTGTCTGAAGTGTGAAGAGTGTGAAGCCACCTGAAGTGAGGCCCATAAATTTACCGTGCTACAGAAAATCTGTCCGTAGACTTGAATACTATCTCAGCATTTTGTCATTCTAAACCTTTTGCAAAAAGACAAAAGAAGATATTTTGAAAAGAGTGCTGGTAACCAAACAACAAAGACCCCTCACTGACTTCTATTTTATGGACACAAAACCACTGAGAGATTTTTCGAAATATCTTCTTCCACAGAAGAAAGAATCATAAACACATTTTGAACAACATGAGTGTGAATAAATTATGACAGCATTTTTATTTATTGGTGATCTGTCCCTTTAAGAAAGGTTTACTTACCAAAGGTCCTGGAAAACCAGGAAATCCACCTTGACCAATCCGACCCTTTCGAAGTAAAATAACGCGTGCTCTTATTTAATAGTTTATAATTGGTATCTAATGTATATAACAATTACATTGAATAACAATCACCTTATCACCTCGTGGTCCAGGAACACCTTGAAATCCAGGAGGACCTCTCTCTCCCTGAAGATATTATTTATTTAATAGCAAAAATTACCTTGGATATATTTTGTACAATTGTACTGAACTTAATGTAAAATAACTAAAGTCTGTCCTATCAAACCTTAGGTCCATCGTGTCCCTGTCTCCCTGGTTCTCCAAAAGGTCCATCATAGCCCTGAGAAAAGCAATATAGTCACAAAGTGGTTGATTTTCACTTTTTAAAAGAAAGTTTTCAGCCAGAATCACTTACTGTGGGTCCTGCTAAACCAGCAGTGCCGATGGGGCCTGTCTCTCCCTGCACACCAGACTGCCCTCCTCTTCCTCTGAAACCTTTGTTACCCGGCAACCCTTGAGGACCCTGACAAGAAACCACAGGTATGAAAAGACAGATTAGTTCTTTCAACACTCACAGTTTTACAGCTTTAAAGTCTGAGAACAGTGCATGTCTCGGCCTCAATAACTCACTCCATCTCCTTTTTGACCTAAATCACCTTTCATCCCACGATGTGCTTTCAGACCCTGCAGATAAAAAAAAAACACAAGTCAAAAAAATCCTAAAACTCAAAAAATGTTCTCCAGCAACACACTGGAAGAAATCTATTGCTTTTTCAGCATACAGAAATCAATCTGAAACAGCCGAACTGATCAGTAATCCTACAGTATAGACAGAATTCATTATATGAAGAAGCTGTTTTAAGTAATCTTACTGGATCACCTGAAGGCCCAAGATTTCCCGCTTTTCCACTGGAACCCTTAAACAAGGATACGACTTCATATATATTAAGTCACTTATTGACATACACAGCTACATTGTCATAGAATCCCACTAAATATAAAGAAACTACAGTAATAAATGAGCTGCAAGCTTACTTTAATGCCCTGTGGTCCTGGATCTCCAATGGATCCCTCAATTCCCACATCTCCCTGTTTGTAAGAGATTTATAAAAGACTTAACACCAGGTACACTCCAAAAAAATCTGTATTTTATATTAACATGAAACATACAGGGTCTCCTTTCACGCCTGGTGGTCCATCTCCCCCTGGGTTACCCTAGAAAACATTATAAAGTTTCAATGAAGTTTAAACAAAGACACATAACTTTAAGCAATGCAAATCCATAACACCAATATTTGAAACTATCTAAGCATTCAGATGAGAGGGGAGAAGAATCAAGGCAGGTATGTACTGTACAGTACAGTAATTCATCCAATTAAGCCATCCAGTCGAGCAAAACCAATTCAAAATGAGGCTGTCTATACAGTATCTATAGAATGAAGTACTTGATATGATGGACCAAATGCTGAAATGTACAGCACCTGTGCTCCAGGAGGCTCTTGAACACCAACAATACCATCTGGACCTTCTTCTCCCTTTAATATATATAATATCAGGACCCATTTCTACAGAGTTTGCATTGTCAAAAACATATAACCAATATTAGCTTATGTTTACAATGTATGAAGTTGGACATCAAATACAGAAAACCAAAAAAAACCTCACCGGTTTGCCAGGTAGCCCTTTGGATCCTATCTCACCCAATTGCCCCTATAAAATAAATGAGTCAGCATTAGGTACCATTGAGGGTCAAACAATCTTTTTTTAGGAATGTATACATTTAAATGATTGTACTATAGTGTACATGTTCCAAACAAGACCAAACTACAGCAATGAGATTAGAATACAAGATTTGTTAAAAGACAAATATCTAGCTGATAAAAAGTATAATACTAATAAAATATTCACAAAAAAACTTCCAGACATTATAATATCCCCATGATGTTTGAGCTCTTACTATTGATACAATTTAACTAGATCTCATAAAAACCAAGGATGTTTATTATAATATTTCTTACAGGGGGTCCATTAACACCAGGAACTCCTTTTAACCCTCTTGGTCCCATACGTCCCTGTGAAGAGTCAAAAGTCAAATAACTGTACAAACATGGAGAAACAGAGATGACAGAATACATTTCAACATACTGGTGGTCCTGGTGATCCAGTGAACCCAAGCCCACCCGGCTCTCCCTGAGAAAGAGAAAAACTTTCAATACAAAAAATAGCCAACCAGTTTGTTTATTATTTTTGTGTGATCAAGCTTGATATGGTGATGATGGTTTAACACATACAGGTGGACCCGTCGCTCCTATGACACCCCGTGATCCTCTGGGTCCCGGTGGCCCCTGCGTAAGGAACAAATACAGTATTGTTTGCGATAAAAAAAGTTTGACCTCTTTATGTATAAATGCATAAAAATTGGGGTTCAACAATAAAAAGTCCTGCTTACAATATACCCTGTTACTCCAGCGTGGCCCTTCTTTCCTTTGTTTCCCTTAATAAACAAAGCAGAAATTGTAAAAATACATCATCAGACATATCTAATATAAGTGTTAAGAGCAGGAACACTATCATATACCTTCTGTCCTTTCTTTCCTTTGTTTCCATATGGTCCTGGTTCTCCAATGTTCCCCTGAGATCATCACGAGTCACATTTTATTGAAACTTTATTGTACATCCTTTCTGTCAGTGTAATGGATTCTTATTTTGGCCCTGGATATGGTTCTCTGACTTAACTGAATTTCACATTTTTGTTGCGTTAATTCTGACAATTATCTTTTAAAATGATGTGGAAAAGATTCATTGCATTGTGTCTGTGACTAGACTTCCAATTCTGTGAGTTGATTTGTGAGCATAAATTCCATACAGGCTTTTTTATGGCATTATCCACAGAGTAATTCTGGCCATTCTTACCCACTCACCCATCTCCCCCTTAACGCCCTTCTCTCCTTCAAAACCGTTTAGACCCTACAAGAAAACAAACACATATACCTACACATAAAGACTGGACAATATATGCAAAATAATGCAAGCATAAATCTAAAACAATTCACAACAAAGGTGTTTAGATTCCAATAAGTCTCACATCCACCCCGGGTGGTCCTGGTAGGCCCATATCCCCACCATTTCCAGGTGTGCCCTCTTGTCCTGGTCTCCCAAGTGGGCCTGGCATTCCGACAGGTCCAATTCTCCCCTAATACAACACAAGTGCAGAATGTGGACTATCAATACAGTATAAATGCATATACTGTAGGAATTACATGAGAGTCGTAAGTTTTCATGAGATATTTAAGAAAATTTATATTTTTCCAGTGCTAATATATGATTTTCAGCTGATGTCAAAGCTGTTGACCCACTAAGATTGTCAGATTCTTCAAAGACAGTCTCAATGTGGTTTGATCACACTTTGGAGATACCTACGATTATCCCTGGCTCTCCTTTCTTCCCCTGTTTCCCTGGAACTCCAGGAGGTCCCTAAAAACAGATTAAAACATTTAGAATAATCCTAATATATTTTATAGCAAATATCTATCACAGTATTCTATGGTCAAACATTTGACAAGTGAAATGCAATCAAGCTTATAATAATATTACTAACAGGTGGTCCAGGATCTCCAGGTGGTCCCAAGGGCCCTTGCAACCCCTTTACTCTCTAAAGTAGTAAAACGTTATTTCAATTTCAATTCTCAGTGTTTTATGCTGCTAAATAAGTAAATAAGCTAGTATATTGGCTATTGGCTAGTTGGGGTCAAATGCAGACTAACTCACCGGCCATGATGACACTAGTTTATTGTAGAATTTCTTTTTCTGCAAGCAAATTGTAAAGCAAGTGAAATTTAAATTGTTAATATATTTTGTTGACAAAAATTCGAAATGCACCTTGAATGCTTGCCATTCCTCCTCTGATGTTTTCCACACTACAATAGCAGGCATGCCAGGTGGTCCAACAGGTCCCCTGTGCCCTGTAGGACCCGTACGGCCCATGACTCCTGCATAACCCTGTGTGACACCCAAACACCTGGAATACAATCTATATAATATTATAATTCCAAAAATCTTTATATTTTGGAGTGCATACTTTATCCCCTTTTTCTCCTGAAGGACCTGGCAACCCTAGTGGACTTGGATACCCCTGAAAATATTTTGTTATAAGACAACAGAATGTCATTTCCTCTAGAGTTTAGAAACATGCAAAAAGCTCAGAGTGCTGTACAGATACATGTCAACCACAGGAGGGCGCAAGTGCTCAGCAAATAATCTCTAATTTTCTTTCTCTCTCTCTCTCTCTCTCTCTCTCTCTCTCTCTCTCTCTCTCTCTCTCTCTCTCTCTCTCTCTCTCTCTCTCTCTCTCTCTCTCTCTCTCTCTCTCTCTCTCTCTCTCTCTCTCTCTCTCTCTCTCTCTCTCTCTCTCTCTCTCTCTCTCTCTCTCTCTCTCTCTCTCTCTCTCTCTCTCTCTCATGTTACTCATGAAGATTTACTGTCACGACTGTGAAGTATTCAAATATTGTAAAAGCACTGACGGTCCTACATAAAACATCTTTTATATGTATATGCAATCCTAAAAGACTCAATACTATTCTCTCTTTCCACCTCACAAAGTGCTGGCTATATTAAATAATTTTTGTAATCCTTTTTCTCTTTTCAGGATAATATTTCTCTCTCAATGACACACAATAAGTCAGTTCTTGTTCATAAGCCCCATTCACTGGAGGTAAATGACCCTCCTTCTTCTCTACTCCGAGTTTAATTGAATAATCCATCAGCAAACTCAATTTCCTGTAAGGGCTCAGACTTGCAGTGGGGCCTGAGATGACCATGTGGGTGAGAAGCATTAGACAGAACTAAAGATTTTTCTACAAAACAACCTCTCTGCTGTATTCAAAGGAACAGTATGATATTATTGTATTGTTTGTAAGACATTTTCTTTAAAATGCTTAATAGTATGCTCCATTTTGCTATAATATTAACATGAACAAAGTTAGTGTGTGAGTACTGTATACAAATTCACTTAGAAACTAGTTCAATAGCTTAAATGTTTAAATTAAATGAAATTGGCTTTACAAGTCACATGAATGTCATTGATATTAAACAGACTTTAATAATCTTATTATTTAAATATCTATCTTGTTATTTGATATATTTTGTACATTTATTTAAATTCAAGTGACCTGTAAAGCCAATTTCATTTGACTTAAAAATGAAAACACAGCTTTTGAACTGAAGTTTTTAAGTAGACTTAGGCCTACAAAGACAAATCAGCAACAAATATTAGTGCAAAGATTGTGAAATAATTCAGACATCTTGAGAAAGTGTGTTTCTCATCCTTGGCCCTCTGAAACCTGGTCGGCGTGCTATAGTGTCTTCTACGTGTATGTTTCTGTGCATCTGATTGGCTGAGAAGACAAAAATGATGATTCAATTACAAACTATTTTTATATCATTTTCATATTAAGTGTGGCTGTTTGTGAGTGGGATGTTCAAGCTCTTATGGGAAATGATCTCCCAACAAACTAGAAAATGAAATATTAAAGTAAACAGGAAATAATGACTGCTTAAAATATAAGCAATGTGGCTAAATATTCAGTGCAGGAGTCTCTCACCTACTTGGGAATGAGTCATTCAAAATAAAAATGTTTAATGTAATGGATGCAAGTGTATAGCTGATAATCACATTTATTTACAGGAAATACACGTGACGTGTATATGTTTTGCCATAAATCAGGCAAACAGACTCGACCCCACACCGGGACAAACAGCCAGAATTGATACTTTTCAGGAGACCTAATGAGAATTTTGTTCTAACATCATTAAGTTTTAGTACCTGATGAAGTGGTTCGACTTTTTGGACACGCAGCAGCGTCGCCTGAATAACAATTGGACTCTGGTTCACCGCTTGCGGCTGTTTTTGGATCTGGAACACTTTCGTGTTTGGGTTTCTCTCGTCTGACAACAGGGTGTTTTTGCTTTAGTGTCGTGGGTCCACGAGTCGCACTGATTTCTGTTTTCTTTTCCTGTGACGATACTTTATTGACCAAGGTGCTGCCGGAGCTGGTTTCCATGGTTACGGTTGTCCAGTTCTGAGGAGAATCTATCACCGTTGTTTTCTTTCGTGAAACATCATTGGCCAGAGACAAATCTGAGACAAATAGTTGCGTTGTTAGCAATGGTCGTTCTGTGGTTTGATCTTTGACCTCTGCGGCCTTTGATCTGACACGGGTGCTCATCTCCAAAGACTTTTCAGCTTGTAAAACATGATATGTGCGCAGTTTTACATGAGTATTTCTCACGCACGTGACAGGTTCAGACATCCTCTCAGGGTCAAGCGTGTCCGTGGTCTTTGGAAAGACAAACGACTGAGTTGTTGGGGTGGGCTGAACAGAACTAGAAGGTTTGGTCCATTCAGATGTTGTTTCATAAGTGGCATCAAAAGAACGTCTCAATGCGGACTTTGTTAATCTGCTCCGTGACTGCGAATTAGAAAGTGTCCCTGGCATGCCCAAATCAACAGGTGATAAAGGAAGTGACATCATAAGTAAGCGCTCATAATTCTTGTTTGCTGTGTCAGTATCCACAGTTATATCTTGATCCTCTGTTTCCGCGACTGATGTGGAGAAAGATTTGGCAGCAACATCTGGATTTCCCAGCAGATCTTCTTCCTTAAAATGATTTGAACAAAAACCAATGGTTTTTAATAACTACCTTTAATGCTGTAAGATATACTCTTAATATTGTGAGGTCAAACACCACACTGACAAAACCAATATAAAATGGGTTTTATTAGTGCTAGTAAAATAGATTCATTTTTACCTGTTTCATTGAGTCTTCGACACAATGTGATTGGTGATCTTGACAGGTGAGGTCAGCCATTACTGTGGTAAAATGATGCATAATGCCCTGTTAAGATAGAGAACAGTGTCTAGTCTACATGATAATATAGGACATGAACAGAAGTGAATCCAGCCGTTAATAAAACATGTCCACTAGAATATCAACAGCCTGCACTGCATATTCATTTAGCACATGTTGTAGTTTGCATCTTAATAGGGTGTTTACCTAAGTATAATCTGCACAATAACATCTGCACATAAGCAATTCGGGATGAGAAATTATGGAAGAATTCAAATTTTTGGGTGAATTATCTCTGATTCCAAATCAATAGTAACCATTGGAAAAAGCTGTATAACCCAGTGGCGTTGCTAGACCTAAAGCTAAAGCTCTGCTGGGGCACAGGCCCCCATTACTTTTCCTACATTTTTCTTGAAAGCCTGCTAAAAATATTTTTGTATCCTAAACATACTTAACATGAACTTTATTAACATGGTTTAAGGTTTTTACACTGTATGGAAATAGTGAAAGCAGAGAGATTTTTTCTTGCATTTGAATTTTTCTTCATTACACAATGATAACAATGAATAAATACATATTTTCAAGAATTTTATGGCTGCAACTAAAATATTTATCTCAGTTTTTCTGAGACTTTTTCCTGAGAACTGACTGGCTGAGTTTGTACAGTAGTTTGTTTATCAAGTCTTGATAATCGATATTATTTAGAAACTTATTTTAGTTTCGTATGTTTTCATAGCCTACCTCAGTCGCATGTCGTATAACCTCTGCTTGCCTGCGTGCGCAGCTGCGTGTTGCAGTTGTTGCAAAGAAACGCAGACGGACACGGATTTCTGCGCGACAGGACGGCGCGAGTTTGTGTTTTCGGTTGAATGCGGCTGCGTAAATACGTTGCATATAGATCAGATTTTTTGCATACATTCACAAAAAAAGTAAATTGACAAAACTGCCCCAGTAAAATGAATCTAGCGACGCCCCTGACCCTAACCCTAAAAAGAGACAATCTAACAACAACTCCAATTACCCAAGAGAGCTATTTGCGTTCTCCCATTAAGAACTAATAGACCACAAGTCAGCATGAATCATGAAGATAATTTGGCACATATCCTCAATGAAAGCATTTGTTTTGTTTTCAGCATTAGCAGTGATGAACCTTATGTAGGACACATCCGTTGCCATGACAATGTCTCATGGCCTTATCATGAAAGCCTTTATGTTAATAATGTACTTTATGCTTTATGTTCTGCCTTTGTAACCTTTTGATTATCCAACAACATATAAATAGTACTACAAACATCCTACGTTCCAACTAAATAAATTACAGCAGGTCAGAGAGAGAGAGAGAGAGAGAGAGAGAGAGAGAGAGAGAGAGAGAGAGAGAGAGAGAGAGAGAGAGAAATCTATAGTCTAAATGTGGAATAATTTGGTGAATTATTGGAATTGTCAGCTTAAATCAGAAGCTACGTCTAAATTACGATTAATGTCCCAGAAAAAAATAACTTGGTGTTAGCACTTATTGTATTATTGCCCCAGTATGACATATCACTTTATTGCTTCCTAATCTCGCTGTAAGTCGCTTTGGATAAAAGCGTCTGCTAAATGACTAAATGTAAATGTAAAATCCAGCATTTGAATGAGTTTTCTCAAGCGACCATTAAGCTAAAGGCAAAGACTAGACTGCTTCTGTTTGCCTTTGTCACTTGGACTCCAGAAAGCTGTGGACTTCACTTTCATTTCATAGAGCCTGTGTTGTTTTCGGGCTGAAAAGTGGCCGGCTAGTTTTCAAGCAAAGAAGAATTAGCTGTTTGATGCTAAATGCTCTTGTCGACATTGAACTTGGGCTGTGGTTATGGAAAACATCAGTGGTTGTCAGTGGCAACAACAAGAAAGCATAACAGGTGTGTGTCCTCGCCACCTGAAAACCCAAACCAGACTCTTCCACCCAAATCCAACAACATACTCGATTCAATCAGACCAGTGTCAATAAAAATGATGTATTGAAAATTTGGCTTTTGTTTCTATAGCTGGTATAGTGTGAGGCTTGCAATGGCAAGATCAAGAAACACTCATGAAGATAAACACACTGCAGGTCTGTTTGGATAAAATACAAATGTACTTTCAAGAATTTGTCTAATATGAGAAAAAGACACTTACAACACAGCAGAGAAGTTTAAGAAGAGTTTCGGTGTCCTGCATGGCTTCAGTGTGGCAGTCCAGTCTGTGAGAGCTTCAGAAGCAGGTCTGGTCAGTCTTGGAGTTCGGGGTGATATTAAAAGAGCACCTGTAAACCCTCCAGAGATGGGCTGTGCCATACACATTACAGCTGTGTGCACAAGCGACGTAGATTACAGTGACCAGACAGTAACAGCAACACTGTAAAAAAGAAATATTGGTTTAACTTAAATAAGTAATCTGGCTGCCTTAAAATTTTAAATCAATTCAACTATGGTAACAATATTAGTTACCATAAGCTTGCATGTAATTTATTAGTTTACTAATATTTTTAAAGTTGAATGAACTAAAAATTTTAAGGCAGCCAGGTTACTTTTTCTCAAGTTAACCCCAAAAAACATTTTTATGACTATAAAATTGTTAATACAGACTCAGAAACACATTGAACCTAATGTTAGTATTTGGGTTTTTATTTTTTTATTTTTGCCACTCAGCACATAATATAAAATTACATAAAATATCTGACCCTGGATCACAAAACCAGCCAAAAATACATCAAAATTATTGATTTTTCTTTTATGCCAAAACTTATTAGGATATAAAGTAAAGATCATGTTCTATGAAGATATTTTGTACATTTTCTACTGTAAATATATCAAAACTTTATTTTTGTGAGTGGATGCAGTGGATACAAAAATGGCTAGAAACACGTCTACAAACTTCACTCGGTGCTGCCGCTCTTTGGGAATTACTCACTCAAGATTTGTATCCATGTAAAGCTTAGAATTTCAGCTTTTGGGTTCATCTACTTTCCACAACGTCATTACAGCGGTAAGCCAATAGAGAGCGTTAAACAAACCTGTTTCTTCTTAGCAGTGCCCTGCTACAGCACTAACAACTTTAAAGGCGATTTTCTCTATATTTTGATTTTTTTGCATCATTAGATTCCAGAGACTTAAATAGTTGTATCTCGGCCAAATATTCCTAACAAACCATATATCCATAGAAATGATTTATTATCATATAATATAACTTATTTATTCAGCTGTCAGATTCTGTAAAAATCTCAATTTCAAAAAATGGACCCTTAAAGGAGCCGTATGTAACAAAGACATCTGGCGGTTGAGCTTGGTATCGCAGTCTAAATTCAAAACATTGGCGAGGGTTTTTCCCTGGCAACCAAGCAGTAGAAAAACACTACTGGATAAATTGGCACGGACCAAAACAAAAACAGACATTCCGGCACGGAACGCCTATTTCAGAGTAGAAGAAATAACTGTAGCATCGCATTCCAAAGAAACACGCATGTGAACGTAGCATGTTTCCTAAATATCTACGAACATATTATAGTATTTTATTGATTCAGTACAGTAAAGATGTTACATACGGCTCCTTTAAGACCAGGGTCACATATTATATAATATTTACAGTATTCAGTATCAGTCTATATTTACCCCAAACACAGCCTGGAAACCCTTCCTATACAAGCAAAAAATCCCTCCTTCCTAAAATCTGTACAGTGTGTGTGTGTGCGTGTGCATATGTTATATCCACACTACCTCAATGAGGAATGTGACAAGGTGTTAATATGAGTGTCTAACTTACAGTAAAGGGTGCGATGCAACGCTTCAAGACTCCTCCCAGAAGTTTCAGAGGACTCAGCCTATTAGAAGAAAGTCTCAACAAATAACAACTGAGAGCATAAGGTCTTATTCAAATGTGACAACTTTGTGTCTAGAAATCTAAGCACAAATATGCACACACACACAAATAAGCGCACACACACACACACACACACACACACACACACACACACACACGCATGCACGCATGCACACACCTTCAACATTATCAGATAACCTGGTACAAGAAATGCACATTCAGTGACCCATGCACAAACAAAACGTTCAATGCATATACACATAAGCACAAAGAAAAATGTGTTACTGATGTGAGCAACTGACAAATAACACATTACAACTCACCACCAGCACTTTCAGTTCACAGTCTCAGCAGTCCAGGACATTTTCCATCCAGCTTTAGCTCACAGGTTGATGTTAGCTTCACCACAAACTTGACAAATACATTTGGTAAAAGAGAGGCTCTATAGTGAAACATATTAGTTTGTCTTTTATAACAAGTTGACCCAATTTTATAGCAGTTTCTGACTTTCAGTTTTGTTGTTGGTTTGGCCACATGGCCTCTTTCTGTCTAATTGGAAGCTTCTGGCTGATTTTTATGCATAAAATGATCACAGATCAGGATTACAAAAACACGTCAATCACAATAAAGTCTCATATTCTTACAACCATACGTGATTGATAGATGTATTGGTTTAAAATGATGCCGTGATTTTAGTAGCAGACGGTCCGTCTCGCCTCGGCTCCCTCACATGCCTACTGTCGGCACCTGGACCGTGTTTAGCTCGATACAGCGTCTCTGGCTTCACGCTTTACTGAGCTTCAAAGGCAGAGAGATTCACCTGTCAGTGAGATATGTTTATATGGACTCTTCCCAAAGCTTTGGCACAATATTTTCATCCGACATCAGAAGATTTTGTCTTTCTCCACCCACGTGCAGGGGTCGATTGGGTCAGTAACAGTTTGGACTTACAGCTGTTTTTGTGTACTGCATCATTTTGGATGTATTAAAAGGTCTTGAGAAAATGTCAGGTTGGCAAAACCGTAAACATTTGAACTGCCCATCCATTTACACAGTAATTTCAACATTTGGTATATATGTAGTGTGTTTTGGGATCTGTGTGTTTTTCCTCAGAGATGTGTCTAATGTTATGTAACTCAGCAGGTTGGGTGGGCATCCTCACTTTTTGTTTCTGTAGAAAAACAGATGGTTAGACACCCGTGAAAGTGTGACAGGCCAAATATAGACGACGGCAGTTTATCATCATCAACAACCCACTGCTGAAGTGCTATACAGAATCTCACAGTTTGAAATGGAGTTTATAAATGACCGTGAAAGTGGCAATATAATTGTATAAGAGAAGGAATTACTGAAAGCCATATAGAAATGTTTTCAACACCCTCAGAGCTGACTGAAAACAACAGGTTGGCTCAGAATCAACTCTGGCTATTGGAAAGCAGAATAGTGCTTAGTCTCAAGTGCCAAATTCATAACTATTAAAGGAATTTATGCTGCGTGACCAAAGCCTTCAATCAGAATATTAGATTTGCAATAAAACCAAAATGAAAACCCTGCAATTTTCTACAACAGTTTTGAAAAGTTACAATTTTTTGGTTAGTGGTGATTTTTTTTATTTACACAGCGAATTATTATAATAATGTGCCAACAGATTTATGGCAGCTGCGGATGCCTGGATGAAGACAAAGAAATTGGTTTGAGGCAAACAAAGCTCAAAAGTTTAGGGTCACATTCCTTTTTCATAATTGTTCCACATTTTAGAATAATATAAACTTTTCAAAACTATGGGATAACACGTGATCCTGGACCACGAAACCAGTCACAAGGGACAATTTAAAAAAATTAAATACATCATCTGAAAGCTGAATATATAAGCTTGCAAATGATGTATGGTTTATATGACAATATTTGGTCAAGATACAACTATTTGAAAATCTGGAATCTGATGATGCAAAATTGAGAAAATCGCCTTTAAAGTTGTCCATCCGAGGCGCTATAAGACACAGGTTTATTTTAACGCTCTCTATTGGCTTACTGCTGTAATGACGTTGTGGAGAATAGATGAACCCAAAAGCTGATATTCTAAGCTTTACATAGAAACAAAACTTGAGTGGGTAATTCTCAAAGAGCGGCAGCAGCGAGTGAAGTTTGTATTGGAAAAAATAATTGAAATAGTTTCAATCTAGGCTGGCCACTGTATCCATATATTTATTTTTATAAATCTATAAAAGTTTTCAAAATTTTAAGATCATAAAAAACATTTTAGTGAAGTGATTCTGAAAGGTAAACTAAAATATTAGACCAAACATGTAACAAAATCCGTGATTTAGAAAGCTGACTCGTGTGCAATGGGAATCTTTTTTTATTTCATATAATTCACAAGGCAGTGACCCCCAGCAGGTCATTAAGAACAAGTACCAAATACTCTCTATTCACATTCAGAAACATGTCAAAAAAACAAATTACAACACAACACATGATACAGAAATTCTCTTGAGGGGCAACTCATCCTAAAACGCTTTTTAGAAGTGCTGGATATACTGAATCTAACCAAACAGTGTGACGTTAAATGTGTTTTAATGAAAAAAGCTTTCTCATCTCACTTTGGATAAAAGTGTCTGCTAAAGGAATACATGTGAATGCTATTTGAATTCATTTTTCTTTGTTTCACTGTATTTTTGTGGGGAATCCATGTTGGGTCAGCAGTAACAGTGGAATTTATAAACCTCATTTCATACTTCCATTACAATTGACTAATATAACACAATATGGCAGATTCCCACAGCTACATTGCAATGGCAGCTCAGCTCACCCACATTCAGTCTAAATGTGCATTTTGAATTTCTGCATGAATTAATGCATTTCTAAGAGCTGATCATCAACCTCAGTCAAGTGCTGCGCTTCAGTTGTGTCAAGCACATGAGAGAGGCGATGCTTCTCACCAATTCAGTTTCTAATCCAAACTATAAACAGAAATCACAGGAAACGTTACAAGTGACCCGAGTGACAAACGTTTAGTCTTAATTGCTTTCTCATAATAACAATGAAGCTACGGGGGTGAATTTCAAGAAACACAAGCATGCCAAGGTCATACTTTATGCAATATACCTTTTTGGGTAAAGAGAAGGAAGCATATGCTTTGTTTTATTAAGAAATGATTTATAATTGCTATAATCTCATGAACACAATGTGTCTGAATATTTGAAATATAAAATATTTTTGTAATTCAATTCATTACTTAGGCCTAATTATTAATAATGATCTCATTTAATATTTAATTCAATCTAATATAATTTAATATTTAAAAAAATTCTCTATATTTTTATGGTCATTTCTTTACGTGCTTCTTGAGATTCACCTAAAAAAAGAAGATTCATTAGGGTCAAGAAAAACGTGCTGATTCAGAATAAGGTGGTGGTTCTAACCGAATGTAACATGACATGCATGCCAACCATATCCGCTCTGAAATAGTCTGCATTACAAGAAGAAAGGACATGAATTTGTCATTGCTTCACAAAAGATAACATCTTTTAGACAACGGAACCTATTTACAAGAAAACATGGCTTGGAGACTTATATGTTTACATATGGTACACGAGTCCCTTGACTCCGGGCCAGGACGTCACCTGGGTCCAGTTGCATTACACCTCATGCACTATTCTGAAATATTTTCTTCCCGGTTTTTGTTACCTGCATGGAACGTCAATCATAAAGATATGTATTTAAAGGGGTATTTACCTCAAGTCATTGCCGGACTAAACATCACTGCTTGCGTTCTGAGTGTGTCTATAGGAATGTGTGAGTGTGTGTGTGTGTGTGTGTGTGTGTAACAGAACCATCAGTGGGTCAAAGACCTCCAAAATCTCCATTTTCCATCTGTTCTCTGCTTATCAGCTTCAGAAAATGAAAACAACTCCCTGTCAATGACATCCACACAGATCTGAGCATATGATCTCATCCAGCTCCATCAGAAAGGTGTAAACACTGTCTAAACACACTGTCTATGTCTGCAGTCTGATGGAACATCTCAGTATCTTGAGGCAGGTTTTGGAACCTGAGAGCATTTGGTTATGGCCCAAATCTTGACGATGAGCTTGTGGTCTGCTTTGGATTCATCTGTGGGGTGGGTGCAAGAACTTGAAAACATACCTGGTCTCAACCCTCCTATTGATCACTTCAGGCTTTCTGAGAACAGCTTGTATACGCAACGCAAATGCATCCAAGCAGATTTCTGTGATCAGACAAACAAATAAACAACTCAAACGTGGGCATATTATTCCAGATCGAGGCACAAGTTCAGACTGATTCCAGGATGAATCCATTAAACATTCCCCTAACACCGGTCGTCCTCATCAGTGTCACTCAGAAGCTCGCAACCCGACGTTCCCGACGTGGCTTGCGCTAATCGTTTACGGAAATGTCCGTTAGGCACCTGCCAGCTGTGACGTAACTGTGGGGCGGAGCTGATGGTGTTGGAGCGGCCCAGGCTGGTTGCCATGGCAGCTTCGAACGTGAGAGTCTCCTCGACCCCAGTGGAGTCCGGACTGTTAACGTCCTCCTGCAGCGCTAGGTACGGCTCTGAGATGTACCGGTGAGGGGTAGAATGGGCGGCGACGGTCGCGGTAGGCTCCTCTCCTTCCTCTGTGGGCCGGGCCAGGAAACGGCTCTCTGCTGGTGCTGGTTGGGCACGACACACCAAGGGAGAGTAGGAGATGTGAGGACGAGGGCGAGATGGCGTTTGTGGGAGTTGCCGGCGTCCTCGAGGCGTCCCTGAATCAGAGGTGGAGGGGATTGGGCTGACTGAAGTGTTTCCCTAGAGAGGGATTGTGGGTAAACACGGAGGAAATTAGATCAATGAGATGATGGAGAGATTTTTGATACGACTTGTGATTGCTCATGCAAAGCTCACCGCCACAATATCAGGGCGTCTACAACAGTGTGTGTGCGTCCTCACCTGTCTATGTGACATATGTTTCCTGCTCTCGCTAGGTGATCGCGAGTTGTGTCTCTCCTGTGACTGGCTCCTTTCCTCTGAGTTACAGCGCGACACATCTGGCGACAGCAGGTGTCTCCTCTCTTTAGATCGTCCTCTCTCCTTGTCCACCGGCTCTCGTAGGTTTGACCTGACAGCTGCACAAACACACACACGTTGAAGGGATAGTAAAATTGTCATCATTTATTCACTTTCATTTCATTCAAAACCTGTATGTGACTCTTTGTTTTGTGGAACACAATCAGAAGATATTTGCCTCAGTGGTCAATAGGGGCCAATGTTGTTCAGTTACCAACGTTCTTCAAAATATCTTCTTTTGTGTAAGTAATACAGGTATGAAATTATACGAGGGCATGATTTTGTGTCTGGGGCATTATTTCTTGATACATTTATGACATGTTTCACTTTATTCTTAAGTATGAATTTGTTGTTTTGTTATCTCAAATTTGTAAAATGGCAGGCAGCGCAAGATTAAAAATGGTGTTTAAAATCTAAAAAACTCTAAAAAATCTAAATAAGACACTATGGATTTATTTTATTTTCGAAACCTTTCTTCTTTCTTGAACAAATATCACAAATATCAGAAGAAAAAACTTTTGTCCAACAATCCCATTTACAATTCATCGTCTTGATCTTTTGGGTCTTGAGACTTCTCAAAATGACAAAAACATGGATTTGTTCTAGCTCTCACTGATCTATTTCTTGATTTGAACTAAGAGTCTCTTATCTGACATCTTGACAAGTTTTTGTCGCCATCACAAAGAATCTGCAAGATTGACATATCTCTGAACGTCTGTACAAATGCTTAAAATCTGACCTCTGAAGCTTCTTTGTCTGGGTCTCTCCAGTCGATCAGGGCTCACGCGCTCCAGCGAAAACTTTTCCTGCCAGTCACCGTTCACACACTGATCTCCGATGGTAGAGAACGAACGCTTTATCAGTTTGCTCTCTGAAGACACCTGCTGCACGCGTGCGAAACGGACGGCCGGACACAAGACAAAACAAATAAATACGTTACTGTAACACCTGTACGAATTTGCACTTTCCTCTCCTATCTTCATAGTTATATGATATTGAGAAAAATGTAAATGGTAGATTTTGAACTGAGCTGTAAAAAAGACAACAATAACTTCTTCACACTCCCTGCTGGAAAAAACAGGTCATACCAGTTGATCAATGCTGGTTATCGATATAGATCTCCAGTACAGTGGCCTAAACTATACCCATAGCCACGCAATCTGGTATAAACCTGCTTGGACCAGCTAATGAGAATTCACCCCCACTAGAGCCCGTGTAGAACCAGGTTTCCAGCAGGGCTATCCACGACAGTCCCATCTTATCATCACAAACTCTATCTCTCTCCAATCCCAACACTGATGCTCAAAATAACTGTAATCACTACGGCAACCGTGCAGCATCACTAGGCTAGGCTAACACAGGCAGCAGTACCTGTGGCTCTATCTCCAGCCGTGGCATGGAGGAGGCTCGGATAGAGACGCCTCTCCCTGGCACCTGCAGTGGATCAGACTGCATGCTAGTGGGGAGCAGCACAGCGCTAAATTCTCTGTGCTCTGGCACCTACGCAGTTAGAGACAGAAAAAAGTGGAGGGGTGGGAGACACATTCAGTCCTCGTGGTAAAAACACTAAATATCATTGCACCGGTGTCAACAGTAATAGTGATGCCAATTCAGCAAATATGTTGCTTATTGCAGGTGTATGGAGTTGGAGGGGTTGTACACACAAGCAGCCTCGCGTTCCATCTGTCACACTGAAACACTGAGACAAAAACACATTGGCAATGCACAAACAAGGGACAGATTCATGTGTATTTAAAGCATATTTTGATTTGTTTTATGTTTTCAGCGAGCCCACTTCGGCAGGGATCTGGTTTCATCTGCTGTGCTCTGTCGAGCTGATTTTGAACGCTACAATACGTCCTGTGTGTACACCCCCATAGACATGAGAATGAGAATCCGGCCTCAGAAATATTTCAAACAGTAGCTGAAAATAATACATCTAGCGGTGTAGCATAGTACAAGGTAGAGGCAAAAAAAAGTCAACAGCAGGGTTTCCAAAAAGAAAGAGCGGCAAGAGAAGGAAAGAACGGGAGAGAAAGAGAGAGAACAAACAAACTCAGGAGCACAAGCATCTATGCCAATACTCAATCGTCACTTTAGCTTGACCCAACAGTCTAACCTCCATCAATGTATCTTACAAAAACTCTTTTGAAGCTGCACCTTTAAAAGGCCAAAAGCCAAATGATAAAAGGATGGCAAAACAGCTGAAGATTAGAAAATGAATAAAGGATGGAATCAGCGTGAAAAATGCGGTCAAAGTGCAGGTTCAGGATTGGAAACAATCGTTTAATGGTGGAAAGTCATTTTTAGGAGGGTTACTAGACATACTTTTAAAATCAGGAATAACATCACTTCATCGTTTTTTCATCTACTTTTTACATTTGTACATGCTCTCTTTAATGTGAACCACCAAGCAATTTATGGTTCCATGGTCTGTAAAACTAAAAGCTAAGGTCTATTTAAATCGTGTTGGTATGGCCTGTCTCAACTTTGTTCCTTCAGATACTTTAACTCTCATTTTTAAGTTAAATTTTGATGAAGTAAAGCTGACAATGTTTCTTTCTAGTTTCTGAATTAGATTAGAAATAGACGTTGATTCTGAATTAATATTTTGTTCAGCTTTGACGTTCCTAAATCTTCAAACATCGGTTGTGTGATGTTATAGTATACCCTGTTATTTTATGTACTGTATCAGTTATAATCCTTATTCATGAAATTAAAAACTGAGCATGGGTTTGACTTCAAATAGAACTGTTGTGAAAATAACATTTTTTTGCAAAACCAAAGTATCATGTATTTCAAGCACACATGTAAACAAAATAAAGAAGACATCTCAAGGCCAATGTGTGCGAGATTGTGTATTTTCCTACCATGCTCTGAAGGTGATACTGATGCTGGTATTCCTCTCTCTCCTCCATGCTTTCTTGGGCTACAGGCTGCATGAAGAGATCTTGGGGAGAGATGGGACTCAATGCCACAAACCCACCTCTGGTGCTGAGGAGACCACAAACTTCAAATGTCAATATTGAGTGTACAATAAAGAAGAAAAGATTTAAGGGTGTGGGTGCTTACAAACAAAGGGTTATATATAAGTACACACACGCATACAAACACACAAAATTAGATTTACAGGGCAGATCCGGCACTGTGGGTCAGGAATGGCAGAGCTTTGGCACTGCAGAGGATGTCCTGCGGCAGCGACGACGCATCCATGCGCTGGAACATTGGTGCATGTTTCTGCAAGATGACATTGGATGGTCAGAGCATCTTTACATTTAAAGAAACAGAGACTTTGGTGCTTTGTGTAATAGTTTACCCCAAAATAACAATACATTTTTGGTACGCATGATGTCCTTTCTTGCTTCCGTGGAAGACAAAAGAAGGTATTTTGAGTAATGTATGTGGTTTTGTGACCATACAATGAAAGTCAATAGTTTGGTTACCAAAATCAAAATATCTTCTTTTGTGTTCTGCAGAAGAAAGCAATGTGCATCCTTTAAATTCAAATGGATTTTGATTGGCTGTTCAGGTTTTAGCGATTATTAGCTGAAAAAAAAACCTAGCTTTGAAGTCAAGTTGTTGCTATAGTTGTGATGTGGTAAAACTTTAGTAGATCTGTACCTGTTCCTCAAGCTGCTGACGGAGTTTCTTAGCTTTGTTCTGCTTGTAATAGTCCATGATCATCATGGCTGCATAGATCTTCCCAATGGTCATGTCACTGGCTGGAAGAAAGATTGGTTTTCTTGTATTAAGATTTTCCCAGGTCAAAACAGTCGGATCAAAGTACAAACAGAGAACCAGGCCTCGATTAGCTGGTGCTTACCTTTGTGGATAGGTACAAGCAGGTCAAGGGATTTCTGGGAGAGGTGTGGCCATATGACACTGATTTCTTTCTGCAACTCTACGTCCATCTGGCCTCTGTCCTCTCCTCCTGCCACACAAAGACCATTTAACATCATTAACAGAAACAAAACGCAAAAGTATAACCAAAAGTACACTTCAACAGGTCTGTAAATCAGCAGTGATGCTGACCTCGAGCGATTTTAATATCCAGTGCAGTGCGTATCAGTGCCATCAGAGTGGAGGTAAAATGGACGGACATGTCTTCATCCACTGGCATGTTCATCAGCACCAACCGCTAAGAGCACATTGCCACGGAGACAGAGGAAAGGACATGAAATACAATTCTCAAAATATCCATTTATTTCAAACTAGTGTCAGTGGACCTTTCTGGTGAGCATGTACGATTTTATTTGTTATTTAGGAAAGCCTTTTTAAATGTAGATTTTGAAGTTCAATAGTTAATAGCGGAAGTATAATAGGGGATAGTTCGCACAATAAAAATTCTGTCATCATTTTTTCACCTTCATGTCATTCAAAACCTATATATGACTCTTCTTTTCTGAGGAACAAAAAAGAAGATATTCTGAGAGTCTCAGTGGTTTTGAGTCCATGTAATAGAGGTCAATGGAGTAAATTATAAAAGATTTTTCATTTTTGGGTGAACTATCCCTTTAAGCATTCTTTTATTATTACGTAAAAGACATAAAAGCTCCGTTGCTCGCGACATCTTTAAGGTGCCGTGCGGACGTTCACCAGAAAAGTGCATTAAGGATGTAAGAATGTAATTTACCAGTCACAACAATATCAATAATGCAAGACCAAGAAATCACAAACAACACATACTCATGCATTCAGTTGAAACACACATATCTCTGAGAGACAGAGCAGAGACAGTGAGGAGATTTATGACAGTGTTTGAATGGAACATATTCAAATAAAGTGTTACTGGCAAATATAGAAAGAAGATAGAATGATCAAAGCAATGACACCACTCATAAAGTACAAATAATAATAGAATAATAACAGAATCATATCTACATGATATAGTAACTACTGCCCACCTGAGATGTCAGTAATGCTACCATAAAGGTTTTTTAAATGTGACAAAGCCAATGCAAAGCGCATGACATACAAATAATACGTTACAGTTAAACGGTCTCATAAATGAACAAAAGGAAATAGAAAAATACTTCAAAAAAACTATTGTTTAGTGCAGGCTTTGTTGTACTCGAGTCTCTTGCAAACAAGCAGACTTGATGTAAACTGTAATACTGCAGACTACCTTATACGCCACTTTGGAGGGGCATTTCTTGCCCAGGCCGAGCGGTGGTGACATGCAGGTCAGCATCTCGTACATATCAGTGTAATGAATACGGCCACTGGGAGAGGGTACAGTCACCAGAGGGCAATGTGATGAAAAGGAAGAAGAGGAAGAATAGGGCATTCCCAAGGAATGGGGAAGGAGAGGAAGAAAGTGAGGAAGAGGAAAAAGAAAACAACAGAAAAGATAAAGAAGATAAAGGGAGAAGGAAGAAACAGGTAAGGGAAGGTTATTTTAATGTGTTTTTATACATAAGAAAAGAAAAAACAACTGTAAAAAGGAAAATTGAACTTGTTTAAATAAAGAGGTGGAGGGCTTTCTATGCTGTGCTGGCATAGAAGAGGCTGAGGAGAGAAAATATTACAACAGCCAAAGATCTGATGAGTCAAGTGAGTGGATCTGAGGGTTTGACTGGGCGTATTGAACCTCTGTCATTAGAAAACATGAACCTGAATTTATTTAGCCAGTATCAGAAATGAACAGAAGTTCACAGAAAAATCTTATTGAGAAACATAAATGCCACTGAAAAAGTAAACAAACAGCGGCAAATAATAACGTAAAAGTTAATTTCTGACACTGATTGTTTTACAACAGGACAGAGATCGCCCAAATTGATCTCATGGACTGCAAACAGGCGAGACAATGGTGAGCCTGAGGAGTCTGCCCTCTTCTAACCTAAACCTCACATTTATGGAATAACGTTCAATAAAAGCCCCAAATCCAATCCAGACACAGAGAGACTGAATCCCTACCGACATCCATCAGCAGTGTGATGTAATGGAGCTGACTGATGGATGCTTCTCAGTGTCATTAACTGCATCAGTTATTCACACTAAAGGAGCGAGACGCGGGGTATTCTCTCTGTGCTCTGAGCTCTTGTCTCTCAGTGTTTGACCCGGCGGATACAGTAGTTGCACTGGATTAGATCACGTGGACGAGGGGAGGGGGGTGGATAAGAGAAGAGAGTCAGCGGGGTAGTTTTCTGTTGGTGAGCCAAACCTTGCACGCCACCCTGTAGGGGCAATTCTTTCCGAAGCCCAGAGGAGGCGATATTGAGCGCACTACTTTGTACATCTCCTTATAGTGCAGTTTTCCACTGAAGAAGGAAATACAGTACTAGCTGTTAGCAGTAGATAGACAGGTGGGGATTGGCAAAAATTCCTTTTAAAGGGGTCATATCACACATTTTATTTCATTTTTTTTCTGAGGTCCACTTATCTATAGAATGTTGGTAATGTGTTTTAAACACCAAAACCAGGCATAATAAAGAAGTTTAATGTTTTTTTTTTTAATTGTGTGGTAGAGTTTCTTCCTCTGATCTGCAACTCGGAAAGTGTGCGTTGGCTAAATTGTTTTATTTAAAATTAAAAAATCATTTTTTTATTAAGCGCTTGAGGTCTCACCCTGAGATGCTGATTTGTTGTGAGCTCTTATTGCTGTTCTTTCTTCATTATTCAGTCAAAGTCATCCATTTTAAAAACATTTGTTATTAAATAAAATGTTAGTTTTATAACAAATAAAATGTTTGCAAAATTACGTTTTTGTCTACGAAACCAATTACATGCATTTAAGCTTTTTTTTGACTAGCGAGGTTGTTTTGACCTTCGAAAGTAACAGTCTAATTTCATAGTTTAATAAAATATTTTTAAAAATATATGATTTCTTATGATATAAGCCCTTTAAAGTATCATCCTGCTGGATTTCAGAGTAAAAGACACATACAATTAAAAATGTCAAAGCAAATTATCCTTTACATTCAATATAATACATTCATCAGGAAAACTTTCGCATTTTTTTTAATACAATATGCATGTTTAATGACAACGCTAGTCAGTCACAGAACGTTTCACTGCACATTTATTTTACTGTAACTGTATATCATGTAATCAACTGTCTTTCTCACCATGCGGCACGGTCATACTCTCCCCAGATCCGTATAAACTCATCCAAGTGGTGAGGACCCAGAATGGATGAATCACGTGTCAGGTACTCAAAATTATCCATGATCACAGCCACAAAGAGATTTAGCATCTGACAGAGAGACAGGGAGAGAAACAGTATAATAGATTTCAAACAGCATGTTTTTTTTAAGGAACAGAGTAACATGAATGTGCATTTCTGTCTCTGAATTGTGCTCACCAGAAATGAACTGAAGAAGATGAAAGAGACGAAGTAGAAGTAAGCAAAGTCTGTACCACATTCTTTCCGTATGTCTTTTGTTGTGGAGTTGTTGAGGGACATGTCTGTTTCACACTCCTTCTCTCCTAAACACGACAACATGATGTCCTGCCATGACTCACCTGTTGCACTCCTAAACAAACATACCATATATTATAGACACATAGGGCCTGTATTTATCATTTAAAAAGTCTCTATAAAAGAAGGTATTAAAAAAACTCATAAAGCCGATCTGACCTGAACAACAGCATGAGGGCACCAAAGAAGGTCTTAAAGTTATTGTGACGGTTGATTTGGCTTTTTTCATTGAGCTTGATGTTGCCGAACACCTTCAGATGGAATACAAAACACATGAGAGGTATAAGAGAAATTGAGCGATAGAGAGAGAGAACACAAAAAAGAGAAAGATCTCAACCTGCATGCCAATGATGGCATAGATGAAAAACAGCATGGCGATGAGCAGACAGACGTACGGAAGAGCCTGCAAGACAAAAGTCGTGTAAAACTCTCACCGTTCCTCTCATAAAACATTTATCTAAAGATGGATGTGCATTTCCTCAGGGTAGAGCCAGACACACTTTTTGGGCATTGTACCCCGTGTACTGGGAATTAATGGGGTGGTGGTGGTGTAAAAGTGTAAACAGGGAAAATAAGCTTAAGGGAATCAGCAGGTCTGACCTTAAAAGACTGCACAAACGTCCAGAGCAGAATACGGATGGTGTAGCCCTGACGCAGAAGTTTAATCAACCGGGCGGCACGGAACAGCTTCAGAAAACTCATGTTAAAAAAAGTCCCAGACTGACACTGGTCAACTACGATTTCAGTGATGCTTCCTAGAACCGTGATGAAATCAAATATATTCCACGTGTCTCTGAAATAATTCTGAAAGACATACAATAATACTGGTTGAGGAAATACATTCAACTTGTATATGTATGTATTATATATGCACATCCCAAGTGTCTACTTACCATAAAACCAAATGCCAGGATCTTGAGAACACATTCCACAGAGAAGATAACTGTGAAGGCAGTGTTGAGGTGTTTCAGTACATCATCATAACCGTCAGCGCGAGGCTCGTAATGCTGTAAGGACGAGAAAGAGAGTTTTAGAGATCTTTCAGTATTTAGTTGTCAGTTTATCCATTTGCTTTATTTCTCCATATTATTATTTTAGCTTTGCATGTTTTCAATAGTTCTCCAACAGTAACAGGAAGCAATTCAGACTTCACAATGATATTTAAAAGCATGTGTTTTGTTACTCAGAGACAGGATGACTAGTACAGCCCACCTCTAACTCAAGGTGACATTAGTCACGAGGGACGTCAGACTAAAGCTAATGAGGGAAAGTTAAATAGAAGCTGGTGACTTCAGATCAATATTTAATAAGTTGTGATTCATGACAGTCTGGTTTGAGAGCACTATCAGAGAGAAGGGGTCATCCACAGAGACACATTAGTGCAAACCAGCAGGTTTTAAGAGACTTTTATATATTTTCCTTGCCATTTTCTGTAGTGTATATACTGTGACCAGGTGCAGTCATCATAAAATATATTAACTCACATTCTGGGGTTACAAATGTGGCTTTGCTTTTGAATATCAGCACAAAAAACCATTAAAAATCAATACGCCATTGTTTTGTTTTCCTTTTTAAACAGGAAGTTGAGTGAGGGCACACTAAAGGTCAGGTGGCTTCAAATCCTTATTTTGGATTTCTTGGATTTCCATTTTATATACCTGTCTTGTGGACTTTTCTCCTTACCTTCATCATGAGGACGATGGTGTTGAGGGCGATCATCGTCAACACGGTGTACTCAAACGAGGGCGATACCACAAAGTGCCACAGGCGGTACTGTAAGGACTGTCTGTTCTGTGGCATGTAGCGAGTCAGAGGCTTGGCACTGATGGCAAAGTCGATACAAGCCCTCTAATAGAAAGATACAGTAACAGTAATGCATAAAAAGATCCTCTGCTTTCCATTGAAGAGATAATATGACACCATTGTTAGATTGTTTTGTCACAAGAAAGCACAAACTGCTCTACAGAGCGTAAATATGTTATCTCCTTCGGCAAAGAAGTGAAAACGTGACGACATCTTTGTCCTGTGTCAGCCACCGTAGTGCTTCGAAAGGGAGGGCTGCTCCTTTAATATTACTATCATAAGAATATATCTGTGTGCAATGTACATCTCACCTCATTTTTCTCCAGACTGCACTCCTCCATCATTTTGTCACCCTGCTCTTGGAAGGTGATGATGATGAGAGCCACAAATATGTTGACGAAGAAGAAGGGGAAGACCACAAAATAAATGACATAAAAGATAGACATCTCCATTCTGTTCCCTTGACTGGGTCCCCGGTCCTCTTCGGTCACATCTACAGAATGTTGCAAAACTCTACAACACCAAACCAAACAAGACTTACTGTACATACGGATTTATGCTTATCATATGTGTGTTAACCAAACAACTTGCGATAACAGCAGACAGTTTCACAACATCCAAACACGCTTTGCTCTTACTGCGGCCAGCCCTCCCCAGTAGACACGGTGAAGAGAGTCAGTAGAGCCCAGATAATGTTATCGTAGTGGAAATCACGTCTCTTCCACTCTCGTTTCTCCTTGTTTTTCTTGTCTTTGTCATAATCTATGTAGTAGCCCCTGCAGAACATTAGCAGAAACATTTATTAAAATTCAGAGACAACATTTTTCAGTGCGCCAAAAATGTCATCCTTCCATTCATATCAGTGGATCGAGGTCTTTGAATAATAACGTGCAAGTGGCTGAATACTAATTTTAGCATTTTATTTATTAGAATGCAGTTTTAACAGGCACCTACTTGCATTCCTCTTCAGTGTCCTTGGAACTGTCTGTACAGTAGTAAAATTTCCCTTTGAAAAGCTGCACGGCGATGACGGCAAAAATGAACATGAAGAGCTTGTAGACGATGAGAATGTTAAAGACGTTCTTCAGGGACGTGACCACACAGTCGAAGACGGCCTGTGACGCAAGACGGGTAGTGAATTCAGAGAATATGACATAACAAAAGAAAAACCGGCTATATGACAGATCTGTTTGGATTATATCTGTGACACCATTGTAGTTTTATAACCTTCCTATTATTTGGTCTCATTGTGATAAATTTGCAAACTTGCAAGAAACGTTTAAGATACATACATACTGTCTAACAGGTTTAACATGTTTATATTAAGTTGAATGTTTATGTAAACATGTACTCATTTTATATTCACGTACTTTGAGTTTGGGGAGTCGTTTGATGGTCTTGAGAGGACGAAGAACCCTGAGCACACGCAGAGACTTTATGGTTTTAATGTCTCGTCCCGTGTTACTCCTGCATCACAAAATAACACACATAACTAATGCAAGTAAAAGAAATCTTAATTCACTGCTACACAGCAGTCTCACAAAATCACAAGAGATTTTTGAAGAGAGTTTTTACCCCATCACATTCCTGCCAGATGCCGTGAGCCACAAGAAGACCGACAGAGAAACAAACGAGAAACAGACGAGCATTCTGAATGAGCACAGAAATCAACTCACAACAGAGAAACGAGAGCATTCGCTGACATCAATATGTGCGTCATTTGAAATGTTGTAATGTTTATCTTCACATAACTCACACACAGCATTAATGGACTTCATAAATGAATAACAAAACATTTAAGGCAACATTTGTTAAAACATGTTTTAGATTCCCAACACAACTCATTATTTCTCGTGTTTGGATGAACTTGACTCACGTGAGAGCGAAGGCCACCAGAGCTCCCACCACAACAATGAAGTCCAGAATGTTCCACAGGTCACGAAAATAAGAGCTGTCATGGAGGATCAAACCCTGATCGATCATCTGAGGAAAACACACATAATGCCTTTGTAAATGGCCAACATTTCACATTTCAAACCTTTCATTTCATTTAAACTCTCATAGTAAAGACGACATATTTTACAGAAAGTGGGAACCTGTTTGATGTATATACTGAAGGTTAAAATGCAGCTTCTTTCTAGATTGCTTGTTTAATGAGGTATAACATTTAAATAATATCAAAATATATAAAGTGAGGCATTTTGAGTTTATGAATAAATAAATGAATATAATAAAAACAAATTCTATATGTAAATAACATTTGCACAAATAACATAATACATTTGCACATACTATGAACATACATGGTATATTACTTATATTGTTTAAGAAGGTTATAAAATTATGTAATGCAGGTATAGACGGTTTCAAAGCAACAACATAAACAAATGTTACTGCGCATGCACGCTTTTGTGGCCCAAACTTAAGTTCCGATACACATCCGCAAAGAACGCAGGTTATTTCTGATAACAACCAAAAGATATAACAAGTAAATGACATTGACTAAAAGTATATCTAGTCTAGTATTATTTTGGGTTACCATTAGAAGAACGGTTACTTGGCTAAACTTAAATGCGACAAAATTACATGAACCATTCAAAAATTATTTAATTAAAAATGTATATACAATAAAATTCAACAAATTGTTTATTTAATAAAAATGTTACACAATAAAATATTAATATTAATTAATTATATTTATTAACCACTAACCAGACTGATCAACAAACACAGACGGAAGTTAACTTCGGGCCGGGCGCATGCGTCCAATGAAACCGTCTATACTGGGCAAAAGGTCAAAAATGCAGCTTCTTTCTGGAGAGTTTGTTAAATGATGTATACAATTTAAATAACATATCAAATAAAATATAATATAAAGTGAGATATTGATTTAATAAATAAACAAAGAATTTTGGAAATTGGAAAAACTTTTTCATTATATTTAGATGTCAATGTAAATAACAAAATAAACTATATTATATACTATGAACAAACATGGGATATTATTCATATAGTTTAGAGAGGTTATAATATTATGTTATACAAATATAGAATTGATGCATAACTGTACCTACACTTTCTGACACTTCATCAGGGCTCTAACAACTGTGCTTTTTACTTCAAAATTGGATTTTGATTTTTGTGTTTTGGCTTTTCTCTCTAGTTCTCTCTCTCTCTCTCTCTCTCTCTCTCTCTCTCTCTCTCTTTTTCCACACATGCCTCTATCGTCTTTTCCTTGCGAGCTGAGCCTTCACACAGAACCGAGCAGAAAACTCACTCACCTTGATTATCATTTCAAACGTGAAGACGCCGGTGAACACATAATCAAAATAACGCAGCACCTATCAGAAAGAGAAAAAAGCCCCACAAGATTAGAGCTCTCAACACTGGCAAACACGAGCGGCGAGACCACAGCATGCGTAGGACTTAGGATATTAGATTTGTTTATCACTGCTAAATTTGAACAAGTGTACAAGACAGAAAGTTATTCTGGGGATCCCATGATAGATCTACTCATGACATCACAGTAGTGACATCACTGTCACTGGATGGAGAAAAGAGCCTGCAGTCGCTCTCTGATGGAATAAATAGTGTAAACAACAACATCAAGTCTCACTGAAAGATACTCGGCGTGCAATTAGTCGCTGGGTTTATAATACAGCTGCTGCACCATCACAAGGGAAATTTAAGACCTGCAACTAAAAATCTTATTTATATTAGCTTGCAAACAAAAGCAAACACTATATAAACATAGAAACTTGAACAGGTTTGTATTCTGATTGCAAAAAAATCAAAAAGGCTTTTTGACATCAAACAATCAGAAATGATTTTTTCTTTGTTCTGCTTATCACATAATAACAAACAAATGTTGCTTTTGGTGATATGACAGTGACTAACAAATATGGTTTTGCAATCTTGTGTCAGAGTAATGTGAAACATTTAATGGGACAGTTTTTTCATCATGTCATTCCAAATCTGTACGACTTTCTTTTATCTGCAGAACACAAAAGAACATTTTGAAGAACGTTGGTAACCAGACTACACTGGCCCCCACATTGACGTCTATTGTATGAACACAACCACTAAAACATTTCTCGAAATACCTTCTTTTGTGTTACACAGGAGAAAGAATCATATAAAGCTAATAAAGAAAGTTAATAAATGATATCCACACATTTGGAATTTCATTGCGAATCAATTACACAACATATAACTGTCTAATGTCATGATAGACACAGTTTGAAAATTGTAAAACAGAGGAGGAAAACTCGTACTTTGTTTCTCTCTGAATTCGTGTTGACGGGGTCTTCGGCAGCCAAGGCGATACTGCTGGCGGCGATCACAAGAAGAATCGACATCTCGAAATAACGGAGATTGACAATGTAGTGGCAGGCCCTGCGGATGCTGTGGAAGGGAAGAGAGACATACAGATAAAGAAAGAGAGTGAGAAAGCGAGAGACAGGCAAACTGAGAAAGTGAGAACAGATTCAGAAAATAGAGAATACAGCTGTGGATCAACAAACGCCCAGTCTTACGGGTTGTCAGGTTTGAAGATGAACATGCTGACAGGTGGAGGACCTTTGGGGGTGTTTGGGTTTTCCTCTAATTTCTCTGGTTTTGATGCTTCAACATCTTTGTTATTACCTACAAAATCCAGATTATATTTATTAGAATTTGAACTACAGTATTGCGTTTAAATATTGCAAAACATTGCAAATATTGATCATGTGGATGTTTTTATCCTGATATGTTGTTTAAAAAGCACGTATAATACACATCAACAGCATTAAATGCGGAAAACATTGACTTTCTTTCAAACCAGCAAATCATCCAAATGGACATTTCTGCTGATCAAAATGAATCTGATCAGCGGGGTTATCAAACATGCAGAGAGTCTCAAACCCGTAATGGAGATCATCTCCATGGATGCTTGGGTATCTGGCACTTCAATGGCGATGCTGGTGTTGAGGGAGGACTTCTCTTGGTTTAAAGACCCATGGTTGTTTTTATCCATCGCGTCGGCACCTGTAGTGGCCTGTGGGGACTGCTGGAGTGTGTCAGTGAGCTGGAGCGTTGCAGGCTCAGAGTCCTGAGGCTGCTTTTTGTGGGGAGAATTTATAGTCGGTTTGGAGTTAGGTGATTTCAAAATATCTGGTTTGTTCTGCCTGTAGAACAGGAAAATAAAGAAGTATTGAGTCTTTGTTAAATGAACGCAAGCCATGTTTTGACGTGAAATATAAGATGCACAATGAATGTACAAAATTTGGGAAATACAGCCGCGGAAACAATAAAGAGACCATAGACTGAATTCACTATTTATGTGTTCAGGTAAAATGATTATGTTTGTTTCATTCTGTGAACTACTAACAATATTTTTACCAAATAACAATTAAAAATATTGTTTCTATTTGCATTTGTTTGCAGAAAATGAAAACTGAAGAAACAGGTCTGTATTATTTTAGGCCTCAATAATACTGCAAAGAAAACAAGTTCATATTCACTTTTAAGCAACAGAACAGTAATATTTGTACATGTATTTAGGAAAAGTTCACCAATTTTTTATGTGATAACCTCTTTTGTCTTTTCATGCGTCTTGTCATGCTGTCAGTCTTTCACATTGCTGTTGGATGACTTTATGTCACTCCTGAGGTTTGATTTTGTTGAAATTCAACAGACAATATGGAATGACCACAATACATCTAGAAAATGTATCTTGATTTAAGATTTTTTATTTGCACTGTAAAACAAGACCAAAAAAAACCTTGTTTTCTGAGATTTAGTTAATTGATAACATTACAGTGATGAATTGATGTAGATCCTTATAAGAAACCACAACATGCTGTGTTTTAACCTACATTGCATTGAACTTACACAAATACAGAAATTCACATCAAAAAACTGCATACACACAAACTATACATCACCTCTGTTCAGCCGCTCTGCTGTCTGAACTGATCTCTCCATCATTCTTTGATCCGCTTTCATCTTCCTCACTTACGGGCTTCTGATCTCGTCCGTCAACGGCACCCTCTCCTTGTTGCGGCTCTTTTCCCCTAGTGTCCACGTGAGGTTCGCGGTGGCGTAGCCGTCTGGGCCTGGGCCCCATATCTGGGGTCAGCGTGTCCCCCATCGCAGGAGGCCTGTACTTACGAACCGCCCGCTGTCGCCTGTTCCCATTGAGTCTGGGGCAATGGTTGTTGACGTCTAGGGTGGTCTCAGGGGAGGTCTTTGATTCGGGCGGCTCTGGTAGATTCAGCGTCACTGGGGGCTCGGGGAGGGACATGTCCACTGCAATGGGTGGCTCTGGAAGTGGAATAGCCAAAGGTGGTTCTGGAATAGACAGGGACAGGTCTTGATCATCCACGGGCATGTCAGTGGGCATAGGCGGCTCTAAGGTGCCCTCGGTGAGAGTGGTGGTGGCAGAGGTCTCGATGGCTAGCTTCTTGCTGTCAGATGGGGACAGATCCGGCTTCCGGTGGTTCTGGCAACCAGGTGGTCCGTCTTGCTCCTCGCTCGGGCTGCTAAAAAGGATCTCGCGGCTGGACATCTGCCTGTGTCTGCGCAGCTGACTGGTCCTCTGCTCCCAGACTGACATGGTCAACCTTCGCCTTCTCTCTCTCCTGGACATGAAAGAGTTAGAGGCATTGAGCGGAGGAGCATTAGCGAGGCTCTCCGAGTCCTCAAAGGAGTAGGCCGCACGGCTCCGGTGAATTGCGCGCTTCCTGTACAGGTAGGGCCGCCTTCTCCTCCTGTGAGAGAAAGAGAAAGGACGTTTAATGAGACGGGTGATCGGGTGAATTATTTCAACAACTGTGACATAACTCTTGTCTTGAAATGACAAGAGGGTGAGTAAATGATGACAATGTAAACTATTCCTTTAAGTAAAATAATGTGGACTGTTTTATCTTCTAAATAAGGTCAGCATGCATATATTATTATATATATTATATATATTACACATTTTTCCAGCACTAATGATATTAATAACTGAGAAAATATTCACTGAGGAGACAATAAGCTTCTGTACAGTACGGTGTATGTAACCTTAACTTATATTTAGGAAAAAAGTGATATTTTCTATTTTTAGTTTTGCTATGTGACATTTATCTGTGATGATCTTTAAAAAACTGCTGGTCTGTGGTAAATTTTATAAGATAGTAGAAAAATGCAGTAATTAAATAAAATTAATCATTAATAAAAGTATGTATTTGTGTATTTGTTTTCAATTCATAGTCCAGCTAGTCAAGACAGCAGAGATGGAAACCAACTGGACAGAACTGCGATATCAAAGTGAAAAACTAAACAGCGAAACTGGAAACAGAGTTGATTTAGAATGGAGAGAAGAAAAAGTATGCAGAGAATCTTATTGCAAGAAAGTGACAAATCATATACCAACCAAAGATCAGATTGGAAAATGTGAAATCAGACTTTAGATAAAGATGGCAGAACAGAAAGCTTTGCCCAGACAGGAAAATTAGGCGATGCTGAATATTAAAATTGGAGTAAACAGACTATTACTTACTGGCACTTGTACTCTTGTGTGGTCCGTGTAATCAATGAGCGATTGGTTGAAAACAAGACATTAGTGCTTTTGAGAACAAGGACAAAACAAGCCAAGCATCACAGCCCAAATCACAGACTAAATCTACATCTAAATTGGGTTTTAGTACAGTAAGTTCTAAAGTATGCATATAAAAGGACAGATTACCCCCCTAAAAAAGAAAATCCTTGTGTGTTTTTAAAAAGAAAAAAAGTCAAATTGGTTTGGATGATTTTAAACATTGTTACATTATAAACATTGTTACATTATTTTCTTACTGTACATTCATAAAAGCCTTTTCTTCGAAACATTACAAATTTTGGGCTGTGTAGCAAGGCAGCAAAGCGTCACATGACAACATGATGGAAGATATATTAGATCAGAGGCAACAAATACAGTTTTCTTAGAATGTTGAGACAGTAAGAAACATGGCACAGATATAAGACATATATAAATGGGTCCATATGCATAAGCACACAATATCAAAAAAAGAAAGAAAGAGCACCCTAAATCATTTTTAGTAGTCCACCAATCATACATTTGCATTTTCCAGGAATGACGTCCATAGTGTGTCATGCTAACTGAAGACATGCATTCATTTCAGATCAGTTTTGGTCAAGCACTTTCCAGCATGCTTCATCAGCCTCTGTTTATCTTTGAAGTAAACATGCACGATCCAAATGCCACAGGCCACAATTTCCAGTCGGGGTTTGCTGACAAGATGCAACTGGCTCTCTCATTACCTCCCAAAACACAAGAGAAGAGTCCCTGTGGTATTTATATCATACCAATTTGTTCTAACCTGCACTGCCTCATATTGAACATTATTTCTATTCTATTCTATTTAACAAGCTCGCTAAAAACATTGGTTATAGGCCCAGAGAGAATCTTCATACTTGTTTATATGCCGATTATCAGGAAAATCTGCAGATCTGCATTGTTTACAATGACTATACTTTCATTGATAGCTGATAAAAATATAACATTGAACAAAATATGTAAAAAACATGCATAAACATGCATAAACATTTCTGTGGGCACACTGATTCTGTGTGGGCCTAGTTATTCGGGATGTAGAGACAGTTGCCAAAAGTTTCTTTCTTTGTTTCTTTTACATTTCTTGACTGACAACACAGTTTAACTTTCTTTCCTTTCCGGCCGCAGTAAATGTTGCTACTGTCTGCCAACAATGTTTGCAATGGTAAATTCATGCTTTTCGGAAATTCTTTGATGCACAAATGCATTCACATCCGCTACTGTCTCTTTAGGTGCACAAAGAGTAAATATATATCAACAATTCTACATTATGCTATATGTGACCCTGGATCACAAAACCTTAAGTAGCATGAAAACATTTGTAGTAATAGCCAAAAATACATTGTATGAGTAAAAATTATACATGTCGATTTTTCTTTTATGGCAAAGAATCATTAGGATATTAAGTAAAGATCATGTTCCAGGAAGATATTTTGTAAATTTCCTACCGTAAATACATATATCAGAACTATATTTTTGTGAGTGGATGCAGCAAAATCGCTAACAAAAATGCCCGGAAACACGCCTACAAACTTCACTCGCTGCTGCCTCTCTTTGAGAATTACCCACTCAAGTTTGTTATCATGTAAAGCTTAGAATTTCAGCTTTCAAGTTCATCTATTCTCCACAACGTCATTACAGCAGTAAGCCAAAAGAGAGCGTTAAAACAAACCTGTTTCTTCTTAGCAGTGCCCTGCTACAGCACTTCTGATAGACAACTTAAAGGCGTTTTAAACAGTTATATCTCAAACAAATATTTTCCTACATTAAAAGAACAATACATCAATAGAAAGCATATTTATTCAGCTTTCAGGTGATGTCAAAATCTCAATTTCGAAAATGTAGTTTTGTTGTACAGGGTCACATACATAAAACAAGAAATGAGCTTCCAAAGCATCTAGGATCAATCAAGAGATGTAAAGGTGGCCTGTTTTGTTGAGGACACACTAGACTGTCATCACAACTTGCACATGCTCAGTTTCAGGTATCTGGCATCACATTCATGCAGTGTTAAAGGTTCCTAAAAACACTTCAAATCGCATCAATATCACGTAAGAGCTCCAGTTATTTTAATGTTATGTTAATTGTGTTTATATTTTGAGATCAGAACAGCGGGACGTCTTACCAAAGAAACAACATACAGTATGCATACATACTGTTATCCATGCTGACCAATACTAAACTCTTTAATTCTCCTTTCGATGGCAACGAAACCATCTCTTTGCCAACATAAAGAGTGGGAAGCCTGCCGGTTGCTATGACAACATGCTGTTGATTTCGAAGCAAATTATTGTGCTTTGAGAATAGAACCCCCCCCAAAAACATCCATGTGCAATCTTTCAATAGGCACATTGTGCACCACCTTCAATGATGGTAAACAATTGGGTGATTTTTTTTAGGTCTAAAGTAGCAATCAGTCAGTCTTTCCTAAAGTACAATAGTTAGAAAAGCAAAGTCCCCTCTCTAGATCTTCAGCGAAACTCTGTAGACTGCCATGAAACCAAAGCTAACCTGTTCATCTTAAAGGAATAGTACACCAAAAAATGAAAATTCTGTCATTATTCATTTTATTCATTCAAGTTCCAAATCTGCAGAAAGGGCCTTTGTTGAAAACAAAGACAATGTTTTCAAGAATGTGGGAAACCAAACAGTTCTGGGGCACCATTGACTACCATAGTGGTACAATATTATAGCTTTTTTATTATGGTAATCAATGGTGCACCAGAAATTTTAGGCTACAAACATTCTTCCAAATATCGTTCACTGTGTTCAGCAGATCAACAAAATGTATACAGGTTTGGAACAACTTAAGGGTTAGTAAATGTTGACTATATTTTCATTTTTGGGTGAACTATCCCTTTAATTTGCGTCAAATGGCATTGCACAACAGCATTGGCATATACAGCTATTACTCAACGACTCTCAATTTGGATATAGATTAAAACATGTAATAAAACATTTCCAGACGAGAGACTGGTGTTAGTGGTGTTAGTGGACATCATACAGCAGCATCCCTGCGAGAGGGCGAAAGAAGCAAGCAAGGATGTACTTGGTTCACTTACTCTGAGCACATGAAGGATGACATGGGTCCGACCTCTTTGGCTTTCTGCAGAGCGTGTTTCTGATTAAACGCCGCCTCTTCCTCCTCCTCGTCCTTTGGAACAACAAGGCTGCGTTTCATTCAACTGCATTTGAAATCTTTCGGCATATGAGGGTAAGAGATCCTCAAGCTGGATTTACCTTTGTGAGCTCCTGGGCATTGGCCAAATTGTCAACAGCGATAGCTAAGAAGACATTGAGGAGCGTGTCTGAGCATTTTGTCAAGGGTTTTGAGTCAAAGAGCTTTGCAGCTTCGAACTTTGAGCGTGCAAAATATTAATTCACCACATGGTGTTAGGTTAACATGAAATGTACTAGCAACCTATTTTAGGTTTATAATAATGTGATGTATTTGTAATGTTCAATGAGGAAAAAACTTCTGTTCAAGATGTTTTCATGTTAAAATCTACAAAAGCTACATCCTAATATTTTCAAAGCTGCAAATTATGGTGCACATGACAAGAAGTACAGTAACATTGCATATCGTCACTGTCCTTCCGAAACCTCGTATGTCCAAATGAGCTGTTTTTCAGCAAATGAAAAAAACACTGTACTTCTTAAGAGGTTAAATACTATGTTGTCAAAGTTGACAAGCACTTTTTAATACTTTTTATTGGTCAGATATTTGCAAAACCCAGTGACAAACATAAAGGGTGACAAATAATAATTAATAAATAATAAAACTCACAAAATGGACAGCAGCAATATGCATAGCAGACATTGCTGATGAAGGACAGTTCTTAACTGGGAGCGCTAGCAACGGCAAGGTCATTGGTTCAATCCCAGGAAACATGGATACTGATAAAAACTTGTTGTGAATAAAGCGACAGATGACAGATGACGCATAAAGGAAGGATACAGTTTCCGAACAGAGTCAGGATGATGAAGTACACAGACGACCACATCCCTGATTTAACACCACCTTGAGAGCGTATGCCATTATACATGACCTCATTCCAGTCCTCACCAGTAAGAATCTAGAAGCAAAGTACATTTAATAGAGTTGATGTGTTTAATACATTCTGGGTACATTAAGGAGTGTTTTTGTCACCAATAGTTCACTGTAGATTCATGCTAAAACATAAGGTATTGAATTTCTGATTTTGTACTTTGCCCTGATCCTAATTTCTCAATTTTGGATGAATTAGCCATCCTATCCAAGTCATATTAGACTAAGAAATATCATGAGTCATGCATTTACACAGATTATAATTCTTACTTGAAACACTGTCATAATAGCTGCTGGAAAAGTGTCAAAATTAGTCGGGGTGTAGTCTTCAAAAATGAACCTGTGGGGAAAAAGAAAACGTGGCATCTGCTGCAATCCGTTTTTATTCGATACGAAACTGACCAGCTTACTGAATAATACATTTGCCTTTCACTGACAAGGAAAAGCTTATCAATTTTCAATTGTCTTTCTGCACCTGCCACATACGCCAAGAACTGATTCTAACATAAAACATGTTCCTGTGTCCATGTTGATCTGGTTTATCGACACACTTTGTTGTTGAATCAAGAGTGAAGCAGCTGGCTGACATTCAGAGCATAAATTCAAGGTAAAAAGCATTGCTTGGATCAAAAGATTTATAGTATGTTTAAAAAACTATGTCTACAGGTGGAAAGTGATAAAATATTACCTTCCCCCGAAGAGCTGCATGCCTAGAAGGGCAAAGACCACAATGAAGAGAAAGAGCAGGAAAAGCAAACTGATAATGGACTTCATAGAGTTCATCAGAGACACAACCAGGTTCCTCAGGGATGCCCAGTACCTTCACAACACACAAACACGGAAATTCTAAGGTCAGCGTGAGGACATCCAGAACCATGGAGGTAAATAAACAGATTATTGTTTAGTAAAGAGGTAAACAAAGCCGGGAGGCTGTCATTCCAGGCCAGGCTGCACTTACTTGGTGATCTTGAAGATCCTTAGCAGCCGTAAGGCACGCAAAACGCTGATCCCGAAAGATGTGCCGGGTCTGAAGAATCCCCAGAGCACCTCGAAGATGCTGCCCACTATCACCTGTAAGGAATTTAGGCATACATTTATTTTTCTGTACCTCAGTTGGTAGAGAATTGCATTAGAAATGCCAAGGTTGTGGGTTTGAATCCTAAGGAACACATATATTGATCAAATAATGTATACCTTAAATGCACTGTAAGTCACTTTAAATGAATAAATACATGCACGCTTCCTTTGTGTTATGGGTGCTATTTTTAAAGGGATGTGTTTTACAAGCTGTGTAGACAGAAGTGCGTGTTTTTTGGATGCTGATGTCATTAAATTAGATTAAACTTAAATATTCTGATATGAGCTTTCATGGTTTTATATTATATTAAAGAAAAGCCTATTATTATGTATTAACCAGTTCTGTTAGTGTATTAGCTTAACCAGGTCAAAACTGGACTGCTCCCAGAACGGGCCACTTAAAGATTAGCCAAAATCATTACATATTACTGTAGGTCAGGTTTGACCAGAACAGTCTGAAACTAAAACCGAATTTGAATCAAAATAAAGCTACATATTGATATTCAGAGCGGGGTGCTCAAATTTACATAGAAATTAGGAATGTGTTAGAAGTGCCTTCACTGTAAAAATAAAAGGTTCTTTGAGGAACCATTTGGGGTTCCTCACATCGCCACACCGGCGGAACCCTGAGGAATCTCAAACTGTTTCACGGAGGGCAGTTCTCTGAGGAACACTCAAGGCTTTTTAAGGAACCCTTTTATTAAAATGGTCTGGAAACACCTTTTCATGGTTTATCCTATTGACTATATTTTAGTAAACAGAAATACTAAAACCAAATACAAAACAAACTGTTTATTGATAAACAACAATTTACATTTAATAAATATTCAGTATTCAAAGTCAATTACAATTCTAAATTCATGAAATCACAGGCATAGTTAATATTGTGTAAATGATATTGTTATAAATTAATACATTTTCATCTTAACAAAACTGTAACCAAATCATTTGACTTAACTTTAAATATAAATACAGAAATGTTTTAGGTACTACAATTGTAAAAAAGTGCAATTCAAATTCACAACAATATACAATCAGTAACATTTTCACTGGATATGATAATATTTACATTTGACATAATTGATAAGACTCAAGACAGCTGAAGATAACTTGATGCTTTGCTTCTGAACATTCAGTAAAAAAAGTTGTTTCTCATAGCAAGACCTTACCCATGGTAATGTTGTAATCCTTTCTAGCAAGAAAAACACAATTCTGTCTTCTTCAAATGGGTTTCCAACTATTATCAGGTGCTGTGAGGATCCATGTAGTCAAATTCAAAATAATTTCTGTAGCGCATTTTGCATTATTGCAAAGCCGCTTCACATACAGTATATATAAAGTATATATGTATTTATGACAAAAAGAGAACGGAGCTGTGCCTGTTGGCCTTAGGTGTCCCAGGAGGTGAAAGGATGAGCATCAGGGTGGGCTGGAGCTGGTTCTGCTGGCCTTGGGTGTCCCTGTCGGGAATAAGACATGGAGACAAAAAGAGGAATTTATATAGATAACATCTCACAAAACATCACATTTATTCATTGAACACTTCCCAAATTGGTTTACAATAGTAACAATAAATAAAATATTACAATATTACTGCATTGGTCTATGGTTAATAAGGAGTCTAATATTTATAGCAATAACTGTAATAATACAATTTTAAACTTTATTCAAATTTTTTCCTTTGTATTTTTACATAATACAAATAATATAATAATAAAACTCATAATGTGCAATATTATAATGAATATAATACTTACATTTTTTTGCTGCTCAACGAAACATGTTAATTGGAAAATATTGAAAGTTCTGAGGAAAAAGATAAAAACACAACTGAATATCATTAAAAAATATAAAGTACATTGAAGACAATTTATGTAACATGGGTGGGAAAACGATTTAACACAAACAACAAGGACAACAATTAGTTATTAAAGAAATAAAGCGCTACATTAATTAAAAGTGAACATAATAATAGTTAAAAGGGACTAAAAGTAATTGTTTGTGATTTAACACTAACACCAGTTACCCATTTAACGTTAGCCACACAAAGCTTCATGTTTGTTAGCATCTCAGCTAAATCAAGCGCTGTCTAAGTTACACTGGTCCTGTTACTAAATAAACAGTTAAAACATCAAAAAACTGCCATGCAATTAGACGTGTCAGAGTATACATGTATATAAATAATATAAAGTTAGTATATTTATTTAAATATTTTGACTTTACTCACCTCTTATGGGACAGTCATACGCAAAGGTAACGTTAGTCACGTTGAGGAAAGATCCGTTATTTTGAAATCTCACACACGTGCGCGTCCGCCTCGTACCGCAGACAGATGTTTGATCACAGACCCAGACGATCCCACCTCTCCCGGAAGTTCCGGGAGTCTCCCGCAAATTTGTAGTGTCTCCCTGATGTCCGCAAATTAGATTCAATATCCCGTAAACCAGAGGCAAGATAAAGAACGAGCAAAAAGAGCGCCGTTTGAGCGCTTAATAGTAACTTTGAACTAAATGATCACCCTATGATTGGTGAAATATGTGTCAATTAGACGAATTGTGAGGCGATTGATTCAAAAGCGCATGGAGCATGAATGTGTCGATTTGATGTCATCGACACTTTCGACACTCTTTCACTCTGACTGCAGACCGATCGGCGGATGACATCAACAGTGTGAGCTGAACTGACTGCTCAAAATGCTTTAGAAATGCTCTTCTAATGTTGAAGCCACCTGTCCTGCACTGACACTGCGACAATGGGCGGGACTGCACTATTAACACAGTAAATAGGAAAGCTGCGCTTTGTTTAGACGGAAAGCACAACAACGGTTAGGCCTACATTTTTCAACAGATTTCAGTGAATTAGGATCTACGTGTAGGCTACAATAAAAACGTTTTGTCTTCAATTTCTATAATCTCAATAGTAGGAAAAATGAAATAATTTAAAATCTCAAGATTGCTAGAAAGAATGTTTACAATAACCTTTAGCCTTGTCTAATCATGTGCATGATTTTTAAATGTAGGCTATGTTTACATATAAGGGACCAAAAAAAACAAACTCTGGACTATTCGATTTCATGCAGAAATGTTTGGGTTCATCTAGATGCTGTCTTATACAATATTTTTTGTCAGATATGGTGACCCATACCCGAAATGTGACCTCTGTATTTAACCCAACCAGTGAATAGTGAACACACACACACTTCAAGTCGTGAACACACATACACCGGGGCAGTGGGCAGCTAACACTGCAGCGCCCGGGGAGCAAACGGGGGTAAGGTGCCTTGCTCAAGGACACGTCAGTTGTTACCTGCCGGTACTGAGAATCGAACCAGCGACCTTCTGGTTACGAGTCCGACTCTCTAACCATTAGGCCACAACTGCCCCTTTAAGGTTCCAGTGTAGTGCCCACAACTGCCCACTGGAACTTTAAGGTTCCAGTGTAGTGAAAAGGTGACTCCAGAACATCAGAACTGAATATGGGGTTATTCAAGAATCTTGCAAGTTCCTGGAAGAACCACCAAGACTATAGATGGTTCCACCAATAACCCTATTATGATAAAAAGATTATGATAAAACTGTTTAAGGGTCTCTGAGTACACAAGAGGATATTTGAGGCACCTTTTATTCTTACAGTGTAGAGTGGCAACTTCAAAAACGGTCTCCAGATTCGTGTCTTTTATCTTTTCATTTTCGTTCATTGGAGTCACCACCTTCTCCTCAATATCTACCCCACTGTCCTACTTATCTTCATTTTAAAAAGGGAAGGAAACTTACCCCGCAATCAAAGCAGTTGAAAGAGGAGTGGAAATAAAGTCTGGGTCCCAGTCCATACATCTTCAGAAACATCTCTGTGAGAAACAGGCCCAAAAACAGAAACTCTGCATAGTCTGCAGAGGAAAGAAACAGATTATTTTTATTGCCCGCACAAAAAAAAATATATAAAAAAGAAAAATCTTTTACACAGCAACAAAAACAGCATTTTTTCAAACTGTACTCGATTTGAAAAGATACCAAAGTCTACAATATAAGTTCAGATATAAATCATGAACTGAGCCATTTAATTGGACGCACACACAAAGAACTTCTGTGTTTGTGATCGGTCTGGCTAGTGACTAATAATATAACTACTTATATTAAATTTACATGAATATTACATATTTTATTGTATTAAATTGTATTAAATAAACAATTTGTTACGTTTTATTGCATATTCATTTTATTAAATAAACAATTAGTTGAATAGGTCATGTAACTTTGTCGCATTTAAGTTTAGCCAAGTAACGGTTCTTCTATTGGCATGAATGCGCAGTAACGTTTGTTTATGTTGTTGCTTTGAAACCGTCTATAGCTCTATATTGTAATACTAACTACAAATGTAACCATAATTTATTATCAGCCCGACATACAAACTACAGACAAAAAAACGATTTTACATTTAAATATCTTCTTTTATAAAAATTATATTTTGCTTGTGGTCTTACAGAGGAGGCTTGACAACCATTGGGGCTGTTTGTGATGCACGATGGCCACACAGAAGGTGTTGAGGGCCACCAGACCCAGAACAATCCAGTAGAAGGTGTGAGTCTTCACCATACGGCGAATATAGATTCGTAGCATGCGCTCCTTCCGTTTGAAATATGATGTTGGTCCTCTTTTAGCGCTGCGTATGCTCGCTCTGTTTAACTGCATGCCTGATAAACAACATTAAAATGCATAAAAGTGCAGTTTAACCTAAAATCTCCTTAAGTTCTCCTCACATGATATGACCAAACTGATGACAGAAGAACATCTGGGGTTCGATCTATTTCAGCTCTCATATCCAAGACACTCACCTACAGATGAGATGTCGGCATACTGCTCCTCCGGAGCTCTCCGTACATCATCTACCCCTCTTCGCTTTATGGTGGTGGCTCTTTTCAGCACTGAAAACACATGCATCAGATACTTTCTCTGAGCATTCTTTTGCATTCCGAACTAAATAAATAAATAAAAGCAATAAGCTTTATTTGCCACACAGCAAACAGTTGTTTAAGTCAATAATTTATGATGATGATGGGAGTCCTACTGCACAATGCAGGTGGAATGAACACAAGTTCACAGTGGTAGCTGTTTTCTGATCTGGTTTCAATAGAGACTGGGAAGCTGTCAATCAAATCTCTTGTTTGATTCTGGGGAAACCTGTCTCATTGTAAAGGGTTCGGAAGTCACGGTGTGAGAATTCACGTGACAAATGCACAATAAGCAGAACTGGTTTTTGGAACCTCTGAATTATAATCTTGTGAAATATTGATGGGAAAAGGTATATATACAAAGGGCATTGAAAATCAGCACATGACCAAAACACATCATTAATAAACAAATAAAAATGTATCCCACACCATATGTGGGAAAACCAAAAAGAAAATCATCACAGGTCAAATCTCACCATCTAAAGCCGAAGGGCCTGAATTCTTGTTCTCCTCTGCAAGCATAACCTCCTCTGCAAATAAAAAAAACAGACATCTGTACAGTGGGATGCTATTCAGCTGCAGAATTTGTTGCCACTGTGGAACATCACTGCTTTTGACAGATTCGAGTGAGTTCTTTATTTGTTTTGCATGGCGTGTGCATCAACTCCGCAACAGATGTCCCTTTTGCATGTACGAGTACCTGCGCGGTCGATCCAGGCCCGATACCCATTCAGCTCCCTCTCAATCTGCTGCTGTCTCCTGAGCTTCATGAAGGCTCTCCGGTTCTCCACCCGCTCCCTCTCTTTAGCAAACTCTCTACAGGAGCCAACAAAATACAATAGCCCACAGAGAGAAACCACATGGATGAGAACACTTCATTTATCAATCTGATTCACCAGCTGAGTGATGGAATTAAAGACACAATGAAAGTAAGGCGGATACATTTACATTCTGTCGTAACACGGACCACCAAGAAAGAAATAAACAATACATATAAACAAATAAATACACCTATCTGATACACCACACAGAGACATCCCATGACAAAGAAAAATCCTAGATGAGGTCTCTTTAATATCTCAAGGACTTTTCCTAGACATCAATGAGATTAAATGGAGAGCAAATTGAAACTTTTGCTTAAGACTCCTGCATCTCAGATCAGAAAAAGATCTCACAAATGTTTTCAATATTAACTTTCCAGTAAATGAATTTCTACATTTCTACATTATCTATGTATCTACATTCAGTTTACAGATCTAGTCTTTAAACAATCCTTTAAAGGTGCAATGTTTATATTGACAGAAATCTAATATGATATACATATCTACATGTATGTCTTCAGAGGTGTATTGAGATCTTACATAATGAAGCATTATGTTTTTATTACCTTAGAATGAGCTATTTCTATCTACATACACCGCGGGTCCCGTTACATTGCATTCGCCATGTTGTTTCTACTGTAACCCTAAACAGACAAACTGCCCTACAGGGCACAGTTTGTAAATATGTAATTTCCTTCGGCAAAGAAGCCAAAATGTGAAGACATCTTTGTCCTGTGTCAGCCACCGTAGTGCTTCGTAAGGGAGGGGAGAGCGGTGGAGTGAGCCGTTTGTTGCAATTCACAACCTCACCACTAGATGCTGCCAAAATTCATACCCTGGACTTTTAGCAATTTTAGGAGAAACAAGTTGAGAGCTCCTGAGCTATGAAAGAGAAACCTCTGAGCAATAAAACTATCCTTTGGGATTATAACACCATGTGCAGCCTCTTGTCATGAAAGATAAAGTTAATACACATGACATTAACCTCAAATAAAACTCAGACATCAGGACAGATCATATCAGCTTCCAGAGAGGAAAACAGTACTCACCCTGACAGGACTCCTAATACCAGATTCAACACAAAGAAGGAGCCGATTATTATTAGTGGGATGAAGTAGAGCCAGTTCCACGTAGGGCCTAAGGCATCATTGGTCTGTACAAAGAGAACAAGAAGTGAATTGTAATATCTGCATTCGGCAAACGCTTCCAAAGCAGCTTGCAGTGCATTTACAATATAAATTAGACTGTGTTTTCTCCCTGGACATCAAACACATATAGAATTTAGTTCCTATAGTCAGAAAACAAACCCCTGATTTTATTATCGGTGAGGGGTCAGCAGGGTACCGCTCCGCCACACAATGGGTGTAAATGCTGCGTGGGCAGGTGACATCATCACCCAACTGAGCTAAGAGGGAGTTCCCCACATCCCGAACCCAGTCATGAGTGAGAAAACACCTCTAACTGTGTCTTCGTGAGTCACATCAACATGTATGACACAGTGTGACTCATCAAACGCACTGTGCACTGTGTCAACCCTGCATGATCTGGGCAGTTTTCTCTCCCATCGATTTATTTTAAGTAAATGAAAAACATTAATTATTATGATGTATACTCTGTGCTTTGTTTTGCTGTACTTGCCTGAACAAAACAAATCAGAAGTGTACTTGAATTTTAGAGCAGAACATATTTTAAAACAACATAACTATAGACGGTTTCATCAGACACACGTGCCTGGCCTGAAGTTATCCCGGTCTGTGTTTGTCAATCAGTAGTGGCTAACAATATAACTGTTTATATTTTATGTCATTTATAATAATATGAATTTATATTTATATTTTATTGTATAATAATTGTATTAAATGAGGAATTTGTTGAATGGGTCGTGTTACTTTGTCGAATTTAAGTTTTGCCAAGTAACGGTTCTTCTACTGGTACCCCAAATCCCCTGATATCAGCATGTAAATGACACAAGATCCCAGTCAACCATCTAAACTAATGAATTAAATGCCATAATAATATGACTAAAACAGTGAACTTTTCCAGTCCTTTGAGATACAAAAGCCCTTTGACAAGCACCTCCAGACACGACTTGCTATAAAAAGGAGAGATGTTTCAGTGCATGAATATGCTTGTGAATACGGGTAATTATTAGAAAGTTGGAACAGTATATTCTGCTCAACTCTGTCTAAAACAACATTCGGATTTTGTTTCTCATCACAACTGTATATGCAGCTTTTATGATCACAGGATTTGAGAAACACCATCAAATATTTGTAAAATACATTTGAACAATTTAAAAGTGAAAATGCATAATAGAACAGAAAATTCGTAGAAATGTCCATACTTAGGCATGCCATGCATAAGTGACACATTGAGAAGTGAACAAGAGGAAAGCTAAACAGTATCGCATGCTGTAAGACCAGCTGGCTAGAACTTGTTCTTCAACCCTATTTGAGCTAAAATGGCAACATTCTGAAACTGTGCCAACTGTAATTTAATTGTTTAATATTTTTGAGATTTTGCCATTTAGTGTTTTAGGAGGCAATGACGGGAAACTATGAACAAACAAAAGGCAACTTGTGACCAAAATGAAAATACTACAAATAAAAAAAATAAAAAAATAACCTTGCTACTAGAAAGCTGTCTTAAATCTTAAACAATGCTTTGCTACAGCATTACAATACGATCATGTAACACAGCAGTTAAATAATCTCAACCAAATTTTGCAGACACAAAGAATGCAGGTTGTTACTATGAATTGACACTTACGTTATAGAGTACTGTCGTCCAGCCTTCCATCGTGATGCACTGAAAGACGGTGAGTACAGAAAACAAGATGTTATCAAATTGGGTGATGCCATCATTTGGTCCAGTCCAGTGGTCAGAGCATTTATATTTCAGAGGACACTTCCTATATCCACACGGGTATTCAGACTCTGATGAATCCACCGTCTCATTGCCTGCAGGTGAGAAAAGACCACATTTCTTTCACAGCAAATGTTTTTTTTATTTTTCAATTAAATGTATTGCTATCCTTTTGTTGTTCTAATTGCTTCCATTGTTTATGTCAGTTGTAAGTCGCTTTGGATAAAACGTCTGCTAAATGACTAAATGTAAATTATAATGTATTGTAATGAAACATACACGTGCAGCAGAAACAATATTTTTTTGCTCCTTTTGCCATTTATTGCTCATATTTTGATTTGAGGCTAACGATAAGATTTGTTTTACTATGGCTAAAGTTTACTAACATGTGAAAAGAACATGTTTGTGAAAAATAAAACTGTATGTGTGTTGTATATTCGTATTCGTATTCTATTAGTTTGTGTGGATTTGCACCAAGGGGTTAAGATTTGGCTGGCTAGCACGGCCCTGTTAGCTCCTGCTGGTAGATGCTACTACACCATCTGGTTTCTTTTTCAGAGGATAGCCATTCAACACTTGCTATTCTAATCAAACTAAATATTTTGCATTGATTTCTCCAGGTATTACATTATCTCCTTGGTCTGCACATTCATACCTCGGTATGTACCCCGGTACCTGTGTGTTATAGTCCTTACCACTGATGTCTGCTTCAGCTTTACAGTGTCTGTGGAGTTTTCCACTGTAGAACTCCAGTCCAATGATGGCAAACATGAGAATGGCAAAAAACAGCAGCAGGCCGATCTGTAGCAGAGGAACCATCGCTTTCATGATGGACTTCAGAACGATCTGCAGACCTGAAACAAATCACGCCACACCAGATTAAAACACGGTGTAACATTAAATTCCCCAAATAAAATAAAATACTACATGATTACATTCTCAAACTTTTCACATAGATGCGTCAACATACTGGGAATGCCAGAAACCAGTTTGAGGGGCCGTAAAACCCTCACAGCTCTCAGTGTGCGCAGGTCTAATGAAATATTCATGTGAGCTCCTGCTGTGGCCAGAATCCTGTTAACAACAAAAAAATAAACACACAGGTTAGGCTAATCTTATTTATGCCAGGTGAAGGTGACCAACAAGCAATCATGACGTCTGCCAAAATGTGAGAATATTTCATGAATATTTTAATGATAATGCTTCATCGACTGTTATATTTCAATGAGTCATTCATTCTTACACATTCAGATAGAAGCACATTTTATAAAAAATGACAACCTAATCTGATTTTCAAAGAAGAGACAATAATTAGAAGCCAGTGGAAACAGACGTGACACTCAATATTGAGTTATATGAGTTTCATATTTGTGTGTTTGTGTCCTAATTCAGACCCTGTAGTTATGTATATGTGTGCAATGCAACAGGCAGACGGCAAACTAAGTACATAAAGCAGAAGAATAAAAGCTGAAAAGAGAATTCATTTTATCTTTGTTAATAGGAAGTGTCTTTATGGTTGTGAATCAAGTTCTTCTGTCCTTTCTTTCTGATGCTGGTCCAACTGGTAGACCAGCATAGCCATGCTGTTCACCAGCAAAACTTAACTGGTAAAGCTGGTGGACCAGCATAGTGAAGCTGGTTGACCAATAAAGTCTGACACTTTGAGGTACGTGGTTACTCATCCCTCAAACTTCAGAAAATCACCTTGTACTTTAATGTGATTGTTGTTTGTCTGACTAGAAAAGACTAAATGTTTCTTTGCACAGAGGGAACCTTTCAAGGGCATGATTCATTATAAAATGCTAACAGAAAGCAGTTTGAGATGCAGCACATCACTCTCTCACAGGAAACTTCCTGTTTTCAGCATTGTATCTAATGGATGATATATGGACGTCCCTTTCAAAATGTGTACCAAAGATGAAATGTTGCATTCCTTTTTTGCTGTTACACCCAGTTTACATCACCTCACTCACCTAAACTAAACTCTCAACTGTGTAAACAGGATAACAAAAAACATGTCATCTCACCAGTGTCATCACTGGTGTTTGCTGTATTTATTAAATACAAACCCTTAAAATCTGTAGTTTAATGCATGTAATGCTTTTACATATGAGCTCAAGTTTAAGAATAACCATACATTAAAAGTGCATTTTTGACTAATTTAATTGATGTAAATGACAGGTACTGCACAAAATCTATTAGCAGATTATATTGTAAGTTGACGGCATTTGAAATGCAGTAAGTATTCCTTTTATGTTGCTTCTGTGACCATTAATAGTGCTGTGTTTGGAAAACAAAACAAGACTGTACTTGTACCTCATACAAAGGCATATTTCCCACCTCATATTTTCACATCACTTTCAGGTGATTTTAATAGCAGATTAATAAACCCAGATCGTCCTGCATATTAGTCACATCTGGGGTGTCAAGAAGCAAGACGTCAGTGATTCTAATTAGGACCTGAGAAAGAATTAAAATAGATGCAGCGCAGGAATGAAATGAGACTACTGGAGCGCTGCTAAAGAAAGAGCCAAAATTGATCGTCCAGCTTCCTAAAATGTAGTGAACTTAAATCCAGATTATTGATCAATTTAAAGCTCCACAGTTCAATCAGATTTTTAAATTGACACAATAATAATACTAGTATTTCCAGGTCCAGTTATATTTAATTCCATAGAACTACATGCAATACAGATTAAGATCATAAATTGCTTGAGAGAATCACATCGGTTATAGCTATGGTGTATGTTTTGCAGTAATAGATACAGTGCAAGAGAATGTACAGTGGTGGGTGTAAAATACATGAAAGTGAATTTTGAGTTACTTAATATATTAATTACAGAAAGTATCTAAAACTACAATTATTTTTAACCATTTAGACCATTTTAGTTGGTAAAGCCACAAATGATGCATTGAACAAGATGCTTATATAATGCAAAGTGTTAATAAATCGGTGGCTCAATCACAATAGATATTTGTCTGCTTCTTTCGCTGCTCGCACAACGGTTTATTTATAACAGTAGCAGAATGATTATTTTCAGTGATATCTGCTACTAAAACATCTGTGTTACAGTACTTTCTTCTTTTAAATTTTTTTCTGAAAACGGTCTTGCCCCCTGCAAGCATAGTGATGGAACCATCAGTACAAATTATATAACATTAGCGCATACACAGTTACACTTACATAATTTATAGCAGCTTGTGTTTACAACCTGCACTTCAAAACATTTACAAACAATCACTTTCTAGAAACAATCATTGTAAAACATGCCCAATGCAAAAACAGATCCATTCCTTTATGCATTTGCCAGCTGTTATTATCCAAAGCGACTCATAGCGCATTCAAACAATACGTTTTATAAGTATGCGCATTAACTAGGAAACAAACCTGTGACTTTGGTGTTGTTAGTGCAATGCGCTACCATTGCTCATATACTGTATATAGACATACAGAACAGAAATATTTGCAGTCAAACTTGGAAGGAAACGATTTTGACAGTCTTTCTCAAACAGTATTGTATGTGGGTGGGTCAGGAACACAAAGCCAGAGTGAAGACTATTTGCTGACACTGAATGAACAATACAACATGTTTCTACTAATAAAAAAATACAGAATGATATGCAAGATTCTAAAATCCTGAGTTTGTTCACCAAGAAAAGTAATAACTTATCTCCATTGCAGAAACAGAAACAGTTCACCCAAAAATGTCTTCATTTACTCACTAAATTTCACCAAAGTTCTTGGCCACCATTGACTACCATAGTAGAAAAATTGCTTGATGAATTTATTTGTTCTGAAAAAAAGATATTTTGATAAATGTAGTTAAGCAAACGACAGTTCTGAGGCATTTTTGACTACCATTGTAATTTTTCATACTATGGTAGTCAATGGTGGCCAATAACTGTTTGGTTACAAGCATTCTTCCAAATATCTTTCTGTGTTCATCAGAGGGAAAAAAATAAATTTATTTGAGGGTGAGTAAATGAAGGTAGAATTTTTTGTGCCTCAGCAAGTGTCACAATTAAAGACTATTATGACTCTATAAACTGTATAAATATACTGCAATAAGTAGATCTATGTAATCTTCAATAGCTCCTGACCTAAAAGCACTGTAAATGTAAAATACCCCCCTAAAAAATATCCGATTCAGTTTGCAAAGCAAAGGTCAATATGGTGATGTAAAAATGTTTAAAATCCTCAGATGATATTGTCTTTGCTTCATCAGTTCACCGCTCGCACAGTGTTGATATTGTGGTGTCTTCTGTTAGCCAGACAGCGCATGATAATTAACCCCCTCCGTCCGCCGCAGATCCACGCCTGTTTGATGCCTCCCTGACTCACACATGCAGCCGTTACATTGTGACAGATGGCATATGAATCATTAAGACACCAGTAGATCAATTATTCATCACGGGTAAAGAGCAAACACTTAACTAATTGTCAAACAGGCAGAGAGAAACAGACAAAGAGAGAGAGAGTGACAGAGAGAGATAAAGACAGAGAGGCAGCCGGCAGTGTCAAGACATCTAAACCATAATAAATTACAAATGAGAGCTAATGACGCCAAATCACAACGTTTTAACCCTTGACCGAAGCTGCTGGATTGAGTACGCTGATGGAACGCAGCTCTGACGCTTTGGCATTTAAAAAGCTACAGGTGGTCACGTAGAGCGTTTTTACCACGAGTAAGAGGTGTTCTTAAACACAACATGGCAAAATGAACATAAGTGGCGCTAGAGCGCAATAATTCACAAATGACTTTTATTAATAATACAAGAAATCTCATTGGTCTAATGTAGGCTGTTTATGGTTGCCAAGCAACGGAGAAATCTGGCACAGAAATTTTCATATGCACTTTATAGCCGTGCTCATCCTCTTGGAATTTGTTTTTATAATCATAAATTTTTTATTGTGTAAGTATATAAACACAATTATGCATAATTTTTTAAGTGTTAGTTAGTTGCATTTTAAATGTCAAACATATGGTATGAAAACCACAACAAACATAGTGCCACATGGCATAGAAGGGCACTCAAGACAGAACTATTTGACATTCACCCTCATTCATTCCCATAATATTCACACTGACTCATGCTTTTCATGAATGCTTCAACATAAAGGTGCAAAGCAACAAAGTGCGAATATCACAGTTTTTGTAACACCAAGAGGTTTTTAGCCTAGTTTCTTCACGCTAAAGGATTTTTTTCTCAACATCCCTTTCCATTGCAACACTGAGGGTCAGATACTGAACTACGGATTATTTGAAAACCTGATGTGCTTATTTACTAAACTCGCAATATTCCTGTTCTTTGGATTATCAAGTCATTCCTCCCCACGCTGACTTTAAAGTATGTCAGTTTTCTTTTCATCTGAGGTTGAAACGTTTCATCCAAAATCAACTTCACACAGCAGCAGGGGAAATTCTCCCTCCATCTGGCTCTATGACACACACCCTGCTCTCACCATAGCAACCTCCAGACTCAATCTGCATTGCCTCTGATGATTTATACTCGATTATAGTGGATATCATTTGAAACAAACACCAATTCTATCTAATTATCATTTTACTACTACTATTACAAGAATAACAAATTGTACATATATAAATGCATAGCACATATATAAATGAATGAAAGAATTCAATTCAATTCTTCCTTTAGATGAAAAGACCGTAGCTGCATGAAACAATGGATAATTATACGATTGAGATGTCTTGAGAAGAATATATTAGGAATCGAAACGCTGGGATCGACCAATCAGAATCAAGTATTCCACACTGTGTAACAATGGAGTGCCTCAGAGATGACGTATTTTAACACGGAAGTTAGTGCCGCGCTGGTTCCCTCGACCGAAAGCCTATGCCTTTTTCCCATGGACTTTTGGAAGATCACAATAAATAAGATCTATGATTAACAAATGTTCTAAAGACACAATAAAGGTTTCAAAAATTATAAGCGGGTTATCACTGGTGTGGTTGTCATAGATTAAAACTTGAAAATATTTAGAGGTTTTGTTAGCCACAGACCAAAAACCCATAGACTTTGGGGCGACGGAACCGGAAGTCTTGTAATGTTAACTCGCTTCCGGGGTTTGCATACAAAAATACGTCATCTCTAAAGCACTCAATACGTCTCCACCTGACAATGATGTTTATTAAGAGTCGATCTATTGATAGCGAGGCTCTGCTCTAAAAGCAAGTCTTAGTTTACTTGAAAGTGTTGATGAAATTGTTATTATATGAAAATGAGTCATATACAGACTCTACAAGAAGGGCTCACATTACCAGATGGAGACCGAGAGAGAAAGATGAGACAGACAGTGAGATAAAATGTCTCAGCCTCTGATTACCCATTCTGTCAGTGTGCCAGACCACAGTGAAGGAGAAATTACAGGCCCTGGAACAGGTTGTCGGCCTCAAGGAACTTGTTTACCCAAATTACTTAAAATAGAGGGCAGAGATTAGCATGAGCAAAAGATCTTGAATTGAATGTATTGTAGCTTTTCAAAGCATATGTAATTCCTTTAGTTTTTGGATATCCTTGGAGGAAAAGGCGAGAGACACGATGCTGTCAGCATCCGTCAGTCATCAAATATGGAAGTCAGTTGATATCTCTAGACCAGAAACATCAAGATTTGTTCTTTTGAGAGTGTCATACATACTGAACTGTTAATGCTTTAGACTAATGGCACCTGAGTGACAGTTCATCACATGTATTTGAATCTCTTTTGAAGAGCTAAACAGACTATCAGTACCACTATGCTAGTTTTGCAGTCTATGCTGGACAGAAGCAATTCTCTGAAGCAGAAATAAAACAGGAAGTTCTGGTAATGCTCAAGTCAACGGAGACCACCCACGAGTCTGACAAAATACCCAGAAATGGCACTTTTAACACCTCCAATAGCGGATTCGCACAAGGTTAAAGACTTACTGTTAGAACTTCCTTTTGGCAATTTTATTGCTAAAGGTAAAGTGCAAGAGTTTTTTTGGACACAGAGCAAAAAAGAAAAAAGGCACTGCACACTACAGTACATACTTAAATTGTTGAGTTATTTCCATAAGACAAATTATTATTATTATATTTACTTTTTTTTTTAAGTGTAGCATTGTATAGCTTTTGTTTGTTATTAGGTGGAAATTAGAAAATTGATGGGTAAGGGACCATGTAAAAATTCCACACATTGTGTAAAACAGAAAACACTCATTTTGATTGGCGTTGATAATCAAACAACATTTCATGATGATACACCCCACATATGATACTGTTGCTCATATTAAAACCACCAGAGGACTCTTAACTTTAAAACTAAAGCATCAGCCATTATTAGCCATTTGCACAACTAACAATGAGCAACTAGGGTAAAATGCATTATATTAGGGTATAGGGGGTTATTTTGGACACAGTCCCTGTTTTCATTTTTTAGATTACAGTCTTAACAGCTGTCACTTGTACTAGTACCCCTGGCATGGATGCAACCCCCAGGAGGTTACCTGCTCAATGTTCAATTAAACAGCCTTTTATAGGCTACTGACATTATTTAGGGCCAAAATGTAAGGGCTAAATCTATCTTCAAAACTATCTTTAAAAAAAATCATAAGGACATTGAGGAATATTCACTTATAAATATCAATCATGGCTATTCATGGCTATAGCCATTCATTAAAAAAATTTTGATCCAGAAGTGGTGGAATAACAGCTGCTGGCGAGAAACGCCAGCCTACACACTTTTCTGAACAACAGCGCTGGCACGAGCCCATTACAATAGCACAGAGCAACTTCAGCTGCTGCTCTCTGATGCAAACACTCTATCAGTCGCTCTAAAACACTTGACCACGGTATCATCATTCAGAAAATTGATCATGAAGAGATGTCGAACTGTCTAGTTGGCTGAGCTTTAAAAAAACAAAGCGAGTAAAAATCAATTCGAAACCATTCATACATTTTATTATATAGAAAGGTGGCGAACATTTTTTGTTTCAGAGTGAGTGCATATTAACTGTCTTCCAATTTCAAGAGCTTTATATTTATATATTTTCTTCAAAATCTGAGATTTTAATTTATATAAGGTATTATTTATATGTAACAAGACTGTCTAAGTGTTATGAGCTATAAAAGAGCAACCTCTGAGCACAAACAGTTTCTTCTAGGTAATTCTGAGCCGAAATAAGAAATGATAAGATAAGTCAATAAAAACCTGGAGCACCATATGAAACTACCAATACATAGCTGAGTGGTTAGTGCATGGTGCTAGCAACATCAAGGTCATGGGTTCGATTCCAGGGATTGCACATTCTCAGAAACAAATGTATAGTATAACGCAATGTAAGTCACTTTGGATGAAAGCGTCTGCCAAATGCAGAAGTTTAAATGTAAATGCAATATATCAAAAGACTGTCTACACACATCAATTAAGCTGACAGCTGCTTGGTCCAGAGCAAATGAATGACCGCAGGATGCCTCCAGTCCTTAAGAATCAACCATCCATCTACACCTGTTGCAGGATTTCTGCCTTTTGTTGTAGCTACAGTACCTGTCTACACACTGTATGGGTGATGAACTATATCAGACAAACCGCTTAACTGCAGATTGGTCAGTTCCAAACTGCAAATTACATTTGCATTCATAAATCTATTTTTTTTTTAAATAAAAGAGTCAAATGTAACCACAGTCTGACCTATTTAAAAATGGGACATTCAGAGTACAGTTCATAAACAGCACATATATATAGACTGTGTTAAAAATATTTCAGCTGACCTCAAAATTTGATAAAGCATGGTTGAAAAACATAAGACTGAAACAACAGATTCGAGCAAATGAGTCACAGACACAGACAGAAACTAAGCACGTTCTCTCTCTCCGCGGACAGGTTGAGGGTGTCAGAGAGGTTCACCATGTTCCTGCTCACTGCATCATATATGTCTCATAGTCTGCTGTTCTTACACCAGCAGCTGAGGTAATGATAGACTGTACGATCACATTATCCCCGAGAAGCTGTAATGCACAGTCACGTGGTGCGGTTAAAGAGCGGCTCGCAGACAGCCACTGTAATTAACTCAACACACACAAAAAAAAAACACGCACATGCACTCGTGTGTATTCACATCTATGTCTTGTTCACGTTGTGAAAGCGAGATTTGAGTTAGTGTGTCCTTAAACATAATGCAAAACTGAATTGTACAAGTTAGCAAGCCAGATATTTTTTTGATGGCCATGCTATTATGATATCGTTTAAAACCTCTTAATGCAAAAGAAGATTTTTTTGAGAAATGTCCGTATAATAGAAGTCAAAGGTGGCCAGTGTTGTTTGGTTACCAACATTCTTCAAAATATCTTCTTTTGTGTTCTGCAGAGGAAAGTCATACAGGTTTGAAATGACCTGAGGGTGGGAAAATGATGAACAAATGTTCGTTTTTTGGTGAATCCTACTTTATACATTGCCTATTTCAAGTAATATTTTGACACAGTGTATATCTGATCCGAGATGCATCCCATATTTGCACAGCACAATCTAAAATCCATCTCCTGGTCAAGCTGATGGTGTCTTCTGGATGCTTCTCATTATGAATCTATCAGCTGGGTATTCTTCCAGCAAGCCTGTCACAAGCCTGCTGTGATAAAACCAAGACAAGATCTGTTTTTCCATCTCTCTTGTCACCATTACACCATTGTCCCTTCTAGCCTAGCGCTTCTTAAAAATAGCGTGGGTGTAAAAAGCCCTGCTTAAACAACGGGGGGCCGTGCACGGATGACAGCTGTCTGTCCTGTCAGAGCGCGGACACCTCCGCAGTACGACAGGCACCCGACGAACTCATATCTCCTGTCAGAAGCCGGCGGTCCTCCGCAAGCAGCCTCGTGGGTGATGGGGCGTGGCTATTTAAACTGATCTATCAATTAATCAAAAGCTGTTTATGATAATTAGTCTACCGCTGGGTTTATGGGAAGCAGGCAGATCTCATTAGCTTATTTGTTTAGATTTGCTACCTGTCGCAGGGAATAAAAAGTCATTTAGAGCTGAGTGTGTTTTTTGATGATGAAATTAATTGAATATTGATGTATTTACATATGTTCATATAAAACACGTTCACTGTCAATTTGTACACATCGGCATATTTAAAATCTAAAGGTTTAAAACAGAAGCGCAAGCTGCTTATCAGGTTCCCCGAGAGAGCGCTGTGCGTTTGGCACCGACACACGGGCACAGACTGAGGGTGTGAGAGGAGTACACTATGCCCACGGCTTGAAGAGGGGGCGGGCAACTGGTAGACACCAGTGCTTATTAACGCCATTGTGGATGAGGTGCTCTCATTCCCCAAGAATCTGGGCACTGGATGTTGACTAGCAACCAGACCCAGGATTGCAAAGACTCCATTTGCATTTAAATGACTGGAGTCCTGAGCCAGCCGATAATAGGCTTTAAGGAAGGACTGGCAACCCATTTATCCACCTACTCACAGTGACTATACAATCAGACTGCTGCACCGCGCCACCATACTGCGCTAATCTGTACTTCCTGTACACAATGCTGCTAACGCTCACTCAAGAGCAGGGGAACGATAAATGGCACAAAAACACGCCCGCGTGCTTGGATATCTGTGAATGCAGTGACGCTGGAAGTGACACGAGGACGTGCGAACGCAAATCATTTAATGCAACTATCGCAAATACTGTATGTCTGCCAAAGGCAAAGAGAATGCTTAGCCAATATTGTATATAAAGTCAATATGAAATCAAAAGTAATTTAATTTCTTATACTTCTTGTGTAGAATTCTCAAAATTATTATTTCGAAACTATTTAAAACACCTCTAAAATACTGTAAATGTTCTCTTTTTAGCTGACATCATCAAGACGTCACATTGTTTACCTTCTCTCTGACCAATTCATGGGGAATAAAATCTAATTTACATTCCTTTTATTCATTCATTCTTTCTTTCTTTCTAGATAAACATGCTATTTGACTATTTGAGTTAATAATGTTACATATTAAAGAATCGTATTTATTATTATACATATAATGCATATTTAAATAGAATAATAATAATATATTTTGAATAATGAATGTGTAATTTTATAATACTTGGTACAAAGTATTTATTAATCTTGGATAACATTATTGTGATAATATACTATTGTTAACTTCTAACGGTAAAAGATTAACAAAAGCTGCAAATTTTAACTATTGGCTTGTACAATGTACATTGTACAATATACAACGTTACTGTAAATGGTTGACTAAATTTTTATGTAGTAAGAATGATGTCACACGTCTGATGAGCGTTCTGTCCTCTTCCTTTATCTCTCTCATTAATTCTCGATTACTTCTCCCTGTCCTCTCAGTGTGCACATGACTCCATTAAAGTCTAATGAGTGAAGATGACTCATCTTCTGATACCACCAAATCTTATAATCTTCACTCAACTTTTAATGAGGCTGAATGCCTTTGATGAAATACTACCTCTCCGTTTTAGCGTGACAGAGCAACACGGACAGGATTTAAGACAGGAGAGAGTCAGCTCATGCGTGACAAACTTGCTCCAACAACAACCACAGTTGTACCAAAATGATGTCTCTTTGTGAACAACTGCTCTTAAAGTCCTTCACATGCATCAAACTCCATTAGCAAAAGAAATACCAGGTTACAAACTTACAGACAGAGACACATGGACTGGTGCAGGATTTTGACCTTTCTGAACACATTCAGATTACAAATGGCATGACATATTAATAAGAATAAACCTGTCGGAAGTCTCCCTCTTTCTTCCGGTACACATGTTCCTATTAAAATGGCCAAAACTAAAAACAAAACAACATAAAACTGTTCCAGAAGTGTAGTTAAATATCAGTATGTTCAATCAGTATATTAATTACACTCTTTGCCCTTGCCAATCACATTTTCAGCAATTACAAGACCTCAATGCTGCTCTTGTGTGGCCTCTAAAAGAATGACTTCTGATGAGTAATTTCTTTTATGAAGGGCATAACCAACTTGGTCACGACTTGCTGGAGTGCAATGGTATCAGCGGTCTCTAGTGAGATTCAAGGGGTGGAGAGGTTAAAGTTTTTCCTCCTCTCTTAAACCAGACAAAGATCCACAGCTCATCAATAATGAACGTGAACTGGAATCATGTAAAATTCTCTAAGAAGCCTATCTCCCTTTGTACTTTAACACTATGACAGCCATTAATATTTCATGTATACCGTTACATTGTCCTGTGTGAGTGTATGTGTGTTTCGTGCCTTCTCTCTCTCTCCCTTTCTCCCTCCACAGGTTTCGACACTACACTTAACCCTGGGTTAAAATCTTAAAAAGCTCTGGTTAAAAGCCAACACATCACAGCCAAAGGTTGTTTGGCAAACCAGTGCCATCCTCATTAAATATGGTTTTTATATTTAAATGCTACATAAATGTATATTATTATATTTACTAACTATAATACAAATATTAATATTTTTGGAGGAATTTTTATTTTTTTGCCATTAGTGCATTTTCACACACAGACAGACTGCTTACTTTTCAAGTGCTGTATTTGTTCAGTCAACATTATTAACTTCATGAATATGCAAATAAGAATGTTAAAGCCCTTATCCCCTTAGAATCGTATCTTTCAAAACAATTCAATTCAATTTTATTTGACTTTTTATAATGCTTTTACAATTTGGAGAGCCAGTTCTCCGCTGGTTTGTTAACACAACATTGCTGCATCTTGACAGGCTAAACTTGTATAAGCTATTAAAAGGTGCTTGTCAACTTTGACAACACAGTATTTAATCATTTAAAAAGTAAAGTGTTTTTTCCATTTCCTGACATCCAAGGTTTTAGAAGGACAGGGGTGATTTGTAAAAGTTTTTCCTGTCATAATGATTTCTTCACAGTTGATCGATCCACTCGATCAACTGTGTTGATGTGATAGCTAAATGTATAACTAAATACATTTTTACCCAAGGGGGACTTTAACCAAGAGATTACCACCATACAGTGCCTAACCTAGAATCAATCATTTTTATTTACTAAACCAGGGTAACTTTAACCACAATCCCATAGAATAACCCTGAATTAACTTTAAATATTGCCAATAATAAAACATGCCATTTGTTTACCCTCCCCACTGAAAAACACAGATGATGAACATAACAGTACTGATATGACTGGCCTTTGCTCCTCACTCAGGATGTTAAATTGAGGTTTACTCTGGAAATGAAAGCAGCAGAAGTCATTCCCTTGAGGAGCGCTCCTCTTGACACTGCTGTTTTGACAGCGGTAAGGCAATATCTGTTCATGGCGATAGAGTGCTGAAAAAGTGCTGTTCATTTCCCCATTCAGTTTGATCTGAGAGTTACCTCATGTGATTAAATCAAGGGTTTGCCTGCACTCAAGTCCAGCAAATCTGCAATCTTTTGTTGCGCAACAGCACACAGGAACTCCCAGAGAAGCTTAGGTTGACTAACAAGTTTACCTGACAAAACCCTGATCCACAGGCAAAGTTGGATTGTAAGCCATGAAACAAAACTCCAAATAGAAAAGGTATCTGTGCACTCGTCACTTACCCGCTCAGGACGACAATGAAGTCCATGACGTTCCAGCCGTTCCTCAGGTACGAGCCTTTGTGGAATACGAATCCCAAAGCAATGATTTTTATTCCAGCCTCAAAGCAAAACATTCCAATGAAGTAGGGCTCTGTTTTTTCCTTTAAAAAAATTAAGAGAAAAAGAATTTTACTCCGCTGCAGAAATTATTCAGTAACAAAAAAAGCAATACATGTGGTTTTAGCAGCAAATAAGGTTTAATTTAGTTAGGCCAGAGTACAAATGTTTTTGTTCAAACAAGCATTCATCAGAAGTCAAATAAAATGAGCAGTAAAATACGCTTTCTATGAGAATAATTAGCCTTAGAGAGTCAATAAAAGGAGCTAAAGTCTGAATAATGTCAAGAACAAAGAGCAAGAGGAAGTCAAGAACAGGAGAAAGAGAGACGGCAGGAGAGAGAGAGATTTGGAGAATGTGTGTGTGTGTGTGTGTGTGTGTGTGTGTGTGTGTGTGTGTGTGTGTCCTCACAAGTCTCTTTGACATGGGCGTCTTGTCCTCTCCAGGTAGATGTTGCTCCAGGGCCAGAACGATGCAGTTGGCAATGATGGTGGCCAGGATCATGTATTCAAACGGAGTTGAGCAGGAAGGTTAAGGAATCAACACACTTAAACGTACAAGTGTTTGCACTGAGGTCATCGTGTGTCTAAACATTGAAGTTTGAACAGCATTGTCCAACATTTCATTTGAATGAAATGTAGAAGCTACTTACTCCAAGTTAACAAGATGTTCTCAGGACCGTGATGACTGAGTTCACACTGATTTGCATGGATGCAGAAAAACGTTGGATTTTCAAGCGTGGGCACGGGCCATTTTCTGCCAGTGTGTGTGTGGATGAAAAACAGTGTCAGTAAATAAAGGAGTACAAATCTGCTTAAGACAGAGAGAGATTTCAGTACAAATAGAACAGGCAACTGGAGGACAGATCTCTCGGGAAGTCTCTCTCTATTCGTTTTAATTACATTCAGCTCGGCTCAATAGACTTGAGTGGGTTCTAGTTGTACAACTCTAGTGTTAACTCACTGGCATGAGCAAACGTTATTAATCAACATTTATTCAATCTAAAATATTTAAAATATTTAAAAAATGATCAGATATGATACATTAATACTGATTCAATGCTGTTTTTTGAGCACATCTGTTTTCTTTATTTACAGTAGATGGTTTATTAAAGCAACATTTTTGCAGTCATAAGAAGTAAGTGGTTTTCTCCTGTAATGTCATATTGTTCTTTTATACCTAATTGCTCATTTTGCATATTTCTTTTATTTAAAGACCTTCTGCTTCACATTAATGGTAAATATTAAAGCAGCATGCTGATTCTTAAAACAGATTCTCTTAAAGGACCAACTAAGGCCATGTTCACACTTGACTTGAAATTTTTTAGTAAAAAAGCAGCGTTGTGGGTTCAAATAGCAGCCGGCAACGTTCAGAGGCAGCATTTGTGTACGAAGCTCAGCTTCATATGCGGAAAAAGCGCTTTTTTTTAAACGCGGTTTACTCCATAGGATTATAATGTAAAACAGACGCAAACACACTTAAAAAAAGAAGTCATATGTGAACACAGGCTAAGGTGATGTTTTCTTCCCAAATACAGTCCTTGACCTAAAAATATATTTGACATCACACTCACTCGCTCACTACATGTTCTCGAAGGTAAATTGAAAGTCACGTAATGTACAGACGCATATTAGCTTTTATGAGATACAAAAGTGTTTGAAAGAAACGGAGAGAGAGAGAGAGAGAGAGAGAGAGAGAGAGAGAGAGAGAAAGAGAGAGAGAGAGATAGAGAGAGAGAGAGAGAGAGAGAATAGCGGTATCCGTGGCAACAGGCTCTCTCCTCTTTGCCATAAGTCAGTTCTCAGGGAAAATCTTTGCGCCATTAGTGCTGCTGAATGCTCATCAACACAAACATCCTTTCAGTGTTTATATATTTTATGTGTTGTACATACATATTATATATTACCAGACTAACTCTTCAAGCTCAGGAAACCTGTATGGTTGCTGAATATTTCGGATACCAGAAACAGAAGCAGGAAAGTTTCTCTGTTCACAAACATAACTTTTTTGACTCTCTCCCATATTCTCTCACTCTTTTTTATGTGTTTTACCGGAATCTATTTTAAAATAACTGTGAACGATTTTGCAATGAAATGTGATACAGTTCACATTAAGCAACATAATGTGTTTTTTTCATTGAGTGAAAGCAATGAATCGCATTTCAATCCATTGAAAGCCGGGTGGATGAGAGACAGAAATAGACAGATACAAAAATGATTATAGACAATAAAATGACGTCAAGGCAGCGCATAATGTCAGCATGAAGCATACACAATCCCTTTCACTTCTATAAATGAGATCAATTTAAGTGAAGCAAAAGATTCAATGAGAATTTTTTTTTTGAATGTGAATGGATTGGATCATGAAACTGGATGCTCCTCATCAGAATCAGATGACGGTCGACTGTGAGAGACCACGAGCAGTTTGAAGGTCAAGTTCACCCTCATGATCTCAATCATCATTTGCTATTATTGCCGTAACCTTTATGGAATTGATGTTTACCGCCATTTTCCAAAGGTTGCTACCTACAACAAGTTAAAAACATTCTCTAAATAGCTTTGTAGGTATTGGTTAACGGTATCTTTCTTATACACTTTTCTGGTCAACATCCGTCATTCAGGATTTCATGTTGACTTTAAAGCTCTCATTCCTTTGGGTGTTTTCCAAACCCGATTAAGGAAAAATGAAGAGGTCCTTACCATCTCCCCCCTGCACTCATATCCTCTCCCTCTCTCCTTTTCTCTAGGGGGAGTCATAGGGCCAAGTGACAAGATCAATTATTGAGTAAGCGTGAGCGCGATGGGGTACTTCCTCCCTCTGCCACACAGTGGGGATCAGAGGGGCTAACAGCTGTGGATTTCCCACCGGCCGAGCGGCACAGCGGCCCACTCGCTTCATTAGGCCCCCGTCCCTCCAGCAGATGCCATCGACCTGCTACATCCACCTGTCCACCTGACCCCACCGCTAAACCTGCCCCACAATACAAATCATGACATTATCAGATGATTTCCTTCCCATGTGCCTCCTCTACATCCACCATAACACACGTGTTCTTCCCTAAAGGCTTGCTCTTTAAGTTTTCCAATCCACCAACTGACTACATTGCTGACCCAGCGTCAGCTCCATCAGCTGAACTCAAATCACATGTTGAGCGGCACTTCAAACAAAGCCCTGCTAAATACCGCTCTCACACGCATGTTGTCAATGCAGCAGACTTATGAACAAGCTGTTCTGCAAACCGCCATGACCTTTAGTTATGCCATAGGCTTTTCTTGCATGCACATTCGTATTTGAGCGGGTTGCTTTTTAGTAATTATATGTCCATTAAGGATTCAATTACAATCGGCATAACAAATTCAAAATGAAAAGTAAATGTAAGGTAGCATTGTGTAAGGACATTTTAAAGAGGTAATGCTATTGCTCGTAAACCAGTGTATCCATAAACATGACCTGGACAACAAAACAAAACCATCATAAGGGTCAAATTTTTACATCATCTGACAATATTCATCTGACAATATTTGACTGAGATACAACTATTTAAAACTCAGGAATCTGAAGGTGCAAAAAATGTTGTAAATCAGTCCTAGTCCTAGTTCGCTTAGTCTTCACACATCCATAGGTAACACCTTAACATCCATTAGTGAACCTTATGATACTGAACCAAAAGGCATATGTATAAGGTCACAACCTGATTAGTCAGCTTTTATGACGCACTTTGCAACTCCACTTACCAAACATCTAAAACGATGATGCATACTACTGTAGACTAAGTGTGAACACACTCTCTAACTGCAATAAAGTGAGGTAACATTAACAGTCATCAATTAGAAATGGCCGATCAGATTAAAACTCAACAGTATCATGTGAGTTTATAATGGGCAAAAAAAACGGCAGCGTCTAGTAATACGACATGCTAATGCCGTTCTTTCCAAACCACAGACCACTGTGTGGGAGACTGAACTGTTCAGTATGTTTTAGCACAAACACAGTTCAGTTCAGTTGTTGTGAACAGTAACCTTGGGGAAACCATGGCAACCTAACCAGTAGCATCCTAATGATGTCACGATTGACCTAATTCAACAGCATCTAAAACCTCAAAAGGCATTTCTAAGTGACTGACGTGAGAGCACGTTTACCCTTGGGAAGGTTAGAAAAGCTCTCGTATCTTGTAAGGCAGCACACAAACCGGAAGAACGCCTCTGTACCAAGTGATTCGGGACTTTACAACACTTACAAAATTAGCGTTCTTCGTGTCCTCATGATGTGATGCGCACACAGATTCTAATACAGCCGAAGAAGAAGAATTTGGGGTAAATCAGTCAGTTTGTAATTATTTTATATATAATGCTTTTTAAGTATGAACTGAATTACAGTTATTATATTTCACTTATGTCTTTATATTTCATGCAATGAATTCCGGGATTCCAGTCTACAGAAGGGATATCAAAATCTGGAGAAAATAAAGTGTCTTTAAAAAAACGGAATAATTCCGACTTTTCGAATTCAATCTTAGAAAATTGTTTAAGCATGTGTGAATCAGTGTGAAGACTAAGAATCCTGGAAACTGATTATCACTGGATAGGTTGTAAAAGATTGGAAATGTTGTTCAGCACATCTTGAATTTTGCCCTTCATCATCATATAAACTTTTGTATAATACCTTAGCTATTGATTAGCTCTCACTGAGCATCTAACACACTTACTGACATCAAATCTGAACCATAATGAGTCTATAACATACATTTAATTACACTGTTGATCATTTTTTTGTAGTACACTTGAATATTACTCCCATAGGGACGTGTTTCTCTCCGTTCACTACGGGACAGATTGCACTTGAATTTGTTCTGGGGTGATGCCAAGTAATTACAGCACCATTAGCAGGGCATTCGTCTCTTCATCTCCCCGGAGCTCTCGGTCTAAGAGATGTGTGACCATATGCCTCAAATGTGCCTAAAGTGATCGTGGACACTGACACCTGCATCATGTCGCGAGTGGGCCATTAGGAGGACAGGAGAGTTGAGTCCAGATAGATGCTGTAATTGAATTCAACACGCAGACACACGCGCGCAAGCTGAGTCACGCGGCCGCGAGTGAAAGAGGGAACGCACAAAGGAGTATCAATCAACATGGACAGGCAGGTTTCCATGATATCACCGACCTGAATTGTTGTCTATTCATTGGGCTGCTATACAGATTGTAATATTCAGCACATTGGTCTCAAACCAGGCATCAGTATTCAAAAAAACTACAAACCTTTGGTCACATGGACCGGATCTAATTATATCTCTCCTCTGTGGCATTAGAAATAAAGGGGAATATTCAGCACAAGCAAAGGATTTGAGCCAATTGAAAACAGGAATAAACATACGCTGACACGTTTTGGAACGACTGTCTTCGTTGGAATCGACGCCTCTGTCTAAGGCTCAGATTGGTTCACACTTTACAGCCCTCGCCTGCATAGTGTGAGAAGTTTCTGTATTTAGCATGCATACTCATTTGGCGTTTCAGGGGGGAAAAGACGTTCGTTTATAGATTTCTCAGCAAATTACAACATTAGATGCAAGTCAAACTTAATAACACATAAATAATCAGACAACAATCATGTTGGCTATTTTTAAGCATATAATCCAAGTCATGCAAAGTGAATGTTTTTACATGCACATGCTATGTGCTACACTACATTCAATTCTTACCATCATCTGTTATCATTCATTTAATTGAACACAGCAGCATGTCTGGACTTTTTAAGTGGACAGTCTGCTACAACATTCAAAAAGAACCAACAGTTGCGCACCTGTGACGAATATTGTCTACACCATTATCTCTTCTCACTGACTCATCTTATTTGCATCAAAGCCTTTTTTAAATAGCTCTGTGTCACTTTGAAGTTTATAATCATTTCCAAGTATAATCATTTCCGAGTTTTCATCATCAGTGAGTAGTTCACATAGTGAGCTCACAAGTATGTAAATTAAATAAATTAATAATAAATAAAAAAATTAAAAAATATATATATATAAGACAGGTCATTTTTAAGGAAATACTTTCATCACATCTGACCATTTAAACTGACTTTTTCGTTGTAAACTCAAAGTAAGCTTGTGGCAGTTTGTTTAGACATATGAAAAACATTTTTACTTCAATAAAAAGGTCTTCTCTTGATCTAAAAATGGTGTGCAAAACAACTCACCATCAACCGAAAATGCTTACTATCAGACTTGTAATTTAAAATGCTAAAGATTTTACAGTAGACCAGAATTAATATCATAAGCTTTATACTATTATTGAAAAGCCCCTGTCCATGGTCCTGAATGCATGTAATTCAGCTGCGTGACGTAACAGGGCATTACGTGCGTTTGAAAAGTAAAAAAACAACTTCCAACTTTGTGTTATGCAACAATTTTCAGAACTAGTAAAAATGAATGGATTTTGTTTTTTGTGCACGAGCAAACACTGGCTAGCTTCTAATTTGTAGAAGAGAAAAGAGTTGCATGTGCTTCTGTAAAAACATGTTGACAACACTATGTCAACATTGTGTTTGTGTTTGTGTTTGTGTGTGTCGTGAGATAGGGCGTGTTTTACGGTTTCGACAAAAGGATATGGCCATTCTATTACCTTCTTGGCATACTTCCTAACGACGTTGTCCTCTCCGAAGATAAAGAGCGATCTGTTAACAGTAAAACAGTTCTGCCGGACTGGTATGGGGTTGTACAGGGCCATGGTTCGGGCTCGCTGCGCTTTGGTCTGTTTGAAGGCTGGTGACACTCCACCTGTGGATACCGCGGGAGCCTCCCGGTTCCGACTGCGCTGCGATCCCCCATCCCCGGCTCCCAGCAGACCGGGAACATCGTCTCCGAACCGAGCCATTCTGTGTGGGGCAGAAACAGCGAAAGCTTAGCCCGGTTGTAAACAGGGCTGTGCGTATTTCAGATGCAAAAAGTGATATCACATCCACATTGTGAAATGCAAATAGTCATCCAAACGGCAAGAGTTTGTCACAGGTTCTGTGTTTTCCCTTTTATGATAACGATGGAGTAAATAAACGACCGCGTCCTCCAAACGAGCGCAACATGTAGCTTATTCCATCAGACGTCCTTTTTAAAACAACCGAAGTAACATTACCTGGAAGCAAAATAGGGAATAAAACCGTTTTTAATCCCAATATCCAGTAGTACATCCCATGAAGATGTTCTTTTAAACAGGAGGAGAGTGACACTTTTCAGAGGAACCGAATCAGCACTGTCCTTGTTTTTACCAGAACATCATGACAAAACTACAAAGCCATTTTCCACTCTATTTTTCCTTCATCCGTTACTTCTTCGCTTATAATCTTTGCAGTGTTTGTTGAATATTTTTCCGAGCATCAAACACAGTGTTCAACAATCTCCATCTTCACTGTGTGTGTGCTGCGCGAAGAGGCGCGCGTGTGGTTTGTTTAAGCTTGGCACGCGCACCTGGCCGCCCTCACCAAAGCGCGAATGTGTCTAAGCGCGCGCTTGATTCTCCGCGCACTCCGACAGTTATTTGCTGCGTGTCTAACAAATTGTAAAAATAACCAATTGAAAGACTACTTTATGCAAATTTCTTTATCTGTGTTACAGTATTAACTACACAATTTATAAACAGCAAATCCCTTAAGAAATTTAGCCATGGTTTATTAAACATTCTTATGGCATAGATTTACCCTAGTTTTACAACAAATATCACGATGGTAAGACTTTACTACAAATAAAACATAGGCCTATGGATTTATAAAAAATTAAATCAAAAAGCTATGGCTACTGTAGTTAAACCATCACTCATTTTTATAAGGCATGTGTGTCATCTTGTCTGTGAAGGAAGAAAAAAGAAAGAATGAGCTTTTTGAGCTACGTTGATTTATTTTAAGTTGACGAATATGTACGGACTGCTTATATTCTTAATACATGCTCTGAAAGATGCATTTTCCAGAGAAAAGAGCTTGCGAAATCTTTCATCAAAACGTAATAACTTCCGTCTCAACGATCTTCCTTTTCAAGTGACGTTTCACTTTTTAACCCCTCCCTCCAACCATGTATACGGAGACAACTTTTAATCCTTCAATAAATCTTCTAATGAATAAACATTTCTTGCCCTGTTTTCTGACTTTCTTTTAACAAACCTCTAAACAGAGTGTTCGAGTTATATCAATGGACTTTTTACAGGTACAAATGTACAATTCAAATAGACACTTGTGCCCATTGATTTAATGCAACAAAAAGTGCAAAAAACATTTATACTAGAATAATCTCAGTTTGCTTTGAGTTCAGAGATAACTGATGGTTAAAAGTCGCCACTCCAGCACATATACAACTATGCAGCATCAGAGCCGTTGGCCTGGAAACAGCATTAATTGACACAAAGAAACAAGACATGATCAGTTGAACAACGTTTCAAGAGTTGAGTGATTGTATCACAGTGAACTTGACTTGTACACTCCTGAAACATGGCACATCATTATTTGGTGATGTGATGTGGTCCCTGTTTATGTCACATAGAGCATGTTAACATTCCTTACAATAATACTTCCTACAACTTTAAACCACTTATTCATAATTTTTGTATTAATAGCGTGTATTGTTTACAAGCTGTATTTACAAGAATTATTTGCACACAACATTTTTATTTGACAATAAACCAAACGACACCACACTATTTACACTATTTACAAATGTTGCTTTGCTACTGAACAAATGTAGCTGTTAAGATAAATCGCATATGACCAATATAAACGAAACCACAAGAAATGAAAGAAAACAGCATATATGTGAGTGAAGCATTGGCAATTGTCGCTTAATCTGTTTAAAATTTATGAGCAGAACAGTTTAAGGCCAGAACGGACCTGCTAATAATAGTCAACTGCAAAAATAGAGATCTCACGCAGAGTGGGAAAAGAAACAGATGCAGCTATAAATGATGATGTAAACTGCAACAGTCCAATGACCCAGTAGATCGTCTCCGACTGAGGTTATCATCAACAACAGAAAATAGACATCTTTCTCATTTCTCTCTCCCTAAAAACAAAACAAATGATTTACAAAACAGAACATTTTATTTAGAAACACAAAGAATACAATGCAAAACAGTGTTTTTTAGTTAATGGCTAAGCATCTCCGAACCCCTTCGATATCTCAATTAGAGTTAGTACACCTCATCCCAGCCGAGATGAGCAGGTGAGGAAGAAGACTTTCCCAGGTGCCCTATATTGAGAACTACTATAAATAAGACAGAGCGAGCTCACACAGACGCACGAAAAAACGCTCAGTCTCCCTCTGGAGCTGCCAAAGTCCATTCTCAATGGCCAATTACGCCAGCGAATCTGAAAGTATAGTCCTGCTCCACAAAGGGGTGGAAAAAAGCATGTGCGCAATGCTGACAGAGTGAGAAAAATAGTTAGTGTGAATGTGTGTCAGAGAGAGAGAGACAATAGAGAACAGAGAAAAGGGAGTGACTGCTGTAGCATATGCATTCATCAGACGTCAACACGTTTTCATAATAATCTTTTGAATAAGCCTTATGGAAAGCATGGGTCCGAGTCTTTTAGTTCCCTTTTCAATAAGAAATCATTAGGGCAGACAACTAAGACATTGTTATGGTAATATGTGACAAGTTCAAAGTCTTTTGTAAAAAAAAAAAAAAATATTACCACTTTACACAGATTTTTGCAGAAAATACATTACATCTACAATGCACTTTCTCCTTTTTCTGTGCTTGATCACAGAACACGCTAAATTAATTCTTTGAGTGCTTGATCCGATATAATCTGTGAACCCTGACCTCTCCGTTTAAGCGTTTTATTTCCTGCTAATTAAAAGCGAGGCATGAACCTGCGAGACATCTCTGCTCCCACATAATACAGTGTCCTTGTCATCCTAAAAGTGGTCTCCATGGTGACTGTACACCCTTGAATTTCTAATCCGCTCCTCCCGTTGTTGGCTGCGCAGGGTTCGCTCACCAACCGACACCTTTCCCAGCTGTGATCTTTCACATAGACACTCAAACACAGAGCTCTCCTGCACTGCCCCCTCAAATCCACAGACACCTTGTGGGTTTGCTATAGACGCTCAATCAAACTGAAATGCCAAACTTCCATTTGAAATCGATACATTTTCTTGACATTATATCTAGATTGTCAAGCACTGCCTATCTGAAAGCACATCAAGTCATAAATTTGATCACAAATTAGCATCTAGTCGATGCTTTGACACAAAGTGATATAAATAACTAAATATAGTTCTCAAGAAGCTAAAACAGAAACCTTTTCGACAGCACAAATGGGCCATGAGCAAATGGAAAGCTGATGAACTTACACAACTTACATCCTTTACTATCACTGAATGTATATTTTTCACTTAAACACACTACCTTTTATCTTTTCATCAGTTGTAATACATTAATCGTTTAAATATATCAGTTTTAATACATTAATAGTTTAAATATATCGGCCAATAATCTGTCAATAAAAGCAATTTTTCACACTATCGGCCGATCAAAACAGCCAATGATCAGGCCAGTTATATATCCTGTCAATCACAAGAGGACAGAAAAATGCTATGAATTTGTGCTCAGTGTATAGAAAATGTTAAGAAACATCACCAGTTTGATGTTCAATATTAATAGTCATTATATGGATTAATAACATTCAGAAATGTAAGAAATATCAATTGAATCTGCAGAATTTTGTAAATGCTATTAATATAACCACCAAATTTCTATCAGCATCATTATTGGCAGATATCACTCGGAATAATCGGCCATTTGTATCGGTGGAGATATTTAGTATCGGCGTCATAGAAGAATCATTTTTGGTTCCACAAGGAACCATTAAGTCAATCTCTTTCTTACCTTTAATCTTTCCACAAAGACCCTTTTGTGAAACAGAAAGGTTCTTCGGATGTTAAAGGTTCTTTATGGAACCATTTAGACAAAAAAGGTTCTTCTATGGCATCATGAAGCACCTTTCTTTTTAAGAGTGTAGTTTAAACCTATTTGCTTTTTTTAGGGATCTTAAGCTAAATGTATAGTGTCTGTAAATACTGGACATCTCTTGAATTCTTGAAAATTGAAGAAACAATATTTCGGCATCCAGAAGTGTTCCTGTAGCTCATAGGGTATCAAACCTGTAGGTCATGATTTCAATTCTGTAGTTCAATTCTCAAGTAACACACATTCTGATCAAATAAATACTCTTAAATGCAGTCGCTTTGGGAAAAACCGGCAAACGCAAAAAAATGCCAAATGTGTCAATGTAAGACATACCCCGCTAGTCATAATGAAACTCTTTTACACGTGCACAATGAGTCTGGGTACCTTTCAAAATAATCACGTCAGAAATGTCACCACAAGTGTTGGAGACACAAAGCTCCATCGAGAGCACTTGATCACAACTCTGTGACTAAATAAAGCCCATCTATGGGATCATTGCGGCATCTCAACCAAGCCCTAATTCAAGCGATTTGGCTTGTGTTTTCTGTGCTCTGTTACCTAGCAACAGCCGTGTCCTCTCATCTCAAGCAACTGGGCTGTAACCATAACTCAGGCTTACATAAACCACATATTCAGACAATGAGCTCAGTTTTATTTTTGTGCACGATTATTTATTGTCACTTGGAGAACGGCTGTGCGGGTTCGGTTCAGATCTGCATAAACATATAAACGTGTGGTTGTGTTTGTGAGATGCCAGAGGTTGATGTCATACACTCCAGTTGTCACCTTCTTATAAGCACTGATGCAGAAAAACCCTAATTACACAGAGCAGGAGCAAAGACTATCAATAACATCATCAAACAAGATAATAATTGTTGTACATCATCCGCAAAACATATAATCATATGACAGCTGCCATCTTTACTCAAAGTGATGTTTATATGCAAACTCAAAGAAGCTTTACCTGCTCTCTGTTATGAAGAGAAATGAAGAGAAAAACAAGATAAAAGTGTAAGTGCAAGATCAAACTCTAAAGCAAAACAATTCGTATACAAATAAAAACCATGTTGAATTCAACAATGAAGAAAAACACACAAAAAATGAAAAACAGACTACATTAACCACACAATTGAAATATTTTACATTATCCAAGTAAATCATATCTCATGTATACTATAATAAACTAAATAAGACAAATTATTGATTAAACACATTATAATGATATGTTACTGTAACTGTATTGCACTGCACTGTTACACTATTTTACAAAATATTTTACAATACAAACTTTTTTATAGTCTACATCAAATCTACATTTGACTTGTATTTTCTTCTGAGACACCTGTTACTCTTTGTTGTGTGTGTGAATTGTTTCTGTGTTTGAAATGGTGTGAGCTGGTGTCTGTAGATGTATGCATGACTCCATCTAGTGGTAGACATTTGCAACAACAGAGTAAAAGAAAACCTACAGAAATTCAGTTTAGTTCAATGGAGTGTCACGGTAATGGCACTGTACTGATTAACCTTGTAGTACCAACACTATATAAATATGATAATATTCAGAATCAGTATTTAGTACCATGGTATACATCAATGTAGGCTACAGTATTGTGGTGTCGCCATGTCCCTCACTTTACCATGATACCGCCATAAACACTAATTTAGGACACAGGAAAAAGCGAGATTTGAAAAGGAAAATTTGCGTTTATGGATTTTCTAATTAGTGGGGCTGCTCAAAGATATAACTGCATGAAACCTTATGGCAAAAAAAATAAATGGCTAACACAACTCTAATAAGCTCCAACAAACTCGCCTGATCTTCGGATCAAAGCCATAGCACGCTCAATCTATTTCTGATATTAAGCCATCCATCTTAATACTGCGCTGATTATTAAAATCAAATCAAATGAATGTGGTTATGCATACTGGCATCTAGAAAGAAGATCAATACTGTACAGAGCAGTGCTGTAAATTACACTTCCAGTACAGTGACCATTCACAAGTCCCAGTGAAAGACGTCTCTGGCAGGATTTACCGGAGGTTTATAATCCATATGGCGGGGAGGATGGATGGTACGTCTGGCTCTCACCCCGCTGGCAGAGAGAAAGGTGATGGGGGCATGGATTCAGGATAAGGACAGATGGGGCTGTGGAAGAGGAACCTGACAGTATTTTGCACATTTACACTGTATACCTAAATATTCAAGGGGTAAACCTTAGTGGGTCACAAAAGTATGTTAATGATACCTACCAATAAAAATAGCAGTAAGTCAAATTAATTAGACTTTACAATATTACAATTTAAAGAAACTTCACAATGTTGCTACAACTTGTTCAAATTAGTATAGTATGTCTTTGAAAACGTGACAATCTTCCAGAAAAATGCAGCATTTGAATGAAGCACTAGGGGGCGCTGATGAGCCGTAATACTGCTGAGAGGAAACAGGTGCGGTTTGCTTTCATGAAAAGCACCTATGAGTTCTCTCCATCTCTCATTGAACTCAAAAACAAACATTACTCACCACATAGGGCAATTACTATGGTCTCCCAACAGAGGTATGAGGAGGCAAGATGATATAGCATCCACAAAGAACAAGCAACAACACACAATCTTTCACCTGCCTGTTGTGTAGCCACATTGTCCCAGGTGAACAACAGGTAGGTCAGCCACATTAATTACGATCCAATCTGTGATGACTATTCAAGGAAAATCGCTGTAATACAAAATCGTATGGTATACTAGACCAAAACAAGGTTCATGCTAAGCTTTCCTCAAACATTTGCCATGAAGACGGTTTCGCCGGTATGCCGAGGGTTTCCGGACGCCTGTTACCTTTGATATTTAAATGTGGTGTGAAAAGGAAAGATCTGACATTCATCTGGCCTGCTGTATCCTCACCACTTTTATCTCTTAGAGCTGCTAAAAAGGTCCTCACAACCCCTCAGTATCCATCTCCCCCTGCACGCTCGCCTTTGTGCTTCATCGTAAGCTTGCCAGCAAATTTACACTGGATATCAAGTGGTGATCCAACACAGAATGTTTTCCAAACATTGTTTATCGCACACAAACGTTAAAATGTATTGAAATTAACACATAAGCCCAACAATGTGCTTCATTATTAAATTATGAAATGTAATAGTGAATGCATAAAAAACAGCAGTGTGATTTACACAGAACAAATGCTAAGCTCAACATTTTATTACACGTGAACACGTAAATGTAGAATAATGTAACGTTTGGAATCGAATAGAATACAAATATGATTACAGTTACACAACATGATTCTATAGTTACAGTACAGAACAGAACTGCTAGTACAGACCAAACACATAATAGTGTGCTGACTGTATTGTATTTTATTATATTGCAATGATAGTAGATTTATTTTATGATGCATTACATGAATGTGACCCAATCACAATAGAACTGGGGTCACACAACCCAACAGTTAAAAGTGTGTTCAAGACCAATAGCTAATAACTACATTAGCATCCACACCATGAATGATAATGTTCTAAGCTTGCACGTCAATTTTAAACCTTGAAATTCCAAAGGATTTTGATTGGCTGTCCATGTGATCACAGTAATATTCTTTTGCTTTGTTATTATTATAGTTAAACTCAGCTATTCTCCTAAACTTGTACAAATATTTATTTATAGCAATAGTCCTTGATGTGAACGGCACAGAAATGGACCAATACCACATCACTCTATTTCATTTATGAACATAACATACCGTTCATGACAGCAAGTAAATGTACGTTATGTCCTAATGGCTAAAGAACGCCTTTTGTGTAGTTCAGCCTACACAATGACTTCTTTTTATGACATAAATCTTTAATCCACTTAAAGTTTTTTATATCTTTAGATTCCAGATTTACCAAACATCAAGAAAATGTGCACTTTTTATCAAGCAATAATCATCGCATATCTGACGAATATGTGTTACAATACAATATTGTTTTCTTAATATTAAAAATAAATGATTACAAAAAGACAACAGAAAATCTTTTTCAAACTGACAAAATTTACAATAAAGTGCTTTCATCAAACAAAGTGACTGACATGTTATTTCATGACTTGGCCAGCAGCGGCATTTATATTATCAATAAATCTGGGTCATAAATAATTAAAAACACACAGACTGTGTGGTGGAGTACAACAGTCCCGTCAGGCTGCCGTGTGAAAGGACATATTTCACATGCTGGTCCTCTGAGACCGAGTCTATTACAGCTAAAACAACATTACGATGGGAGGTGGCGGTACAGAATGAACTCAAATGACAGAAGAGAGAGCGAATGAAAATAAAAATGACCTTTAGCACTGGAGTGAGGATTCTTTAACATGCAATACAGTATGCATACAAAAATTTTGATTGTGAAATGCAACATATGTGATAAAAATGTTTAGTGCATAGTCAGCATTTACTATTAACAAGAAAAATAATAAAGCAAGCTTAGGTTGTCTGTTTGTTTTTTTTTAATTATGAAAAGAAAAATCTCAAACAACATTCTTTAATGAGTTTGCTTACTGTATTTCTGCCAAAAGGACCCCTCAACTGCAACCATATTTGATCGATAATGAGCTCTTACATATATAACAGACAAAACAACATTAAGAGAAACATTTGCAAACAACAAGTTTAAGCTCATTAAAAATCAGCTCCTGCTTTAACACAAGAGCCTGGAAATAAAGAATATTCACTTGGATTAAAACTTATAACATCTAAAATGCTCATACTCAGACTTCTTATCTCAAAAATACTATACCTTTCCATTGTCATTTATGTTTTAAAGAAGTGCATAAAATGAATGTCCTATAGACGGTTTCAAAGCAACAATATAAACAAATGTTTCACGCTTTGCGGCCCAAACGTAACTTCCGGTACACATCCAAGTAAATGACATTAGCTATAGCAAGTTAAAGTATGTCTAGAAAGTATTATTTTGGGTTACCGGTAGAAGATCCATTACTTGGCTTAAATGCTTAAATGCACAATCCAATCAACAAATTGTTTATTTAATAAAATTAATATACAATAAAATATTATTACAAATTAATAGTTAATTATTAGCTAGTATCTAGATCAACAAACACAGACCAGAAGTTTACTTCAGGCCAGGCGCGTTAGATTTAAAGTCTTCTGAACCCGTACAATACAAATACAAAGCTTTTGTGTAAAAGAAACTATTAAAGAAATGTTAAAGAAATGATTTGTATTCAGAAGTAATTGTGACTTAGTATATAATTCAGCTTAACAGACCTAAGAAATCTTAACTTAAACTGAATAATACATCTGGATATTAAAAAGTCCTTACTGTATATTATACTATCAACTCATTTTTGAAAGCAGATAAAAAAATACTTAAAGAGAACACATAAAAAAAGAAATAAAAAGAAACATTTTAAAGCAATCTATCAAAACAGATCTTCTCTGAAGCCAAGTAAGTGGCCTTCATCTCTTTCTTAGCAGCAGATGTTTGGCGAAGGGCTTTATACAGCAAGACTTGAGAAATTGCCAAATTGTGTGATGGTTTTCTATCCAGAAGGTCAGTGTGTTTGCTTGCTCTGGATTCACCTCACTTACATGAGCCCTCAAATAACACGTATTAAAGCTTCTACAAAAAACCCCAGCTAAGAGTAAAAAAAAACGCCTTAGGATGCCGCTATGAGTAGACCTGATGCGCCTACCTGCAGTGGAATCTGTTTTTTTCAAACTACATCACAAGACACATTTAGCAAAAAGCTAATATTTTTAATAGCACTGATATTTATTAATTAAATATCTAAACATATTAACGACGAACAAATAATCTTTCATGCGCTTGCATGCACTACATCCATATGATTCTATAGCAGCATCTATAAACAGGAAAGGAGTGGGGAGCAATTTTTAGAAACCAACCCCCAGTGAAACCCATCGTTCAGATTTCTTTATTACATCCTGACGTTAGGAGTGAAATACACACTGGGACTTTTAGCAGACATTAGACTATAGCTGCAATAAATAAGGCCTGTTGCATTACATGACACAGCGGATGAAAGAAAAGGCTACAACGACCAAAAACAATAAACACTTTGCATAGAATAATTCAACCTTTATGAACATGTTTATCTAAATAACATAAACTCGCATTCTTAAAAATAATGCATACAATCTCGGTGTGAATCGATGAGCTCAGCAGTTCTTGACCTGAGGCTTCCGAGTACTGGGGACCCACAGCATATTTTCTAACAGCAGACTGCAGATAGATCTAGTTTATCGATACTTATTGAACTTCATGTTCTTAATGGCAGTAATACATCTCGATCTGGACTCTCGCCACCAACCTCAGAAAAAAAATCTAGCACAACTGCTTCGTGCATCAAGCTACATTCATAAACACATTGACAAATAAAAGATTGTGCTTCTGCATCTACATACTTCATCATTTTTCTTTACTCCTCCTTTTGTGACTGATGGACACATCACACCAGCATGATGAATAGGCCTTTTCAACATGTCAACATAAATTATTCAGCTTTGACAAACAAGTGTGACATTTAAACTCTGGTTGTCGAGGGCGAAACATTTATAGGCTGAACAGAACAATTTGAGGTGAAAACACAATTGAATATGTCTTAAATGTCGTCTGGAGACAAAAATGCCCATAGCATCATAATTTAAACCGCCACTCCTTATAAACTTTTTAAAAATCCATTTTTTTTATTGTGCATTCTATTTCATATCAATCAAACTGCAGTTTTGAATAAGTCATAATAACTAAAAAAAAAACACATACAAAATACAAAAACATATTAAAAAACATGTTTTCTTTAAACTTAAAAATTGAGTTATCGGTTCTTACAAATAAAACTCTTCAAATACAGCCTTTTTGAAAGTGTCCATCTTTAAAATACAGGCAAAGGTCAGAGCCGATAGCCTAGATTCTACATACTGTCCTGTCAAATAATGCCAAAAATGCCCCTAAAAATAGTTTTAAAAATACATGCAAAGAAAGTCACTCCTTGATGCAAATTACCATTCAGAAAGACAGGATTTACTCAACAACTTTCCGATTGATGTCCTTTTATAAACTAATGGATGTGGATTCGGATGTGTGTACCACGTTGGTGTATGTCAAAAAACAAAGTAGTAATTTGGCCCCAAGTTTGTACATTGTACATGGGTCGGAGAAAACACCCAATCTGACAATAAAACTTTCCCTGTAAATGTTGAAAATATTACACGTCCCCTTGATAAACAATTACCATCCGAACAGAGCTGGGCCAGAGAAGAATCACAGAAAAACTAAAAACTAAAATACTAAAAACACTTCATAGTTGACAGCAGGTGGAAAATCTAATAATAAAAAGTTATGATAGACTATAAACCTTTTGAAACTATTATGACACCACTTTTGGAGGATATTCTGTATGTTTACACAGAATGAAAAGAGATCCAGTCATGAAAGCTTCACAAGATGCTACCTGGTCAATTTCTGCTGTTAGACGATGATAAATAATAGTGACAGTAAAGTGCCACGGGCCAGTTTCTTTCACACGTCACAACCACGACCCCACGGCAAAGAGGAACACCTCCATCTTCACATCAATGAACAGCAACGGCTCCTGTCAGTTCACAATACAAGACCAATACAGAACCCATGTGTTTTTATTCTCTCGATGTCAGTAAGAACATTTCAAAGCTTTTCAGAAGGGATTAGCTTCACTTAACAGAACTTTTACCAGCAGACATCTGTGGTCTCATGAAGTGATCTGGATGAAACTTTAATTTCATTAATTCGGATCATTCTGAAAGAGTATACTTGCTAACATTCATGCGCTCAGTGTAGTGACATCACATCCCGCACTTATTTCTGCGCCACTGGTGTGGATCTGTGCGGCTACAGTATGTGTCATGAAAGCATATGCGTGTAACATTGTGTTTATGCTTCATAAATATCTAAATATAGGCCTGTCTGTCATTTGCTCTCTGTGTTCTACACCGCAGCAGCTCCTGCCCACCCTGTTTAGTAGCGGCCTCATTATTATACAGTGGGTCTCAATTCCTGTATTGCTCTGAGCGCAGTCCAAAGCTACGGTACGAAAATACTGCAAACCATCAAACCAGATCAGTTCGGAAAATTTCATTTTCACCTGATCAGCGAGTTTCTGTTGCTCCTCCAATATTTGCGCAACAAAAACGAAACTGACTGGAAAACTAACCAAAATATGAATGTATTAAAATATGAAATATTAAAGTATTGATTATATATGATTTAAGTATTGATTTAATATTTTGTCCTGTGGAGCGGTGGAGTGAGCCGTTGGTTGCAATGTGCAACCTCGCCACTAGATGCCACTAAAACCTCCACACAGAACCTTTAATTAAGACCACAGTCTGGAATCTGATGAAATGATGAAATGGTTGAGTCTGTATTGGCTGAAGTGAGTTTTCAATGTTTGTAACTTTTAAATGCGCCTTTAGTCGATTGTTTGGTGTACACTGTGGATATCCGTAAGGCTAACATATTCATACTAAAAGCCAAAAATGATGATTTCATGGAGACCTTAATATTAAATATTAGTTCCGAGATTCAGCGTACATGCTGAAGAAAGCTTGAGCAAATTGGCCATGTTTTACAGGAAGTTTAAAGGTCACATTCATCGAGAGGTTTATTAAGGTCTTAAAATGAGCCAACACAGACTAACTACTCGAGCATCTGTTTCAAGAGAGTTTCCTCCGCATTTCGGTGCAATCAGTGGCGAGGTTTCCATGGCGATGTCGATGACACACAACCCTTTCAATACAGTAAAGTCAGCTGAGAGATGAAAACATTGTGTCGCTGCAGATCGCGTCTGGCGTCATTTGCTGGATGAACCCGGCAGCGCTTAATCCAACAACATAAACAAACCGTTAAGAATCCGTATAGACGCTGCGATAACAGGCCTGTGATACTGCTTGTGTCTCTGTGTGAAGTGACATGTGAGGTTGCGCGTTTGTGACAGTAAATGTTTTTTTACTGTTTTTAATTGTTAAACAGCAGACAGGTAGGACAAAGCCAGAGACTCCCACGCAGCCACAAACCACTGTACACACGCACGTGCACACACACTGCTGTTACACAATACACCCTCATTTAATCAGGTTTAAGACTAGGTACAGTACGCATCTGTCTGTGAATCGTTTCAGAAGAGGTGGAAAATAAATGACTAAGTTAACCAGTACGTGTTTCTCGCTTCTCCGATTAGCTCCTCTGCATTAGTGTGTAGAGAAAATGACAGCACATAAATCCAGCTTGTAAGGACCAGAGAAGTTTTGACACACATACATGTACTCATTCCAGTACTATTAATTGAAAATGTATTATTAATTGATAGAATTATAAAAATTGCTTTGATTACAATGTGCACACTGTGCATTCTCTCAAACAACTTCACAAATGAGATGCATCCCATTTATACATATTTATTTGCTAATAAATATAATTGTTTCATTAAAGCCTATTTTAAAGCCACTCAATATGTCCCGTCCTAACTTCCCGATTTAGTGGAGGGAAAAATTTCAGTGGAAATTGCTTTTGATTTAACCACAAGGCCACACCACGCATACATATGTCATTTAACAATATAAAGAGCTCAAAACTCTGGACTAGTCTGTAGCTTTAACAGTTAGTTTGTGTCTATGTGATCTATTATAAATGAATAGAAAAAGTCATTAAGACAGAACAGAACGTACATTGCTATGTAGCAACACATTAATCGCTGTCCCATCAGGCTAACAAATCAATCTGTCAAAGACATATGATTAATAAGTCTATTATGCTTTTATCAAAGCAACAAGCTGACAAAATAATTCAAAACAGGAATGCACACAAGACCATAAATAAAACACTACTTACACACACACACGCACGCACACACACACACACACTTATCTATTATAGCTGTCTAAGTGAGGACATACCATTACATGTCTATTGAGTTTAAATAAAGCTGAATTTAATTACATAATTCATCCACATAAATCAAACATGATTAGACTGCTTCCCTGTATTATACTTAGCTTTTTTCTGATGCCCTTAATGCCATCATGTAATTTAATCTGCAAAGACTGTGTGTGTGTGTGTGTGTGTGTGTGTGTGTGTGTGTGTGTGTGTGTGTGTGTGTGTGTGTGTGTGTGTGTGTGTGTGTGTGTGTGTGTGTGTGTGTGTGTGTGTGTGTGTGTGAGTGCGTGCGTGCGTGCGTGCATCTTTCGAAGGAGCAATGGGGTCATTATACCTCCACCCCCTCATACTGTGTTTAAAGCCAAATGAAAGGTAATCATTTCAGGTGTGCAATGCTCCAGCGCTGCGGGATGTAGCTCTCCTTTACACATTTACTTTAGCAAAGCCACTTCCACAACATACTGACAGCTCTGGCCTGAAAGAGATTACGCAACAGGTTGCAACACTCTATTAATGAACTTATTGATCAAAGGCACCCTGGAGAAATGATCCAGAGACATCCACAATAAGTCGCCAATTACTGTATGTATGACGCTAGACAGAAAAATCTATTTGAAAATCATCTACTGGTAAACGTTTTCTAACAATGCAGCATCTTTAACAGGTCTCTAAATCATTTGGTAAAAAAAATACTGATCTCTAAATTCTGTAAGCCAAAAATTTTAATGTCAAAAATATCAATGCATTACAATGTATTATTCCATCATGTCACTGTCGCTGTTACTTTTCTACAAAAAACATTACTTCTCCATTTTGCTTTAACTCCTTTAACTTTCCTTCAAAATCGTATCTGATGATTCAACACACCTATAATTGTTATGACAAGTGATATATAAAGCACCAAGAGTTAATAAGTACGCTTGCAGAAGTTGTATTAAATTGAAAGCCAGGTTCTTTTTCTGCACAGGTTGAACATCTGTCAAACCCACACCTACATGATCTCAAAATGTGCAGTGAACGATTGCAGAGGATGAAGACTAGCCCTCAAAAGCATGAACCACAGAAGTAGAATCACTACTGTCCATACCTACTTGTTTTTAACCTGAAAATTGTATCTAAAATCTTATCACCATGGGAACACATGATTTGCTGACCCTCTCAGAAAGAGGTCAACTGATAAGAGTCTTCAAAGCTGAAACAAGGCAGATGACGGATATGTTGCTGATACAGTCGAAAAGTCGATTTAAAAATTCTTTCATCATTTATTCACTCTTGAGTTTCTTCTTTGGAACACAAAAGAAGCTTTTTTGAGAAATGTCTCAGTGGTTTTGTGTTCATACAACGGGACAAAACGGGAAGTCAGTGTTGTTCGGTTACCAACATTCTTCAAAATATCTTTTTTTGTGTTCAAGAACAAAATAACTTTTCACTGATTCACCTTCTTAAACTATATGGTCAATATAAGCCACCAAACACTGGATTTCTATCAAATGTCTTGACATGCGTCACTTACTCCCATTCTTTGCGTCGGGCCTGTGGGGTGCTCTGGATCTTGTGTGCCTGGTGTGCTTTAATGATGTCCCGTTGTTCGATGAGTCCCCCCCTGCGCCGTTTAATGATATTCGGACTGACAGCAGTCGGGTCCAAACCCAACGAGGAAGCTCCCTCGCACGACCCCCCCAGATCCAGAGAAGATGGCGGCAGGCCCATCGGACGGGTGTGGGGGACGTAGAGGGTGTCGAAGCTGGATGCATTGGACAGGAAGCTGTCAGCCAGGCTCTGGGGCTCCAGCGTGTGGGAACCGTCCTCCAGCGTCCCGCGGTGCTTGTGCCAAACCTCGGGGTCCAGCGGCTGGAGGAGCAAACATCGCGGAGACGAGCTCCCCCTGCACATCCCGTGGGTGAAAGGCGGCACTGCCAGGGCATTGCGGTCAGAAAGGCTCTGAGCGCTGACCGAACAGGTGCCCAGTTCCAACATTCTGAAGCCAGACTCTCAGCATTGTTCTGTTTATGGAGAAAAGGAGAGAGGAAAGGTTCAAACAACCTGTTAACTGTCTGCAAAAGCTTTAATTTCATTTCAAAATGTTTAGTGCACTAGAGTTGCAAATAAATGAGGTCATGAATATGCAATGGGACTTTAAAAACACTTTTATCATTCACGGTAACATTAATGGCCCAATAGTTGCCAGAGCTGCAGGAAATACTTAGTATTCTATGCTTTTTATTGTCAAACACAAAGCTTTATGACATATTCCCTTGAGACTCATTCAAGGATGTCCCTCATTGTTTTAGTAAGAATCCTGTTGCTACAAAGTGTGTTTTATGTGCTGAAATAAATTTGGAATGGTGATCATCTTTTAGAATTATGATGATGTTCTAGCCGGGTCGCATAAAACCAAAAGAGGCAATTCATTATAAACAAATTAAATCTCAATAAAATTGCAGCTAAGCTCACAAATCATGAAATAGAGCTTGTTAAATGCTGAGAAATTACTCCATACTGACTTCACATATAAATCTGACTGAACACAAAACTTTACCAGCATTTATTGCTTAGTTTTATTTGTAGTAAAACCATAGGAACCACAACTTTGGTCTCTCCACAATAACTATATTGTAGTTTACCCATGGTATCTGTAGTAAAACTATGGTAATACAATTGAAAATCTGGCAAAACAAAAAACAGTTTATACATTTTTACTATAAAAAAATGTAATTATAAAATTAAAAAAGTTAAATTTCCTACAGGTTTTTTTTATGGTGGAATTCTCAGAGATTTGTGATGTAACTGTTAATATATTAAATAATTTAATCTATATTTTAGAATACATGGAATGATACACAGCTAATATGTTACAATAATAAGGAATTGTCGCTGTTAATAAAAAATATAAACACTTGGTTTCAATATATGGACTATTTAAAATTGCATTATATTTTCCAGTATAATCCCATACATTCTGGTTTTGTAAGGGCTTTACTAAACAATTCTTGCATTTAGTCTAGTTCTGCGGCACATCCTGACTATCTGTTACTTAAAAAAGTTGTGCACAAAACACAATACAGTGTTACTGTGTCATTGAGTTTTGTGTTTTTTTAGTCTATTTAAAATCATCTATATCCCTGCTGAAAAAACAATAAAAACCATTACAGAAATTCTACTGGTACAATTAAAAATCCATTATAAACCATAAGCTTTTTCCCATTCAAGCCATTACAAAAATAAGAATTCATCACATACTGTACCAGACACCATTATACTTTCCATTAAAACTAAATGAATTCCTATTATAACCATAAATTCTATGACATTTTCTATTGTGTTTTCCCTGCTGAAACAATAGAAACCATTAAAGAAGTTGTAATGGTTTGAATGATTTTAAAGAGAATTGTATTGGTTTTAATTAAAACAACAATGGTGTTTACTGGTATGTGATGGATTCTATTGGTCAGATGTTAAATCCTATTGGAATAATGGCCAAAAAGCTAATGGTTCATAATGGTATTTTATTGGAAACCATTAGAATTTCAGTGATGGTTTTAAAGTGATGGTATTAAAGTGATATATTCAGTGATGGTATTAAAATATCACATAAAACTCCAGGAAAGCCAACTGCTTTGACTATAATCCACCTGGTAAAACAGAGAATTCTGTGTTAACTATCATCCCATTTATCATCAGCTGGCTGACAAAAAACCAGGACACTGCCTTGTGATACTATGTGCACTGTGCACACTACATTCTTAAAGAATACTAGTTGTGTTATGGCTGTAATCCTGATTTATTTGATCCATGTGTATTTTAATCTTTATCCATATCAGTGCCTGTAGATTCTCTGCATTGTTTAAACAGAAGAGGACATTTTTGTTTGAGGTTGCTTTCTAACAGTGCGTCACACAGTAAGCAGCTTAACGCTGCGCTTTGTTTGAAGGGTCCATCACTAATTATTTACCTATTTGTTAAACTGCAGACAGCATGAAGCGAGAGCTGACAGGGCATAAATTAGCAAGCCTCACCAAATAAAACAATGTGACTGAAAAATACAAATGAATCTTGAGTGTCGAGCACAGCGATTCATCACACAAATCTACACAGAAATGGTGTGGCAGCTTATAAGCACCAGCTGAAAATGGGGCAGATGTTGACAGTCGAGGGAGGATGCGTTTAGACTATATTTACCATGGCCGACATCCAACATCATCTCATAGACTAATTGGGGTGAAAAATGGTACGATTCCAGCCTTTGGGGAAAAAGGAATAAAAGCCAAATTCATGTTTCCTGCATGTTTTCAATTATATAGCGGTCTATGCAGGATAGAGATTTGTGTAAAATATAATTTCACATACTGATCAGTTCACTAGCTATGCTTCCATCCAAAAGTTATGAATTTAACATATGTGCAAAATTGGATTATCGCATAAAACATTTCCAATTAAAGCACTATTTCCATCCAGTCGATCCAAGAGAGACAAAAATCCTACTTTCTTTTTAACTGGTGTCAAAAATGTTTCTGACATAGAACTGTAAGTTTCCTTTTTAATAAATACTATATAACAAATTACAAATAAAACACAACAAACACAGCTTTCAGAGGCATATGCATGCACTTTAGGAACATTGCTGTGTAAGACAGTTATGGAAAGTAATACCGAACCACTTCAATGTCAGACTTTGGCTAACACATTTCAGAACAACATTTCAGATGCTGTGCAATGACCGCTGGTTAGTCCAGTTATACCATCCAGTGAGGCAAAGTCAAGTGACTTTTTTGATGTGCATCAAGGAATTTATTCATTTTATTCATTATTCAAGTTTTTAATGCACATTTATGCTCATCTTGGCATTTCCATTCAGCGTTTTTTCCCCAAAATGTGCATAAAATAGGTGGATGGAGTGTTTCTGTTCTCAATTGGTAGAGTAAGCAATGCAAAGGTTGTGGGTTCAATCCCCAGGGAATACGCATACTGATTTACAAAAAAAAATGTATAGACTGAATGCACTGTAAGTCGCTTTTAATAAAAGCATCTGCCAATGCATGAATGTAATGAAAATCCACAGACTTTATATTTTGGCCCCATGACTCTCTGTAGCCTTTGCCATGGTGAGTTAATGAAGGGCCGCGTATTATTCGGAAGAAGGGCGATTAATTGCAGCTGCCTAATAATGAATCTGAGCTTCCAGCGAGAGAGAAACATCCACCTGCCTGTGCCAAGTTTCAGCCAATGGCCCTAATTAGACTCTTGAGCAACTGCCGTGAACTGATAAATGAAAAGGAAGATGGGTGTTTGAAAATAAAAATGCATTTTTACATCAACAAAAGCTAAACAAGGTTCTCTGTGGCAAACCGTCAGATAATTATTGGTGTGATGGGTCCATTTCCTACACGCCGAACAGAAAACCGTTGGAGATGTCTGTAAATGAGCTTGAAGCAAAACATGTCCAAACAATGCCGACGTGATATTGTTATCAGACTAATGACACGGCAGCAACACAGAGATATAAAAAAAATTGAGTGACATCAATTGAAGTTTCGGTGCTTTTTTAAAAGTGGTTACTATGGTACAGTGATGGTAAAATACCAGCTAGCTGTGGCTTGCTGTCAAACTCTCAAATCCAGTTATTAATACACAGGGTAGATTTAGTTTCAAATGCCTATGGGCAATTCCAGCGTTATGGATGTGACATTTCGCGATATGGATGTGACACAAAAAATGCTCAGAGAATGTATTTGTTACTGAATGTACTGAACCACCTGTTTATATTTTACAAAAACCTTGTTAATAGAGTGTAAATATCAGTTTTCTTTTTAAAAAAAAGAGAAACAAGCATGCGTTATCCGCCATTGATTCTGCATTTCCAAAAACAAGATATAGTCATATTATTCCATTTTTAGCATTATTTAACTTGTCAAGCAAAAGAAATGACAAGTAAAGGACATTAGCTAGCAAGTTAAAAGTATGTCTAGCCAATATTATGGGTTATCAGTAAAACAACCGTTACTTGGCTAAATTAAAAGTTACACAAACCATTCAACAAATTGTTTATTTAATACAATCATTATACAATAAAATATTAATATATATGAATATTAATATAAATAAAATTAAATAAAATTAAATATCAATAGTTCTATTATTAGCCTCCAGCCAGACCGATCAAAAAATACAGACCAGAAGTTGACTTCGGGTCAGGCGTGTATGTCCGATAAAACTGTCTATACAAAATCTTCAAGTTTGCACGTGAGCTTAACTTGTAATATACAGCATGTTATTGGTGGTAATTAATTATTCAAGTCAAATAGCTAACAAGCAGCACCTGGAATAGATCGAACTATCAGCAGTTGTTTTTTCCTTTTATCAGTATAGTATATGTTTGCCTTCCACTAGATCTGTTTTCCTCAACTGCTTAGTGTTTACCTGACATCTTTAGAGATAAGAAAAGTGAGTCAGACTCCATTAGAAACCGAGCACTTTCTCACTTTTCATTTATAGGTTACAGTGTTACATCTTTCGAAAGAAAAAAAACTGTTCTATCAGCAAGAGAGGAATGCAGATGAGTATCAGGTGACTCAAAGAAATACAATATTTAGAAATGTCTAAATTTTTTAAACAGGTCCATAATCAAAACGGACACAAAATCTTCTCAAAAAGACAAAAGCAACCCTTTCAGAGCCTCGAATGCTTTGGAAAGTGGATGGGACATGTTAGCGAAGCTGTGTGCACAGGTGCAGAAGCATGACCCCATGCTTTTCAGAAGAATTTGAACTCGAATCCGTCTGCGACGGATAATTTAAGGTGAGGGCCAAAGAGCGCATAACCTCCGCCAACACCTGCTACCCTGAACAAATCCCTTTTACCAGAGATTTTTATCCCCCCCACTATTCCTTCCCTTCCGGATCACCTCCGACACTTAGCAAGCCTGTCTGCAAGTATTATCAGAGCTGAAGTCAACAGAGACAGCCTGAAATACAGGAGATGAAATTGATTTCCTTTTATTGCTTTACCACAGGAGGTGAAGAGAACATCAGCAGTCGAACGTTTCCGTCTCATTAATGAAAACCTCTACAGCTTTTTGAGTCATTTTCATCTGCGGGAAGAACATGCATGTGGGAAAAAAGAAAAAAAATTAAAAGCACGGTTACAGTACTTGCGGAGCAAATGTATAAAGGATCTCAAATTTGGTATTAACCAAACTATTCACAATTATATTAAATGTTCTTATGTCCTCTATGCCGTTATAAGCACACCCAGACATTTCGGTATCATACCATATCCTGGACTACATACCTACAATAATGTTAATACAACACAACACAACACAACACCACTTTATCACTACCTGGTACACATCACTTTAATGCAAGTCTGAGCTGGTAAGAGGAAATTCTGATTCACCAGAAAACAGTCGATTGTTACAGATTGTTGGGTTAAGTATTGGTGCAATTTCCACAAATGGCAGGAGCTGAAAATATACCCCAGAATGACTGAAGACAATACAATGCGCTTTGGTTGCCTTGTGTCAGTCATGCAGTGGTTGTGAAAAGAAAAGCTTTCCGTTCAAACGCTGAATTATTGGATTGCGTATTGAATTTGTCCTTTTTTTGTCTGGTACATTACACTGTGAAAGCTTAATCATAGCTTTATCCATCATGATTAACCACATTCACATCATCTCCAAGAATGGAAGAGAAAAGACTGTCAATGTCAGAAGATGCTGGTTACTGTACATTTATAGGAAAAATGAAGATTGGAGCTCTGTTCCAAAATTTACTGAGCTGTTTACAGCCTATAAAGAACACTACTCAAGGAACACTAATTTTTAATTTTTCATCATCTCTTAAATTCTTGAAATTTCACCAAGCTGTCTACCTTTTGCTTTTATATCTAGAGTACACTTATGCCTTAAAATGCTGTCTGGATAAACAGCTCATAGGTTTTACAACAGGACTAGTATGATGCTCTACAATACTAAGCAACCTGAACTTAATTTCGCAATTTTGTTCTTGTGTTTAACAACAGCATTTTCCATAAGAGGTGACTAAACAGCCTTATATGGTCAGGACTTTTTCTCTGCTATATTCACAATGAACATGAGTCATGGTTGACGGGCTCAAGCGGTAAGCAGTGATGTCTGTTTAACACACACACACCAGCAGAAACGAAGCTGAACTAAAGCCCGGCTGCCGGGGGGGAGAATGACCCAGCTGTGGGAGATCACCTCAGCATTCACCTGGACCGTCACCTGTCAGTCCCAGAGTAGCCTGGGGAAATGACACAGCGGTAAGCAATGAGCATGGGTCTGACTATTACCGTAGTATAGTGACTGAAGTGTGTGTGGATCTCACCCAGCTGAAATATGATGAATAGTGTGTGGCTCATCCCGTGCCGCTCATTAAACCGCTCTGCGGTTTATTTACCGTAGAAAAAACACATTTGCGCCATAAATGATAATGAAAAAGACATAAAACAAAAAGCAGCAACAGATTAAAAGAAAACTGTCCAAAAATGTGTAGCCTATTGGTAATAATGAGAGCTTGTTTATTTGACTACGTGTTTATCAAAATTGGTGAGAACAAGCGAAACTCAACGTGTCACTTCCTGTTCAGAGCCTAAAGAGCGCTTGAACGTAGACCGGCATTGTCAGAAAAGAGCCGCTGGAATGAAGGCCGCTGTGATGGAAGATAAGAATAGCCGGTGAAACCTTCACCTATGCTACAGTAGCCGTTTCACTGAGCAGCGGTCGCCATTGAATTAGTTTTCTGGTTGGCCTCAAACGCATCTCTTTGTACGCCTGCACAAACCGCAGGCAAGCAGCAGATACAATACCATTCAAACACACACACATTCTCCTCGAGACATCCTTTCATTTTCAAACCACTGAAGAAAGAAATCTCTGACCCTTTTAGAAATGACAGAATTATATAAAAAATCCTATAGACTATCATCCATAAATCCTCTGAAAACAAATAAATACACATGGAATGTATCTTTATTAAATATGTATTTGGATCTGTAGGCTATTTTCATATGGCTGTCAGACAAAATGCAGTTACATTAGTGGTGTCAAACCCGTACAAGCTATTCTTAAAATAAGTGTGTAAGGGGATAGATCTAGCCTTTGTTTAGTGAAAAAGAGCATGTGGGTTTCTTAATATATTGCAATTTTATTATCAGGCAACTGATCCTGACAGTCAGCGATCACCACTCAGTTTCATTATGGAAAAGCTATTATATGGTGGCTTGACATTGAATGGGATTGACACTTCCGTGTACTGTTATTTATCTATGTCAAAATGTAATTCTTACAATCTGTGTCCTGCAGAGATTTTTACTTTACTGGATTGAATTTGTGGAAGGACTTATCTTCATACTGAAAGATCAACATCCAGGAAAACAAAATAACCAAATTACAGCCATAACATTGTTTTGACTTGTTTTCCATTAAATATGGCACACTCCAACAAATGTTTATAGAGCATCAAAGTTCACTTCAATATACACCATCTTTGTTGGCAAAGACAACCTAGCCTGACTTTTAATAATAAACTAAACCCATTTTTGTAAAGATTTATCAGATGTCTCTTGAAAGCTACCTGACACACAGTGCCACTTAGGTACAAATGTTTTAATGGCCCTCAACATGGGACTTAAAAGCTTTAAGTCCACTGCAGTCTGCCTTTCTGCAGTGCTTTGAAAGATTACTAAGAAAATGAAATACAGCGCTCAGAAATGCTAAATATGTTTATGGATTCCTGGAGAAGGAGCCAAGGAAGTATCCACACAAATGTATCAGGGATGAATTTGCCAAGCGGGCAAATAAAACAAATCTGGCCACCAAATGCCAAATGAACAGAAGAAAAAGGTAACGCTTTACAACAAGGTTGTGTTTGTTAACAATTAGATAATGCATTCGCTAACATGAACTAACAATGAACAATACTTGTCAAGCATTTATTAATCTTAGTTCATGTTCATTTCAGCATTTACTAAAATATTTTTATCAATGAAATTTAAAGGATAATATTAACGTACCATCAAATTAAATGAACAATTGTACTGACATTACCAAGGATAAATACATGCTGGAAAACTTTATTGCTCATTATTAGTTCATGCATTTACAAATGTGAACAAATACAAAGTGTTATCATAATACGACCGTATGTAAACTGCACAGAGAAACAGAGAAAAATTATGGACAACCAAGCTGAATCAGTCTGTGTCCAAATCTGCCCATGAATGAAACTTGCTGTTTTTATCCCTTGCTGTCATCGATATCAACCACAGAAATGACACTCATTTACACTGTTGGCTTTCTAATTATCACCATGAACAGAATGTGACCAGGATGCCTTTAACAACAAACATCAACTTTTCTGAAGTAAAAAGGCAAGACTGAACACAAGCTGGTTGCTTCACTTCACTTCAAAACAAGGGCTCAGAGTTTAGCTGGTTAGCATAATTAAACCATCTGGTTCCAAAATGTAATAAGGATTGCATTGTCTTCGCAGTGGTTCAAAAACAGGGATAAGCGTAGCCCCAGAGACAATGCATAAAACACCATTTCAACTTTTGCAGGCATATCAGCGTATTACATCAAAAATGTAATAGTAGATGAGACTAGATGCCTGATAAAAAAAGTTAAAAAATAACTTTCAAACACTATGACATTACGTTTTTTTGTTGTTAGCTGCCTTTCATATTACAGCTCTGGGTGGTTTCTACTAGATCAGCTTTAACATGATATTTCCTGTGGCTTCAGAGCGGTCAGTCACGTGTCAGGTGATTGGCTAAAAAGATCCATACTTCAATGTGCAAAAATTACATATTTTAAATCACATATCACACAAGGTGTGTACAGCTCATCCAACCAGATCTGGCTCAGTAGGATTGAGTTATGCAGCATAGGTTCCAATAATAAGATTACTCACTCAAACAGATCATGTTATCCTTTGGTAACTGTTCCATTTTTCCTAGGTGTTCTTGTAGCTCAGATTGTACAGCATGCCTCTTGGAAGAGGTTATGGATTCCAGAGAACACAGAGTGCCTATTTCTTATTTACAACAAGGTAATGATGACATTTTACAGTACGATTTATATATCATATTCAGTTATGAAAGGATTGCCACACTCAAGGTGGGAAGAGCTATCACATTTAATATGATAAAGTCTATTATTCAAACAATTACCATGAGTACACCATAGACAAGCCTTGCCAACTCATTTTAACCTTAAAAAACAATACAAGGCATGTTTAAATGCTAAAGAGCACCGTCGGGTCACATAATGGCAAACTAATTAGTTTGTGTCTCATTGTTGGCCTTTCCCATTTTGAAAATGAGATTCAATGCATCATACTGCCTTCTCTTACAGTACATGCTGTCTTGAATACATGAGGTGCATTTGAATGAAATAGCTCAGAATCATGACGTATCCAACATCTCTGAGGACAAAGCTGAAACATTCACGTCAGAACAGATGGATGAAGCAGATCAAAACTAATCACGGGCTAATTATGCTGAAAAGATTCTTTAATCGATGACTTGCCACTCTCTGAATTATACATTCTCTCATGCATTGGTCCACCTTTAATGCTCTGCTCCGAGACTTAAATGTGATTTTTTTTGTAAGGTTCTCGGAAAAGCCTTTAAAGTGCTACAACATTTTTAGTACATGCACCACATTATAATAAAAGACTTGTAATATGAAAAGAGGTCTGTTATTGAACTCTTTGCAATGGCTCTTACAACTCATTAATGGGTACAGTACAGTGTTCCTCCTAATTTTGTCCTCTAAATCAAATATATTCCATTTCTTCTTTTATTTTCCCATGTCTAAAATATTTTCCCAAATGCAAGGTGTCTTCACAACTCATTGGAGTACTGTTGGCAAGTCTTTTCATAATAAACATCAGATGCTCCTCCTGGGGAAATTAATACATTAAAACAACATCTTAACAACTTTTCTACAGTTATAAAAAGATCAGTAAATCGATACGGTGGTTTTCTAACATCCAATGCATGATGTTAGAAAAAAACTCAATTTAAACTTAAGAGGACCACAACAATGTAATTTGATTCAATCCTAATCTCCATGACAACAAACAAGGATTTCTTTCCACCACTCGAATGAATAATCGCAATGCAATGCACTGGAGAATCTGGATCAATTCACAAGTGCAGTGTGTATTTGCTTACTCCTGATTGAGATGTACAGCAAATTGGATAAACAAGTTGAGGGGACTTCAGTAAACAAACCAGTTTAAAAGGTTCTGACACATGCAGAGATCTGATTTCACAATGCCTTCTGTCATGATTCAGTCTGTTTTCCTTGTTAGTTTGGACTTTTAGTTTGTTTCTTTGAGTTCCTGTTTCCTGTCCCTTGTTGTAGTTCTTTTGTTCATTGGTTTGGTGTTAATTAGTCTTTCCCAGGTGTGTCTTGTTATCTTGTTTTAGTTCTCAGTTTGTGTATTTAAGTCCCAGTGTTTCCAATGTTCCTTTGTCAGTTGTTTCTGAATCGCATATAGTTTTGTTTTATTATTAATTCAATCTAATCTTTAACTGCATTTGGATCTGCTTCTTGTGTTCCTTTCCTTCCTGCATTTGTCACAGCTTTCAAAGAGATTAAAGGGGATGAGACAAACCCAGACAGCTTAAAACACTGATTTTGGAACTGCTGGTAATATTTTTTTTAGTACAGCTAAACATATAATAGTCTATGACAATATTTTTCAACCGAACTACAAATGAGTATGGAATACCACAATGAATTACATAATAGAATTACTACTGAAATGCTACTGTTTAACTGCTACTAAATAATACAGTGACTATGGGAAACGCCACTTGTCAGTCCCAATACAACTGACGTAGTTCCCTAGTTCTTTTAAGGAATGTATAATGCACCTGGGCATTCACAGCACTGCCTGCGGTGGTCCATATATAAATGGCCATGGTTTTTATCTACTTTGCAACTGAGAACTTGTATCGACTGAAAGCTGTTCCCTCAATCGATGTGCATCGAGAGGCCCTTGCTCATTTTATTTTGAAAGGAACATTGACTAAACTGTGGTCAGTCACAGGTGTGCGTTCTAAAAAATAAAGGGTTTTTCAGTGCCATCTTTGTTCCCTAAAGAATCATTGAGTCAAAGGCTCTTAAAGATCGATTTCTTTATTACCTTATAGTCTAAATAACCTTTCTCCATCACAGATAACTTTTTGTGTTCTTTATGGAACCATACAGCCAAATATGGTTCTAGGTTCTTCTATGGCATTGTGTAGTACCTTTATGCTGATTGTTATTCATTTGCCATTTAAAACCTTTTGCTGCTTTCTAAACACTATATTTGCTTAAGATACTGTAATTTTGATACATAACAATATTTGCAGAAGAGTATTTACTCGAGGAGCTTGAACCTACAACCACTAGCTGATATCTTCCACGCATACAACGGTTGCGCATGGATTGGCATCCCAAAGCGCCGATGAAGGATAAAAAAATCATGCACTGATATGGACTGACATATGATACAAACCAGTTCACTGTTTCAAAGCACTGGTTTAATGTTTGAATGACCAGATATTGAGGACGCAAACGAAATTGTAAGAATGCTCAAAAACGAGTCTTGCGCAATGAAACATGCTTCTAACACATAAGAATTTTGACTAGATTTAGTGATAACGTGTTCATGATTCGCATTGGCAAATAACCTTCGATTTGCTAAAATACCATTTAAATTGCAAATATATACTAAAACAACACACTTAAACAAGTTAACGAAAATGTAATGTGAATTACATTCCTACAGGGACGTCTATAAGCAACGCAATTTTACATTTTAAAGGATGTCAGTGTTAAACATAGAAAGGAATGTAATATATCTGTGCGTGTTAACAACCATGAATAAAAATCATATGCTTACCAGCATCAGATGCAGGGAGTGCAGCTACAAGTGCTCTGAGCTCCATCACCGCAATAACGCACAGGAACGCAGAGTTTATCCTCACTGTCCCTCACGTTTACCGGCGACTGGATGACGTTTTTCCATTCTGAAAATGTGTTTCTGTTAGACGATGATGAGTAAGTACATATGTTTCTCTCTCTGTCTGGTGCAGCACTAAAATGGTTAAGGCAGCTTATAACTGGAGTGATGCGGGTGCTGAACACAATGCCCAGTTTCAAACTGAGTACGACAGGTTAGATCACCAGAGGGGGTTCGAGAGTCACTGTCTCGGTAATTAAGGAACATAAATTATTAAACGTGTCACATTGTATACCCAATATAAGTGATAGTAGTGCCAGCACACCGTTTATATGGCTATTATTCAGAGGGGGTATATCTAATTTGGAAATATTAGTTTGGGTAAGTGGTGCACGTAACGGCGCGTGAAATTTCATGCACAAATTAGACTAAATGAATGGTTTATTTAATGGTTTTTATTGGAGGACAAAATGCCAAGAGTTATGGTTACAATAATCCATCAGTCTATTGCTTCGTGTGTGTCAATAGCCTTCCTACATTTAGATTACCAGTGGGTGAGTCTCAGCAGTTTCTTTTAAACTAACCTTTTTCATTAAACTATATTTTTCATGTATTAATTTATTAATTTATTTATTTTATTTTATAAGCATGTGTTTATTTGCATATTCAAAATTGTAATGTTCCAAAATTGTAATTTTCTTTGGATCTTTTTCGTTTAAGAGCTTGCCCAATGGTGCTCTAAAGTTGTTCCAAAGCGTGGGCCATCCTTTCGCTTCTTTTGAAATATAAAAATATTTTGTAAACACCACTTTTGTTGGCTATAGCACTTTTAACGTGTTGCTGTTTTACTATTGTACACTTGAGGTCAGCATTGCCAGGTAAAAAAAAAAAGCACTTGACGTTCCGCCCCAAGATCTCGCGAGTCTTTGAATTTGTGCGACGCGAACGTCCGGGAACAGTTGTTTGGATAATGGCGGACCGTCAAATTTAGCCAACGGTCATCCTAACTTATTATTAAAGCCGGGAAACACACACCAAAAGGCGGGTAGTGGGCACCATATTCCTTTAGGTGAGTATTAACCAGTTATATTTAGACCTGGGTGTTGAACAATAGACAACTGGAGCATAGAGAACCCAGAACTCAGTTTGTTAGCGAGCTTTAATATTTAGCCGGTTAGCAGTAACTGTTAGCAATAAGTTTTCTCAAATAGTTTACAAAGATATTACAATATGACATTTTATTTTTTATGAAAGTAATATAAAGTGAATGGTTTTTGGTTCAGGTAGTTGTCTAGACGGTTGGTCGGTAGGTTGGTTTACTTCGGTAGCGGTTAGGTTTTATCATAATATTGTACTTTATGTTACTGAACAGTAACGTTAAACTAGCGTAACTTAATTAACATCGTTGTGTAGTTCCAATATTGTTTACTTGAATTTTAATTTCAGTTTGATATTTTAAGTGTTATACATGTCTGCCGTTACAATGTCTTACTTATGCTTAGCTTTCTTGTTTGTGGTCTTGATGATATTTGTGTATTATAGTAATGTAACGTTATCTGATTCAGTTTAGTTCAGTTCAGACTGCACGTTAGTCATTTTTCCTTCTTGTTATTTAATGTCCACCTTATGTTTTGTAAGCACGGACGTGTTCACTGGGGGTTTAAACTCAGTTGATGCTGCAGATCTGACAGTCAATTTCCATAATTAGCTGTATTGATCCTGATAGTAACTACAGTAATGCATGTATTATACTGTATACTCTCCTGTATTTGTATAATGATTTATAAACTGATAGGCTGAGCTTTTTACGGTGTTTTCAAGTTGTTCCTTGTCTCATTGCAGGTTGTACAGAATCTCCAGCTGACTGATGTGTCCAGCAGTCAGGAATACAAAGTGCATTCATGTATCTCTGAATAAAGCTGCTGGAAGGTCAGTCGCACATTATTTTACTTTATGTTGGTAAGGTGTTAAATATCCATCTGCCATTCACAAAGTAATTTTTGACAGTTTTGTACTGTTGTTTTTTTACATTTACATTTATGCATTTGGCAGACACTTTTATCCAAAGCTTACTTTGCATTATACTATACATTTGTTTCTGAGTATCTGCAATCCCAGGGATCGAACCCATGACCTTGGCGTTGTTAGCGCTATGCTTTAACCACTGAGCTACAGGAATGGTTTTTAAATGTATGTTGATGGCTGTTCATTTTGTATACAAGGATTAATTAGATGTGTTTTTTAGATGTAAAATTTAATGATACATTTTTTATGAATTATTATAAATTATAAATTGTATAGAAGTAAATATAATTTGTCTGGTTGAATTTAGCTCGAAGTGTGGTGTAGATCGCGAGAGAGAGAGAGAGAGAGAGAGAGAGAGAGAGAGAGAGATACTGACTCTTAGGTGTTTTTTAGTGGCAGATATTCAGGGCAGAAAGCTTTGATTCTTTCACAGTCGCTTCTTTCAACTCCTTCTTTTACTTATTCTCAAGTGATTAGTTTAAAAATTATTGCCAGTTCAAAGCACAATGTCAAAGGGATGCTTAATGGATCCCTTTCATGGACAGGTGAGGGCCACAGGTGGACTCATTATTCCCTAAATGATAAGAGTTCATAGCAACCTCCCACACCTCATCTGACTATGTTTATAGAATTGTAAGAGGGGTTTAGCATCATAGCGATTGAGCATTTAGGTTTGGAGATGTCAGTTTGCAAGTGCTTGTGAGAGAAATAAAAAAAATCTACAAAAATGGCCGGAAACACGCCTACAAACTTCACTCACTGCTGCCTGCTCTTTAGGAATTTCCCACTCAAGTTTGGTATCTTTTGTAAAGCTTAGAATTTCAGCTTTCAGGTTCATCTATTCTCCACAACATCATTACATTGGAAAGCCAAAAGAGAGATTTAAAACAAACCTGTTTCTTCCTAGTAGCGGCCTGCTTTAAAACTTTTAGTTGCATTTTAACATGGTAAAATGTGGTAAACACTCTTAAAGGAGTTTTGAGCATTTTCAGATTACCTAAACTATCTAATAAACATACAAGGGAGGATGTTTGTAATGTAACTTGCAGTAATCTGCAGATCTTTCTGTAGAGTTTCACAGCCACAGATTCCGCGTGCCCCTGGTCATGAATAAACCATTGTGGTATGTGCGAGATGCGTTATTTGACTTTCTTTACCTCAGACTTTGCTCTAGTTCATTGTCTTCCCAAAGACCTGACTGTGTCATAAAGCAAAACAGATTTTAATAAAGGGTAACACAAAACCTTCGTAATTGTCAGTAATGTTGATGTCCTCATTCCAGAAGCATGTCGTTTCTCTGTTACATCATTCACTGCTGCTAGAAAAGTGGTCTTACCTGTTTTAATGACTCTTTATGTCTGCTTTCCAGCACAGATTGGAAATTCACTTACAATTAAATATACATGTAAGCGTCATAGGTATGTCTTGGGTATGCATTATTAATACAATATAATTGATAAAGGTTGGAATGCTTTGTGCATTTGTCAGCGTGACTGTCTGCACAAAATGCTTTATTTACTCTAGAATAGGACATCGCATATATATATATAGATATCACTCTCTGGAGATCTGCAAGGACAGGGACACGATGTTCTAATGGCAGTGCTTAAAGGAAGATGATCGGAATCTCGAAAATCTCTGTGACCATTACATGCCTGCACTGCAGGGGATTCAACAAATACATCATTCTATGCCATGGCTTGAACTCTGTTTTTGAACAAACTCTCTGACTGAGTCTAAATTCTTAGTCCCACTTTTAGTATTATTAAATTAGCCAAACTATTTCATAAACAAGCAGAAGAGATGTAAGAGGTTTGTGCTCGATTCACATTTTTTAAGAAATTCCCCAGAGCTAGCTGGTCATTTTATTTGTCATCAGATGGTTACTGTCATGGAAGAAGTGCATGTTCCAGTACTCTTGAGGTTGAAGCCCAAGCAACAAGCCACTGCCAAAGGAAACAATGTGTGACAGCAGATGTTGATGAGATAATTGGCTCTTTTATGTGATCTGTTTTTCTTCCTCTTAGGTTGGCATAGCGATGTGGAGTCGCTTGCAAAGTGAGGCAGGGCCTGCAGCCGGCGTCTCTTCCCAGTCTGCCCTTTCTGGGCTTGATAACAGAAGAGGTTAGTCCAACTACACACTATACACTTAAAGATCAACATGAGGGCTTTATGTAAGCTGTGTGGACACTTGTTTATAATGTTTGTCTCTCCACAGAGATATCAAATGCCTGGAATAGTCTAAACCAGACCAAAGCAGCAGTGAGTATTTTTTAAACTGCAGAGAAAACCTCAAAAAACAGGTTATGATACAAAACAACTGTAACATGGGATATTAAAGAGAAAGAATAAAAGAATAGTGAAAATCTTTCAGAGAATCACGATTCAATCTATTTATGTGTAGCAATAATCCCATGAGTGTGTTGCTAATTTTGGTCTCGTCTCAGTTACGGCACATTGAGAATCGTCTGGAGGCAGCACCGGGTACAGGAGTGCTTCTGGATTCGGTGCTGGACACAAAGAAAGCATCTGTCAGTGGCAGACGGAAAATAAGCCGCAGAGGTGAGACAGACACAAGTTCTTTATTCTCTGGTGGTTTGACTGTGTGTATTACTTTGTGTTCTGTAGATAGGTGTTTGTAATGTTAATTTAAGTATTGTAGAATAAAAATAATTTAAGTATTGTAGGTTTGGTCATTATTAAATATTTTCACGCCTTGCATTAGGTGGTATTTAAATACATGATGATATGTTATGTCATGATACACCACAAAACCTCTATTGTTGTGCTGGTAGTAGTTATACATTAAAAAAGGTTTGTGTATAAGGATGTTACATTATGGATTGAATTTTTACTGCTTTATCAGTTAATTCGATGAATGATTTGGCACCATTATAATAGTTAAAAGTAATAAATAATAGTAAATGTATATGTATCATTTCTGCACAGATATTTTAAAAAGTGAATTCATTTTACAACACGTTGACAAATTCATGTGTGGTGCACTTGGAATAGAACAAGAACAGATGTTCTTGCTGGTTTCTGATAAAGAAAATAGTAATTGAGTTATGTTGTAGTTACATTTTTAAGTAGCCTACTGTTAGCAGCTGATTAGTTAACATGTTTACCAAATTGTTAAAATGATTCATAATTCTGACTACATTTGATATTTTTACCATTTCAAATATAGTTACTATTGTTTATAAATGTTGGCCTTAAACACATTGATTCAGTACAATTCATGTATTTACTACAGATGGGCATCATATGGAGGACAGTGGGTCCAAGTCCAGAACCCGGAGTCGGCGCAGTCCAGACAAAAGTTCCCGCAGTCCCCTAAGGAACAGCACTCTGGACAACAATGCCGTGAGGCCCAGCGCTGTGGAGTTCAGAGAACCACTCGCTTCATACAGGTAAAAGTCACAAAGTGATCATGGTAAAAGGATCACAAGCTCTTCTGTAACACTAGTTCATTATTTGCGTATATGATTACAGCATGAGATTATATTCAAAACATGCTAAGTTGAAGGAACTAGCGGTCAGAACAGGCTATGGAATATGGAGAAGTCATTGAGTTCAGGCTTTGCAGCATTAGATCATGCACAAATTTGCTCTTTAACGCTGTCAAACAAACCCAGCAAGACATTTGAACAACCACCACTTCTGCTTCTGTCAATCAGAAATGCAGCACACATTGTTGATGCTTCCTCCTTCAGTCTCTCTTCAACTGTTTTCATTTTCTGTTGCATCGTTGTATAGATTTCTTTAGAAATCCTCTTCAGTGTGAACTCAATTTGTCTTGTTTACATAGGGAAGCATCCCCACTGCCAGTGTCCCAGACCCACTCTGGACCAGACGCCCTGTTGTTACCAACGGAGGTGGGCGTCTCTCACCCAGACCTTGCTTTAAGTCAACTGGTGTGTCAACGGGACACCAGAGACATGCAGACTGCAGATCTGGACAGCACACGCTCCTCAGCAATAGACAGCACATCTGTACGCTACCTCAATGATCTGTCTGCTCTCAGCGCTGTTCATCAGCCAGACCAATCCACGTCAGTGTCAGAGGTTAAGCCCAAAACACACTTAAAGGCTGAGACGTCTCTCACTTCCTCTGCGTCCAGCCCGGGCTCTGTCTCACAGCGGTTAGAGAACCTGCGACGGTGGCTACCTGATGAAAAGCTGAATGAAAAAATCAGCAGGCATATGGGGAATTTGGAAGACACGTCAAATAGGAATAACCTGCTGGGATACCTGGATCAGCCTGTGGGAATTGGGGCAGCAGGACACAGTACTCTACCTACTATAAAAGTTCGGAAAGTGGCCCAAGCTCCCCCGGCACCCATTTATAAAGGTGAGATTACTGAAAGGAAGGGTGACCCCACTAGTGATGGGAGAATTTAGAGGATCTTTGCAATACTGTAGGTAAAGATCTTGGTTAGTAACCGTAAGGTGGCAGGTAGTCAACTCATATACCCCCATTAGGGTCACAAAGCTATTCTCATTGTGTCTAAACACGGCACTTAACCCCAGGCTCTTTCTGTAGTTAATGTACTGTAAGATATTTGAGATAAAAGCGTCAGTTAAATGTTTAATGAAGATGTTGAGTGAGATGAACCTTATTGAGTATCTTGTCATTTAGGCTTTAACACCAGTAAGACTAAGTTTCGCACACCTGATGGGAAAGTGTGGGCAGAAGAGGATTTCCAGAGCTTAAGCCGGGAAATATACAAAGACCTAACACAACATCTGACAGGTATACGTACAAGTGAAGATGTTGCAATGTCTTGAGCGTTTACAGTCATTTGATTTTCTTTTCCTTTCATGTCAGATCAGACTATTTTTTGAGGTTTTCTTCATGGCTGTTTGAAGGCATTACTTCAGTTCCTTTGAACAATGAATTTCCATTTGACCTACTTTATTCTTCTTCACAGCAGATAGCACAAAACCAAAACGGAGACATGCAGAGCGAGAGAGGACAAAAGAGAAGAAACCATCCAAACCTGTGAGGAAAGTGCACAGATCCTCTTCAGCACCAGACTCAAATGCTAAACCAGGTCAGAGTTCTCCTTCACTCTCCTTCTGTTCTTCACACTCTCCCTAATGCAGACAACTGTAACTAAATTAAACAAATGATATTCAAATGAAGCACTTCGAAGAGTCGATTGTAGTTTTACTGAAGTTGCATGGTTATTTGCACTGGGAAACGTGCAGAAGCTCCAAACACATACGTGCCTAAAAGCTTTGACAGTTATTTGTTGACAACCCTTTGTGAGCCTCTCTCGTCCAGCCTTCCTCGAAGCGCTCCGTAAAACTCGTGTTTAGCCTCTGTCCGCGAGCTCAAGTCTCTTATCCCCGCAGAATTTCTAGAATGTCCAGCATGCAGATTAACGGGATGGTTGCTGTGCCACGCAAACATAGGAATGCTTGATGTGTCATGGCTCAAACCACCGTGGCCTCGTCGACAGCTAGAGAGGTGTCACACATGCCATGTGTATGTGCTGAAAAGCAATAGGACAGAAGTGAAATCTGACCTGCCCACCCCCACACGCTTACCTCAGAAGCTCTCTGAAGTCAGAAAATCCTGTCTCTCTCTGTTTAACCTTATTAACAAGGTCAGAAACATACTGTGCATGTGCATAGCTATACAAGCTTATTTAAAGCTTTATTGTGTTCATTACTGTTGTTAGATCAAGTGTTCCTATATATTAATTGATAGAGGATTTTGTTAGCAGTGCAAAGGTTGTAAGCTTGAACCCAGGAAACACACATTGATAGAATGTATAGCTTAAATGCACATAAATGTCAAATGCATGAATGTAAACTGTAAATTTAATGGCAGAGCACAAATTCTAAAAGAGACTTTACAACATAACAAATATTTCATTACCGCCTCAGTAACATTTATGTATGTACAATGATGCTGCATACATTCCAACCATCCCATTTGCGTAATTGTGTATGTTTCTGGCCTGAGCCACAGTCATCGTGAATAATGTTGGGTGGGATTGGTATTTTCTTTCAGGTTTTGATTAAAGAGCATTAATATTATTAGTTAATGTTTTCCTCATTCCAGGCAGCATTTCTTATGTCAACAGAAAAGTTATTACATTTTGATTGAAGATTATGAAAGCAAACTTCTCTTTCCTTTCGAATGAATGCACTGATGCGAACAGACTAGGAACATTTATTGATGAAGTAAATATGGACGAATTTGCTTTCATATTGCCTGTTACGTTAAGTGCAGACACTTTGCTTTTCTCTGAAGGATGTTGTGTTTAACAGGAGTTTTGGTGTCATTTTATAATCTGTAGATGTGATTAAGAGCATCTACTCTCTCGGTTCATTATTAGTTACTTTTGTCATAGTTTCCACTTCCTTCATCACTCTTGTTAAAATCTAAATCAAATCTAGGAGCAACTGTATTCTCAAGGCATCTGTAATTCATCTCCATAGCGATCAGCACGTCATCATGGCGAGATGGGCAGAAGCTGGTGAAGATGATGCTCGGCCCTGCGCCACAAATACCCAGCGAGCCTCGGGCACAGTCCACAGAGAGAAAGACGAGAACAGGTGAGTGGAGAGATATGTGCCAGGCTCCACCCCATCACCATGGCGATAGTTCAGCACTCAGCCTTATAGCAAACACTGATGCTCTCATTAAATATCTGTGTTCAGTTAGCTGTGTTTTTTGGCTTCCTCGATTAGGTAATGCCAGCTATTGAACATCGCATGTGTTGCATTGTGCTCCAGTGTAGCGTTGTGCATGGCCTAAGTGTCAGGTCTATTAATAAATAAAGATTTAGAAAGCCTCTCTACATTGGTAAACTTTGCAGCTTAGTGACCGTAATAAATAGGTTTCGACTAGGTCGTTCTGACTCGGTGCACAATGTGAGCCGGCCTGATTTCTTCCCCAGCCGGGCTGTTTTCCTCACACGCAGGGCTCAGCATTATACCGTTACTCCAATACTGATTTATTGGACTGCGGAGACGGAAATGCTCGATGCGGTATTGATTTAAGCATTATATGCAAGCAACCGCTGAGAGAGAATGTTTTTCCTGTCCAGATGTATAAATAGAGGCCCTATGGCACAGATGCTTGGTGTTTTGATGACTGTGTTGACTTTTTTCTGCAGAACAAAAAGGGTGTTTTTCAATTATCAAACCAGAATATGTATTTTTTTATCTCTTTAAATGATTTGCATAAATAAGTGGGCAATTCCCAATTCCTTTCTCTCACTGGAAGGTTAAAAACGCCTATTCCAGTTTGGAAATTGAGAAACGCCCTTTTTTGTTCTGCAGAGTCCTGTACTTCTAAAATCTTGGTCTGTTTTACAAAAATAAAGATTTCCTATAGTAATGGGGTGTGAGGTGACAACCAAACATGGGTATTTGGCATTTTTATGTATTTGTTCTCTCTGTCTTTCTCCCCCTATCTATTCCACAATCTTTTCCTGTAGACTCTGTCCCTCGCTCCACCTCTGATACTCGTCTGGAGCGTGGCCGACGTTCAAAACCCAACAGCACCGAGAAATCTCGCAATCACGTACCTCCCGAGGAGCCGGCTGGACCCTCCAGATCAGCAGGGGGAGCTAGAGGAATGTCCCCCAGTACTGACTTGCTCTCCGCTGACATCCGGAGCATTCTAGATGACCTGCAGTTAGAAGAGGGAAGTTGCAGGACGGTGGAGCCTAGGGTACATGCCTCGACCCGGGTGTCCCGCAGTGCCAGTCCTGCCAAGACCGCCAAGAGAGCAGAACAACCTGAGCAGCCTGTGCAGAAGCGGCGGCACTATGACGCGGAGGTGGTGCGCATGTACATTGCTCAAAAACAGGAAGAGCGTAAAAAGCGGCAAGCCGAGGAGCGTAGAACTCAGAGGGAAGAGGAAGAGAAGAGGAATAAAAGGCTGCAAGAGCTCTACAGGAGACAGCGAGCGGGGGCCGTAAGGGGCCCCGTGGCACCTGCGGGGCCAATAAAGAAACGGCTTCATGAAACGTACACCAAACTACTGCTGGAACAGACTCAGCTCGTGGAGGAGATCAATGCTGCTGCTGTGGCGGCTGAGGCTGCTGCGACAAACATAAGCCCGCAGGTAAGTTAGCATTCATTATTTCCACCAGCTGATTCCCTGCTGTCAGGATATTGCAGTAGCTCCATACTGCAGAACGTGAGGTACAGGCGCGGGGTTGGATCCAGAGCGGTCTTTTCCCACTGCGTTTTGATTGCCCGACACTGGATCCAGTCTCCTCTTACTGCAGTTTGATTGATCGACAGATTCTGTTTTGTTCTTCTACTGTTTCCACATTGAGTCGTAACTAAAGTTAATTTTTCAAACTTGCTAAAGACAAACTTTATTTACTATTAACATATTTAGGGTTTGGGTTAGGGTTAACATATATTTTACTGTGATTATTACTTACAGGCATAAATTAATTATGATTATCTCGACCAAATTGCGGTTGAAGTGGGAGGAGTTGGATCTGGCTCCAACCTCGCCTCTTGGATCTCGTGTTCTGTAGTGAGGACCATCTTGGATATTGGCACCGGGCATTAAAAAGTGTTAAAGATTGACTGGTTTAAGTGTTGCTCGCATTGTGCCGTTACAGCGTAGACCAGCATACCAGCCGTCTGGAGAGTCTGATAAAGAAAACAAAAGACACGATCGACCCCAGAGTACCACCTCCAGCAGCGACCTGTCCCTTCCGGAACAACGCCAGCCCCCGTTCTCTAGGTAAAACCAGAGAGAATTCCTTTAAGTGATTTCATTCTGTTTATTATGTACAGCTATATTGGTATGAATGTGAATGAATTTGTTTTATGGGTTCAAAGAAGCCACTTTTGCTTGTTCACAAGGAAACATTTTCTGCTTCTGTTGTTTTTTGACAAAAGATAAAGTTATATGAATCCAAATAATGAATAACTTTGCTAAATCCAAAGTTATATTATTTTTTTGCCTTACACAGAAACATTCTCTGTAATAGTTTAGGTAGTTCTGCAAGAATAGTTTGGCCCAGTGCTTAGCAATAATTTTTGTTGCCTTCCTGTTTTTGTTTCCATGGCCACTTCTAAGTGTGTGTAGTCAATAGCGTCCACTTTATATTGAGTTCATGGGCACTGGGAAGTTTCTGAACAGATTTTAAATAGACAAGATGATATCTGATCAGTTATGGACACCTGAAGCTCCTAGGTCTTAAAAATGCTTATTAAATTTGTTATATACGTGTATGTATGTATGTATGTGTCTTTATTTGGGTCATCTGTTGGTCATTATTATATTGCAATGATCCTTTGTCTTGTATGTTTATTTAGGAGTGAGTTGGGATTTGCAGGGTCACCCTGGCTCCAGTCTGACCACCATACTAGACCTCTAATAAAGGGCAGCAACTCTTTGGCTCCCCCCTCTGGCCACATCTTCTCTCAGTTCTTGGAACTTGATACAGACCCTTCAAGACCTCAGAGGGCATGCAGTTCCGTGTTGTCTTCAGACACAGGCCGCAAAATGAGCCGCATCGAGGCCCTTAAGGCCACCGCTGCCTCTCTGTCTAGCCGTATAGAGAGCGAGGCACGTAAACTAGCCGGTACCGGAATCAATTACGGTTGTGCCAGAGACATGGACACAGGTCTTTCAGTCCCATCCGATAACCGCTGGGCCAACCCTGTCAGTCCACCTGTCAGAGAGAATCCAGCAGATTCTGATGATCTGGTGGAGAGGATTCAAAGACTGCTCGCTGCTGGTCAAAGCACCTATGAAGATGCCTTACCAGGTGTGGGCAACCTGCACAGCTTTAGGAAGAGGACAGAACCAGGGAACAAACACATCTCAGCCCCAACAAGCTCTGGTTTTGCATTTAGAAACAATCACAGGATGTCTTCTCCTCCAAAGCCTGATGGCCAAGAAGTTGCTTTAGACTCTAGTGGAGGTTCTATCAGTGAAGGTCCTCTGCTAAGTGAAGGAAGTATGTCAGAAGATGATGAAGACATGCAAGAACTGCCAAGTTCAAGTCACAGAGTGAGAAACACAGGGTACTGTGCAGTTCTTCAGAACGGAGACAGTTTGAACCCAATTTCACGCTTTCAGAAAGAGGCAGAGAGGCACCTTCCGTTTAGTTTATCCACTTTGGTAGGAGAGACCAATGGACCATGGGAAGAACTTGCCAAAGGCAGCGCACATAGTGTTATCAGCATTTTCACCAAGAATATGCCCAGTTATGGCAAAGGTGAGAGCTTTATTGACATTTTAAACTGTATCAGAGCGTATCATATAAAAAAGTATGAGTCTATATAAAATTTCTATAAAACCATCTCTGTGTATTTTTATCTGTGTAGTATTTGAAGAGAGGGGGGGTAAGAGTTCCCCAGCCTTCTGCTCTGGTGCCAACTCATTGGATGGAATGGCCTATGAGGATGACTTCATTTCTTCCCGTGGCAGTAGCCAATCAGCATCCAAGAGAAGTCCTAATGGCCTCAGGTATAATGGTTTAAATGACTAGAAATTTGATTTTTGTCATTTTGCTTTGTACAATATGGTTAGATTTTGGTTTAATAGTGCACATGGGCGTTATAATACACAGATGTAATGTTTTTCTTGTTTGGACAAGAAGGTTGCTAGTTCACAATAAAAAGCAAGATGAATTCTGGGAAGGAACCTACAGGGGGCAGTGTTGCACTGCTTCATAAACAGTAGTATGCTACATTGTGGTCACATGACCCCACCATTTTTACATTATTTTGCTTATTCACAAATCGCAGATTAGTGTGATTATTAATTTTATGCTGAAAATTTACATACATACTTCAAGCATAGTATGAATTGCCAATATTTTGGTGCTTGGTATAGAATCAGGCAGTATGTTTTAAAACATTAGGTATGTGAATATGACTTCTGGTGCCCTCTCTCTACAGTAACGGACATGGTCGGTTCAGTCCCCCTGATGAGATGCTAAGTGGCAGATCTCCATATGATAACAGAGGTGGAGAAAGATCTCACCGTTCACCCACCATCACACCATTCTCTTCCCCTCACTCTGCCAGCTCAGAAAGCAAAAGAGGTTAGATATACTCATACGCTTACAGAGCCAGAGGGCCAAACACATTATCTGACCTTTAAAAGTGCAATGAAGTGTGAAATATCTCTGCTTACATCTGTGTACATTCAAACAGCATCGGACAGGAGCCTGCTGGAGGAGCACAGAAACACATTCTCAGCTGTATCTGATATCCCTGCTGAGGGTTTTAACAGGAATGGCTCTAAGAAGTCATCCAGTCGCAGCTCTAACAGAAGCATGGATACAGACAGCACACTAGGGGGCGCCTCAGTCCACTCCATCCACAGGTATGTCTGTTAAACCGGTTCTTGTAACAATGTATTCCTCCAGACAGAAAACGCTCTCCTGAAACGTGCCAAATTACTTGATATCAGTGGATGTTTAGAATCCTTGTTGTTTCCACGTTCTGTAATGTGAATAAATGTGAAAATATTCTCCTAAATTGTCTGTCACTAGTGACTATCAGTTAGAAATGCAAATTCAAATTTTCTAATTGCATTCGTGACTGTAGGTTGTAGTCTGAAGCTTGTAAAGACATTTGTTAGTTGTTAGCCTGTTTGTTTGCCCTCTCACAGTTATTTTCAAAGATACTTTTTGCAGTCATCTTTCATTAACTCTCTGCTAGTCCCCAGCTCACCGGCAATGAACTTTATACAGGAACTGTCTTAAACAGGTTATCCTGTTTATCATAATTATTAGGTTCCCTGTGAAGAGGAGCCAGAATCAATATTTGTGCTTCTATAGTTCTAGTATATCGGTCTGCTGTAGGTAAGACGAGAGGCAACATACATACACACTGGCTCTTTTGTTTAGTTACTTGTTGGTGCAGCAGGTCAGGCTCATTGCCAAGAAGATATTTTCCTCCAGTGTGACATTCGAGCCTCCCTGTGGCATTTGTTGAAGTCGTGAGTTAGATTTTCCTCGTACCTTCCCGCCTGTTCAGCATTCAGAGATTCTTAACCTGCAGATATGTGGGTTTATACACTAGCAGAGAGTTTTAGCTGGATTAATTTGGGCTTAAGGGTTATTCCCATCAATGGTGCATTCCTATGACCTGAGAGAAAATCCTCAGTGTTTCAAAAAATGTCATTTAAAGCTTTTTAAAAAATAATAATTTTTAGGTGCCCCATTCAGCATATAACTAGAATTGTTTATGATTTTTGTTTATATGTTTGTTTTATTTCAAGATATAACATTTTTTTTTAAATGGACTTGTTTCTTTAGTCTTTCTTTGGATGTAAAGAAATCTCCAAGAAGCCCCATTTTGACTCCTGCTGCTGGTTCTCCGGCCGGCTCTGGTTCTTCACGGCTGTCTCGAGGTGATACCCCCATCAGAGGTTCTGCCCAGGGCTCAAGCCCCCCACACACTGCCCTGCCTAGTTCCTCCTCATCCTCCTCTTCAGCCGCCAGAGCTAAATCCAATCCTTCACCTCATACTCGCAGCCCCAGAGCAGAACACAGGATTCCAGGTATAACCAAACTTTTCTAGCTTGGCCAGTTAGAGATCATACACAGTACGATACATTGGTCAGATGGATAACTGCAGACACACCTGGGTGTTAAAAATGTGTCCCATAACCTCCTGTTTGTGCTGATGCTAATATATCTGTTACATTGGTTGTAAATATCCAATTCTGGACATTTTTAACAATTTTTGGGCTCCACCCTGCTCAGCAGAGCTACAGTTTGCTCCTGGGGTCCTGCAGCAGCGACTGTCTGTCGAGCTCTGTTACCTGGAAGCAGTGGAAGAGTCGGTGCGACAGCTCAGTGATGTGGAGAGAGTAAGAGGCGTGTCTCTCGCTCAACAGGAAACAGTTTCACTTGCTCAGATTCTGATGGTGAGACGGGCCTCTGCTATCAATACATCTTTTGAAGGTTTTTTTGCAGTGTTGTGCCCTGGTCAATGTTCTGTGCTCATGTTGCATGAGCGAATGACCTTTAATCTTTGACCTCTACAGTCCCAGCAGCAGAAGCATGAGCATGAGCTGAACCTGCTGCGGATGAAGGCGGAGCAAGAAGCTTTGGAAACACAGCGTCAGCTGGAGCAGAGCCGGCAGAGAGCTACACGGGTACTTACACATCATTACAGTTTCACACTAGAGCTTTTGATGCGGCTAAGGTTGGTGCATGGGGATATTACTGTTGAGTATATTGTTAGAAGGCGTTTTGTTAAGATACGTGTTTGATTTCAGGCCCATGCCGAGCTGCAGGAGAGTTTGCTTCAGTCTCAACAGCAGGCGTTAGGGGGTCTGCACGAGTCCACGAACAAGATGATCCATCAGCAGGTTGAGGCCGCACGGCATACAGCTGAAACAGCACGGCACATTAAAGAAGTAAGTTTAAACAATCTAAACACAATAATGGGCTTTTTCTCTATGTTTGTGAAACACAGCTTGCGTTTGTTTGACGTGGTATAAACAATTTTCTCTTAAGCTGCTGCGGATCTCTTTAAAGTCAGTTTGAAAGATTAAAAGTGTTATTGTCTCTGTTTGTTTCTCTCTCTGTGTAGATGACTAAATTGGCTCGTTCACAGATTGCAGGAGCATTGAGTGTTCCTGGCCCCTCTCTTACACCTCACCACAACCACAGCTCAAAACAGCACCAGACACCCCCACACACAGACAGGTAACCACCTGTCTCAGTCGTTCACCTGGTTGCTTATTTCTGCAGTTCTTTCTTTAAACGAATACTTGAGATGCTTTAGATTTGTATGTCTGACTCTGTTTTGGATCTCCAGTAGCTTGAAGAGTGAACCGTCTCGAGACAGAACCCAATCAGAGACTGAGACTGAGACACCACCTGACAGCCTTTCAGAGTCCATCCCTTCTAGGAGACCTACCATCAGGTACTACCCTCCCATGCCCTCTTTATTTGAGCTTTCAGAGAACAAATATGGATTGTAGATGTATGTTATTGATAAATGTCAATTTTTTCCAGCGGTGGTGGCAGTAGTAGCACCCAGTTGAGCCCATCTCATTCTGATGAGAAGGAGAAGAAAGATAAAGGCAGAAGCTGCAGTTCAGTGGAGGATCTGGCTCACACAGCTACTGATGAGTCGCTGCGCTCAGACACCATACACAGCCTGCTTGAGGAGAAAGGTAAAGCTTGTAATTTTTGGGATGGGCAATTTGAAATGTATTTATTGGTTAAAAAATTGCTCTTTATGAACAGAATCTCTGTGAAATGATTTAAATAAATCTTATCTTGTTGTTTTGACCACTTTCTGTGTCTTCTCTCCACTCAGCAGACAGCGCCTCAATCGCCACAGAGTACTCTGTTAAGTTTGAGGACTCGATGACTGAGGACGAGATCGAGGAAAAATCATTCCGCTCTCTACTGCCTTCGGAGGCCCATCGTCGTGAATCGCTGGACAGGAAACCCAGTCCTCACCCCGAGTCTGATGACGATCACAGCCATGACAGAACCAGCCCCAAAGAGAGTTCAAAGGTGAGGTCCTGTGTGATTGACAGCATGAGCGGTGGGATCACCTTTATTACATATCCTCTTGGGGTAATATTTTAAAAAGAACTGGTTCAGAGTAATCTGTGTAAACAAGCCTGTTTGTTTTCTTTTGGTTATTTATAGTTTTGTTTGGTTGTCATGGATGTTTGACTCTTCTCTGTGTTTCCAAAACCCAATGCACAGCAGGATGGCAGCACGCCTTTCTCCAGCGGCCAGGACAGCTTCTCCAAGTTCACTATGGACCTGGTGCGTCAGTACATGAAAGAGGAGGAGGTTCGTGCTCAGCACCAGAGTTCACTGCTTCGTCTGCGCCAGAAAGCCCTCAGAGAAAAGACTAAAACTGAGCTGGCCTGGCTGGAACATCAGAAGAGGCAGGACATTTATATTATTATATTTTTACTGTCATTATAGTGTCCAACGTATCGAAAACTATATTGAACGCATTAAATCAGAATTGATCACATTTGATCTTCTAATAAATGTCTATGGCTTCACTAAGCATAATTTAGCAGTGAATAGCATTTACTGAAAGTACTTTGAAATTACTTCTGACAGCATGTTGATTTGTTTTCATTTTTTCCTGCCTCTCTTCTTCAGGCGTCTCAGAGATAAAGGAGAAGACGATAAAATGCCACCCCTCCGTAAGAGACAGAGAGGCCTAATAATGAAACTCCAGCAGGAACAGGTAACATGCTGATGTGTAGTTTGTTTGTTTCTTACGCTAAGCATTTGTACAATAGCTGTGGAATTGAGGTCATATTTATGAACACAGTGGGATGACTGATTTTGCTTTTTGTAATGCTAAAATATTCTGTGATGTTTGTTTCACAGGCAGAGATCAAACGACTGCAGGAGGCCAATAAAGCAGCGAGGAGAGAGAGACAGTTGCTCCTCAAACAGCAGGAAGAGATTGAGAGAATAAGACACACAACCCTCAGATTGAAAGAGCGACTGAAAAAATCTGGAGACACAAACCTGGTTAGTTCTGTGAAGAATCAGGCTCTGTTACTGTGTGTGTCATGATATGCATTGAGTTTCCTAATTTAAAAAAAGCATAGCTTTTCTGTGGCAAGAAGATCTTACCAGAACGTTTAAAAAATAGCAATATAGTTCTGTTTTAAAAGATTAAACAGATTTTTTTAAACTTGTGTTATAGGAATCACCTGTGACAGGTGTGGCGGAGGAGTCGGCTCCTCCCAGCGTCATAGTAACAGATGCAGAGACACGGAGCCTCTCCCCCTTGTCTGTGTCAGGCAGTGAAACCAGCAGCATCATGCAGAAACTGAAAAAGATGCGAATTCACATGGACGAGAAGTAAATAAACACAATTTTTTCTTTTTTTATCATATTGTGGTCCTATCATGTTTCACATGTTTTTAAAGAAAATCAGAACGTTAATTCTTTGATTGCAGTAAAAGAATAGTTCGCTGTTTGCTGTTAATTTACTCTCAGGTTTTTTCTTAGATAGGATATTAAAGAAAGTACTTTTAGTGAAAAACTGTTTTTTTATTAACTATGCCTTTAAAGCTGCAAATCCTAATCTTTTCCTCTGTTTGAAACCTAAGTTTCAGTCTTTACTTTGAGTGGGTTGAAGTCAAATTAGGTCGAAGTTACATTACCTACAAAAGCTTAAATGAAAAATAGTTTCTCAATAACTTATAATAACTTATTTGTTTATTTTTATTAGGCAAAAATGGATTGCAGCTTTAACCAAATTTTTTATATTTAATGATGTCTACATTTGTACTGCATTTGAACAAGCAAATAATCCCTGTTTGGTGTGCACAGAGGGTGATTTCTTATAATACTACTAATACTATTATTATTTTCCTGAAACCCAATTTGTTTTGGTCCTTTTTTAACAGCTAAGTTAGTAACACTGTACATGTCTGTGTGCAGAATCTTTGGTTTGAACTCAAGCGTGCTCTGTGTAGGAAAACGCCCCCCTTCTTCCTCAATGAATTTCATAGTCTTTGTTATCCCATCTAAAATAGAGAGCAACATCTTTATGGCACTAGTAAACAGAAAATGCCAACGAAATGTCTGAATCAGTTATTACCCTAATGCAATCTTTATTATTTCACTCTCATGAAATGGTCCCTCAGTTATTTGGGGATGTTTAAATGTGCTTCATAACCTCCACGTGTTCTCTCAATTCTCTGCTCATTGTATGTGATCTCATTCTTCTATGTTCAGCCACTCAGGCTGATTTGACAACATGTTTTGTTTACCGTCACAGCTCAGCAACCGGTGAGAGTCGTGCTATTGTTCCGAAACTTTTCATAGCACTGACACATTTTTGTGTGAATAAAATTGGTACGCTGAGGGATGGATTTCACGCTTGTCTGATTTAACTAATCACATGCTAATTTGCTATTGTAGCGCCGCTCACATGCTTCTGCTCACTTTTTCCCCACTCTGAAAGCACTAACAGCATGATGATCCCTTTGTGTAACTTTCATCTGTTAATATTCAGTGGCCTGCCAGCACAGCACCAATAAACGCTTTATCTAGAGTTTTATTCAAAGTGGCTTGTAATCCGATTTAGAGAATTTTATGTAAAATCAAAAATTTGCTTTGGCTTTTGGCAAAAAAAGACTCCTCAATTTCCATCCCCCAAAAAATAAATTTTCAGGACAGTATAGATAATTATATAATTGTACTGAAAATATAAAGGCAGAAAATTAGACTGCTTTTATATTTTCAAAATAAAAAAACGTTCATTTTAATTTTTGGATGAAATGTGACCTAGATATTTCTTGTCAGTTTTCACGAGACACCAGCCACTGTCTGAGCGCATAAACATTTCCAGGCCGTGTGCAGATGAAAGGGGGGAGCTTGTAATTACAGACCTTTCAACTTTCTCATTAACTCTTCTGTTAAATGCAGGATGTTTTTGATCATTTCTGAGATGTTGATGTATTTTATGTATGTTGCTTTATACTGTTAAGAAGTTTTAGCATGTGGTTATCTACTAAGTCACTGTTGGTTAATCTGTTTGCTTAGCTAGGGGAAAAAAGACACACATTTACACGCAATCTCTCTCTCTTTCTCTCCATATTTGTGTGTTTCTTGTGTGTTATTCGCACTCTTTTAACTTTCTAAATCGATCCCATTCTATTCACTCTTGATAATAATTCCCTGTCGAATCTTCTCTGTTTTAGACACTGCTCTCCTGTCCATTATTTCTTCTCTGTCTTCACGGCTCATCATTGGGCCTATCTGTCTGTCTGTCTCCCAAAACTCCACCCCAAATTCCAGCTTTTTATCTACAGCCAATTGGTCAGGTACAGTTACCCACAATCCCCCTCTTGTACTCCTAACCTTTCACGGCACCTGTTTCCCATGGAGCATGCTTTTGTTCATCCACTGGTGCCGCGTGGTGTGGGTGGGGGAATGTTTGGTGGGGTTGCATTTGGGAAAAGTGGAATGCAATGGTGAATGGAAAAACCAGCTACACCATGTTGAAATGAGTTCTTTGGCTGAAGCTACTAGGTTTATTATGTGTTTAATGTTGAACTAAAATGCATTTAGCTATGGTTTTTAAGTCTTGTATATCAACAATGGGCAAATGGTCTCGATTGTTATGAATCCCAAAGCCAAAGATCACACTCATTTGAATTATGGTGGATAAAAAATTTTTTGAGGGGGTATTTCATCTTTTGTCTCTATGTGGTGGGATCCTTTCAAATCTAGTCTTCGTCTCACCTGCCGGTCTGTCTTGATTAAATATAATATATATATAAAATCTTGATTAAATTAAATATAAATATCTCACAAAATGATGTCCAAGTCGTATTTCACCTCGAATTTTGAAGAAAAACACGGTTCTATTTCATTTGTCTTTTTGAAAATCAATTTTTTTCTTTTGATTCTGGGGTGAATAATCCGTCCATGCACCACACACAAAGAACAGGCTCCGTTTAATCAGTTCTCCAACTTGGTGTTGTGGTGAGTGGAGACTGAGAGGAATATCTCACTTCAGACAGGCCAGGCAGACTGATGTATTGTGCGTCCCTGAATAATGCTAGTTTAGGACTTCTTCATCTGGCCAATGGCCACCGTAAATCTTAACTCCAGCCCCTGATTAAATAAGTGTAGCCCGTGATGAGCTAATGAGTATATATGACTGAAGCAACATAATGGAATTTATGGTTCAATGAAGATGGCTGTTGTATTCACAAGGCAAGACAATTGCTTTTAGATAAAGCCATCTGTTTTTCTCTAATATGTTTTTAATGATCTTAAATTTCAATAAAGAAAGGCAGGCGAGTTTGATCAACCATACCAAAGCCTGGATGCATGGAGGCCATTTTTCTTATAAAATAACCTGGCTTTAGTGAAGGGCAGTTGGCACAATTTGCGAAAAAATCATTATAACATTATAACATAAATGTAAACGTTTAATTATTCCATATTTGGCATAATGCACTTAATTGGCATTTTAAATTATTGGGTCGCATTACATTTAAATAACAATCTACTTTGTTGTATAAAAAAGCAGCTTTGAAATTCAATTCAAAACATCTTTTGTTAAAAGTATTTTGATAAAATATATATTTGGTTATAGAAACAAGTTCTTCACTTATAGAGACAAAAACATAACACTCTTTGTCAAGCCCTGGGTTGGTTGAAGTGTGTCAGATGGTCTCTATGTTTGTCACCCAAAAGCTGGTTTATCTGCATGTGTTTTACCCTGAAAAAAAATAGAAGGGCTTGTTGCCTGTTGTCTCCTTTTAAAAGGATTGAAGGTTTCCAGGTGAAGCATGATTTGGATTTTGTGTGTGTGCCTGTGTGTATGAATGTTATGCGAGTGTGATACGGGTTCACGATCTGAGACTAACTGGGTGGGTAAGAAAAGTTGGTGAGTGGCTACATTTTGATGTTCGCTTTGCCTGCTTTTGTGGTGGTGCATCTCTAATGTGTCTCTTTGCTTTAAACAGTCTTGTTCTCCCATTCTCTTTTGCCTCTCTCTCTCTCTCTCTCTCTCTCTCTCTCTCTCTCTCTCTCTCTCTCTCTCTCTCTCTCTCTTCCTCTGCTTGCTTTCTCTCCCCTACTCTCTCTCCTGCAGGTTTCTCACTAAGAGAGAGCAGCAGTTGATGCAGAGACGCAAACATGCAGAGGAACTGTTGGAGTGGCGACAGCGTTTGGATGCAGAGGAGGCAGAAGTGCGGCATATGGAGAAACAGGCCCTGGCAGCCTGGGAGAAACAGCAGCAGGCACGCATCAGAACACCACTGCAACAGCAGCCGCTCAGCCGGGAGTGCGAGCACAAGAGTTCCAGAGGACAAGGTGAAGAGTAAACCAAAAAAAGTGATTTTGTCAAAGGTTATTAGAATCTGCATTGGCTCATTACATCTTTGCATATGTATGCACATTCCCTACAAAAGTAGGAAGTGAAGACGACTCCCCGGCATTGTCCGTGTCCAGTGTGCACACAGATCTGTCTGTCCCAGAGCAACTGGCCAGCCTTTCTTCAGACCGGCCCGTCTCTGATCTCTTCTCCGCGCATATAGCCAGCAGCCCTGCCCCTGATGCCATCTACTCACCTGAGATCCACACTACAGACAGCAAACAGGTGAGAACCAAGCAGTATGGATCCTACATGATCAACTGTAAAAATTCTGATTCAAGCATGTAAAGGATATGAAAGTTGGAATGTATGCTTTATGCATCTTACAAGAATTCCAAAGTCGTGTTTGTCATTGTGTTTACGGAGTTGTGATATAACAGGGTGTTGATTTATTGCTCTGATTAGTGAGTGTGATTTGCATGTCCTGACCTTGGATTCCTTTTCCTGTGTGTGTGTTGATAGTCTCCTCAAGGGAAAGCCAGCCTCAGCTCTGTTCGACATCCAGACGGCAGTCAGGCTGGCACTGTCGCGGGCACCAGCGGGAGCAGCAGTAGGATGCAGGTGCACTCTGGCTTTAAGACCAGTGACCCCCATTCGGCCACACCATCCGGTAAGATCCTTTCTCTGGTATAGTTTTCCCAAAAAGATTTGCTGGATTAAATCAGACCAGGCCTTACTTACTTATAGATAGTTATAGACAATGTTTTTAGACATCATTACATTTCTGATATTTTAAGGCCTTAAACCTATAGTCATAAGTTTGGGTCTTTACATTTGTTTTAATAAGAATTTATGTAAATTAATTTCAAATATTGAAACTAAATTCTGTTTATTTTTTATTTAAGTGCAAGCATTATTGTAGTAATGCAGTAATATGTGACCCTGGACAACAAAACCACTTTTTCAAAATTTAGATCTGAATAAATAAGCTTTCTATTGATATGGTTTGTTAGGATATAACGATATTGGTCAAGATATAAATATTTAAAACTCTGGAATCTGAGGGTGCAAGGTAGCAGGCCGCTGCTAAGAAGCAGGCCGCTGCTAAGAAGAAACATGTTTGTTTTAACACTCTCTTGGTTTAACAGCTGTAATGATGTTGTGGAGAATAGATTAACCTGAAAGCTGAAATTCTAAGCTTTACATAGATTTGGAGATGTGGTTTCCGGCCATTTTTGTTAGCAATTTTGCTGCATCCACTAACAAAAATAAAGTTTTGATATACTTATGATAGGAAATGTACAAAATATCTTCATGCAACATGATCTTTACCTAATATCCTAATGATTTGTGACACAAAAATACATTGTGTTGGTCAAAATGATCGATTTTTCTTTTGTCTATTATTACAAATGTTCTAGAACTACTTAAGACTGGTTTTGTGATCCAGGGTAACATATGTTTGTTGCAGTGTTCATAATATGTAGTCGGTTCTATTCCTTCCATCTTCTGGTGATGTGTATACATGGGAGAGTAACACTGTGCCAGCAAAATATAATGCTCTGAGCCAGAGAAGTGCACTCAGAGCCAAACACAAAGTGCTTAGTCATTTTGTAGATGCACAGATGAGCCTCCCTGCTCTTATACTGATATATGTATGAAAGAAGATGTTGTGCTCCTTCTGTGGTCACATTTCTTAATCTTGTTTTTTTTTTGGTCTTGTAGCATTTCTAATCATTATGGAGACTGTACAAATGTATTAGTGTGTTTACTCAACTAGTGTTTTTTTGTATGGTATTGTTTTAGAAACTGCATCAGATCAGAGTGATATTGAGAGCCGCATTCACGCCCTCAAGGATGAGCTCCGTAAGCGCAAAACGGTGGTCTACCAGCTGAAAAAAGAGCAGAAGAAAAGACACAAAGAACGGCTGAAGGCTCAGGAGGCCAGTCTACTGAAACAGCTCGAGGTCAGCAACCTCCCCTCTCAGAATTTGTTTTGGATGGAAGTTTATGCAGCCTATTGGCTGTAGAGGATTTATTATTATTGATGGTCGAGTATTAAGTGGAACCATCTGATTTATAATTGACTATAATGGAGAGGTCTCAGTGTGTTAATGTGCGAGTCTGTGTGTTCTTTAGTCATACAATGACTTCATTCAGAAGACCAAGGCTGAGCTGAGTAAAGAGCCTGACAACACTCCAACTACCAAACCCCAGATTAAAACTCCTACGTCGGCCACTGAAAAGCCTCGAATAAAACCTCCTCCTCTTCAGAGGTTAGTCTTGACATTTATTTATTTTCTGTGCATTATCATTAATTTCCCTAATGTTTTGTTTTCGTTTAATCTGAAAGGCCTGAGACTAGCAAAAACTGGAAGATTGTCACAGAGTCTGAGAAATCGGTGCCCACAGAGGCATCAACTGAGAAAGGTACAGTAACTATTTGACTGAATTACTTTGAACCAAAAAAAGTATACATAACAAAATACAATCATGTATGACATCTACTTTTGTTTGCAGATGACATTGCACCATCTGAACATCGCGAATACACATCACAACATGAGGACTTTACCTCAGATGAAGATCCTCCGACTGTTACCCCAACCCCAGTTGTGGGAAGTCCAGAACATATGGATGATTTGAGGAGCTTGTATAGTCCACTGTTGCCTTGCCACCATTTAGAGGATGTACCGCCCCTTATAGAGCATTCAGTCAGGACAGGAGCCAGTGATCACCTCTCAGGAGATGAGAGCATGGTCTCTAGCCAAAAGTCAGATATCATGGAAGAACTGGATTATTTGAAGTCAGAGGTCTCTGATAATGACATCTCTGACCAGCACTCTGATCCTCTGCTTAAACTGGATCTTGAGCTCAAGTTAAAAACTGAAGAGGAAAGATCTGGGAAGGATGAGGATGCTATTGAAAAGCCGGCATTTCAAGCCTCTGTAGATGTTGGAGAGCGCACCAGATTTGGAATGGACACGGATACATCTCTTATTGAGGAATCGAAAGATCCAGACTGTGCGTTAGCTGAGAAGAGTCCATCAGTCATGGATCGCTCCTACACCCCTGACTTCATGTTGTCCAAGAAAGAGGATTCACCAAAAATCAAAGAAACAACATCTCCTGGTGGTGGCTATAATAATGACTTTGAGTCTTCCTTTGAATCATTTAAGGATATCCATGAATCAAAGCCTGCATCAACTTCTTCCCCAGAGCACAAAGAAAAGTCTTACAAGTCGCCTATGTACAGTACCGAAGAGGAAATTGAAGAAGAGCTAAGTATTCGTTCAGGAAGTACTAATAGCAGCTTTCAAGCAGACAGTCATGCAGACCTCAATAGTCTCGGTAAGATCTCCAAAGAGGACGTCTCCAGCTCCTTAAAATGTCCAGCTTCTCCCCAATTGCCAACCTTGCCAATATGCGATGAGTTGCCAAGCTTCTGCGTTGGAGACAGGGTTCTGGTGAGTAACGTTCAACCAGGAACACTAAGATTTAAGGGACAAACCAACTTCGCCAATGGATTTTGGGCCGGGGTTGAACTGGACAACCCTGAGGGAAGTAACAATGGAACTTATGATGGGGTTGTGTACTTTCAGTGTAGGGAAAACCATGGAATATTTGCCCCACCAGACAAGATCTCTCATCTTCCAGAGAAGTTCGAAGCTAGTGCAGATACAGAAGATGAAGATTCTTCTTTTGACGGCCAACCGAACAAGAAACCGGAATACTCTGAGAAGCAGGAAGAGCATAGAAATCTGCAAAACATGAAAGGACAAAAGTCTGACTTAGATTTGCATCCCGAGAGGAAAGAACCTTCTGATGAGCCGTTTGAACCCAGCATCAAACAGCTTAACCTGGATCTGAATGATATTGACTGCAATAACATTGAGGACTTTGACAAAGATCCACACGCAGTGACTAATGGCAAAAGCACCATTCTTGAATTTGAGGATGCATCAGTTGATGATGAGGTTCCATTGATTATTCATTTGGATAAAGGGTCATCTAAAAAGCAAAAGCAGGATGAGGAACAAACAGCAGTCATTTTGGACCTGTTAGATGAGGGTGAGAAATCCATAGTCGACGGTCTTCCAAAATCTACAGACATCTCTATCGAGAAGGCCAGTGTTGATACCAGAGAGGACTTGAATCACAAAAGAGCTTTGACCACCCTTGCAGATAAGCTTGTGGAAAACTTTTTAAGTGATGCTGTGAAGCAATTCCAGAAGATCAAGAAAGACAAAGAGGAGAAGTTATCAGCCGTTAATCAGTTAAAAAGAGACTTCATCAATGAAGATGATGGACTTAGAGGCAACAACTTCAAATCTCAGAATAGGTCTGCATCCAATGCAAGGACAGACAGCTTTCGCACCTTCTTTGATGAAGACCAGGAAGAGCTTTCATCTCCTGAGCATTGCAACAGACCTGTAAGTGACATTGACAGTTCTTGTCAGATTTCAGTTTATTTACACTTCTTACTTTGGTGCAGTTAAGCTAGTGAACTGTTATCATTCACCAGTCCTCATTTTTTTCTTGAAAACAAGTGAATGATTACCTTGCAAGCTAATAACATTGCCTAATGTGTTATGCCTGTTGACATATCGAGCTGTATTGACACATCCAAGGACTGATGGATGCAGTTTGTTGCAAAGTTCAATGAGCAACACTAAACATCCTGTTGGTATAGTCAAGAGGTGAAGATCTTAAGTCTAAACATAGCTCCTCTTAAACTAAGGGTGATAAAAGCTGTAAAGAGGTGAGATTGATGAGTGTTCTGCTATGTCTTTTCAACAGGAAAGCCCATTTTTGGGTACAAGTGGACAGGAAGAGCTAGCTAAACGTCTGGCTGAGCTCGAGCTGAGCCGTGAGCTCTTCGACAGCCTCGGGGACGATCAAGACTGGTTTGATGAGGATTTCGGTCTCAGTTCACGGAAACAAAAACACCAACAGCAAAAGGATGGCATTTCTACTTCCTTGAGTCTAAGTGCAGGGGAGCAAGCCAAAACACCACCAAGGCCCGAGCTTCCTTTGCAGATGAAACAACCAGAAGAGCTGGCTATTATTGTTCCTCACACTATCCAGGAGGTGGAGAAACTGGTTGGCGCTGCCACGTTAGAGATCTGGAAAAGCTGCAAGCTGGGTAATGGTAGACCAAGTTTGGCTGGAGTCCCTAAACCTCAACCTTCCAATAATTACTTGGAAGACGATGCCAAAGCTGATGACCAAGACACTCAATGCAAACAAAGCTACAAACTGGTAAGTATCGAGCTGTAATTGTGTTTGTCTTTATTTTAGCTTCTGTAACATTTCCAGGATGGTAAGTAAGTAAAAATGTTTGTGGCTTTGTTTTTTTACAGGCTGTCTTTGATTTATCATGGGAGGTCATTCAAGATATCTATGCAGAAGATCCAAAAGTTGATCAGCCACAATGGATGAAGCCACGTCGCCTTAATTCCAGCTACTTCCATCGAGTGAAATATCCAAATGACATCACGACGGTTCAGGTCAACATTTTTATTTTTTTAGACAGTGGTATTTTGTAAATTAAGTTATATTCTTGTTACGTTTTGCTTATTTTGTTATGCATTTTCTTTCTTATTTCAGGAATTTGTTACTGCTGAGGTATTAAAGTTGTGTAGGCTAAAAAAAGAGAAGAATCAAAAAACAGACTGGCAGAAGATGATCAAATTTGGCCGTAAAAAACGAGACCGGGTTGACCACATTCTAGTACGTTTTTTTTATTCTACCTCATTTACATTAACATGACTATTATAAGGTTAATATTGTAAAAAGGTTGTATAATACAGTTTAGATCTTGAAAAGTAAATACAAAATTATATATAACCATATCCCTTTAGGTCCAGGAGTTGCATGAGGAGGAATCTCAGTGGGTGAACTACGACGAGGATGAACTCTTTGTAAAGATGCAGCTAGCTGATGGGATTTTCGATGCCTTGCTTAAAGACACAGCTGACGTTCTGACGCAAATCCAAGAGAAGAGATCCAAAAGAACTTGATGATGCTTTCATCTGTACAGAGAAATCCTTTTAGGTACCTTCTGTAGGCCAGGCCCTCCCTTCAGTCTGCTTCAAAGTGCACAACAAGACATTGTGGCTTCGAAACAAAAGGCCAAAGCAGAAATCTTTTCGAAGATGGTGATGATATTCTCATTCGTATCGGGGGAGTCTGATGAATCCAGATATTAGCGGTCTTGTGTTAATTGTAGAAGCTGCTCGGGTCTAAATTCCCCATACTGTGTCTATTCATGGTTGCTGCTAAAACTGGCTCTGCCATTCTCAAGTCTCATAAAACAAAGGGTCAGATTAAATCTGACTTTTTTTAAAAACAGTTGTTTTATTCATTTAGATTGTATCATTACAAACATACTTACCTTTAGATCTATTAATTTATTTGAAAGTAACGATTTTAAAGTAATGTTGGAAAGTGTGTAAAGAAAAGAGATTATTTAACCCTTTTACGCAGTTGCAAAAGCACAATAATATTTGAATGTCTAAATGGCAATACAATGTAAAGGAAATTGATGCAAGATAATAATGGATGCAAAAACGTGTACATTTAACTGTATGCTTTGTGAAGGCAGAAGGAGAACGCTACTTTTGTAATGTTGTACAACAGATGCTACAGTTACCAGAAATGTTCTCCTAACTGTGCATAACACGGTCGTGCTGGATTCTAGCCTTAACATTTGCCTTTCCCATTTATTTTAAGTGCCTCCATGGTTATTTGTTTGCTCGTACAGGAGCGACATTTCCAAGCCTTCCTTTGGTGTCCTTTTGGATTTAATCTAGTCTTCACTCTCGCAACCATCTCATTTCTTTATACAGTAGCTGGATAAACCTCTAATGCTGTAAGATGTACATTTCTGCCTTACTTTCTGTGTTTCTGTACCCACCATCACAACCTTTTTAAAGTAAAATGTTGTTTTTTAAAGAAACAAGGAAAAGATGAATGATCGTATTAGATTATGTCTGGCGCACAAGGGCAAATTGGTTTACTTTTAGAAGCGTTTTACTCATTGTGCACCTTTTGGGTAACTTCAAGGCCATGCCACATCCAACCTGTCTTCATTAACACATCCTTTTTTACTGTGATGTACATATTTGTTCGTAAATCAGTCTCCATAACGTTCCTGATCCGAATTTGTGATTATCATAGTGTATTAGGTTTTTAATGAACTGTAAAACGACCCTCACCTCTCTTACAACTGTACTTCCTGAGCCAGTCTGTCCAATAGTGACCTGTAGAGGATAGATGTAGAGAATTTTGTGATGTGTCATCTATGCACCAACAGTTTCTAAAACCCAGCAACAGTTTCTAAAACCCAGCATCAAGATGTCACTGATTCAAAGCATGTCTGTGTCACCCAGTTGGCAGATCTGTTTATATAGGTAACGCAGATCTCTACCTCCTTTAGAGAATAGGCTGCTGCTAAAAATCTGTCTTTTTGGCTGTAACTCTCTGCCTTTGGGTGCAGTTAGGATTTGTGTGGCACAAATGGTTTGATAATCAGTTTCTACTTTTAAATTGCTAGGTCATAGAAATGTTTTGCATCCCTTATGTGTATGTATATTTATAATGACGTACTGTGAGAGACGGTGCACTTTGTAAATTGTTTAACCCGTGTAAATAGAGTCAAGGCTGATCTCCTGTGAGTAGACTCATGGAAGATTTCTGTGAAAATGGGGATTTCCTTTTGCTTCCATGTACATACTATAGATATATTTGTTAACAAACTGATTCTTTGGAAATTGTAAATAAAGATCTCATTTCTCAGTCACACTGTTTTTTGGGCAGTTTATTTCCTCATAAGGGGTGTGTGTGTTTCTGACATTTTGCTTACATAAAATGAGGTTTACTGTCCAAACATGAACTTGAACCAAGCATGAACTCCATTAGAAACTGGACAAGAGGCAGATGAGCAATGTCAATATTTGAGAAAAGGGTGCATTTGAACGAATGGGGCACAGTGTGTCAATGCAGATTTACATGTCCAAATTGACTTAAACATATTAATTTAAAACATAGAGGACAAAATAGCTATATATATATATATATATATATATATTCATTTATACATACTGTATGTGTTATTTGTATTGTTAGTGTTTAAAATTATTTAGGGCATATAAAACCTTTTTTGATGGATGGATGGATAAAATATAAATAAAATGAAAACCTACAAAAAAATGCAAAGGCTTGAAACAACTGTATTTCAATACTACATTATCCAAATAACTCTACAGACGAACATATGTGTGAATAAATAGCAATACATTCCGAGACCAAAATTGTCATTTGTTCACTTTGTTTGAACTTTGTTGAGAGAGAGAGAGAGAGAGAGAGAGAGAGAGAGAGGTGAAATGGGAGGGAGTTTAACATGTGACCAGGCGCAGTAAAGTTTCTATCACTTTGTTTCTAATAGTTTAGTTTGAGCTGAAATAAGGAGGAAAGATGGCGCGGCGTGTCGGCCGTGCCACGTCTTATTACGCGACAGAAACGCAATTAAACCCTTTTAACTCCCTCTTGTGTTTTGTTATTTCGTTCCTGTGTGTTTTCCCTTTTATTGCCGACGCCGGTCTGTACACTGCGTCGGATCAGATTATTATTTTATCTCCGGATAATGTGGACTCGGTGCTGTTTTCCTCCAGCGCGGCTGTGCTGGTGGAGTTTTACGCGACGTGGTGCGGACACTGTGTCGCTTTCTCGCCCGTCTGGAAGAGCCTCGCCAGAGATATTAAAGGTTAGTTAACGTCGGTTACTTTACTTTTGTTCATGCATTCTTAGGAAGATGTATCCTGCTGCTCTGATGCAAAACAGATGGACTTCCGTTTGCCATGGTAACCATGGTTTCCGTTAAAATCCACAGGGATAATTGATAACTGTGGTATTGATGGTGCTTTTTGTAAACTGTATCTGAGAAAAATATGCAAAAAAATGTAAAGTGACAACATTGCACTGCATTGTGTCATTGGACTGTGTTTACGTTACCTGTATACCTACCGGGTGAGGTAACTTGGCCTAATAACGCATGTATAATTCCTTCATAGTGAACAAATCTGAGTCTACTTAGTTAACCTAATATTTCAATCCAATAAGTGAATATAGTTTAACTTTTTTCTGCAGAACACAAAATATTTTGAAGAATGTTGGCAACCGAACAACGTTGGTACCCATTACTATTGTATGGGCACAAAACCAATGCAAGTCAATGGGTACCTACCGCCGTTGTTAGGTTACCAACATTCTTTAAAATATCGTTTTTGTATTTTGTGTTCACAAGAAAGTCATACAGATTTGAAATGACAAGAGGGTGAGTAAATGATGACAGAATTGAACATGTACGGTACAGTAGTGAGCCTCCCTAGTGAGCTAGGGACCAAGTAAACATTAACCCTATGAGTATATGGTGACCCACTGGGCTGCCTGTGTAAAGTGCATTTATGAGCTACAAAACTTCTTGATTTCTTGAGGTGCACTAGGTCAAAGTCAGTCCTGTCTTGAACTCATTTTGGTTTTGAAACAGCCACAGCAAGATGCTTGCAGCTTCTTTCCTGTTTCTGTTGTGCTAGATTCGAGCTTGTGAAGATGCTTGGTATCAGGTAACAAAATCAGATAGTTGCTTGTCAGCAAATTATTTCCCCGCTTGGAAGTCCCCCTTATCAAAGGTTATTGGAGCATATGATGCAACTTAGAACTTTAAGTCTTTATTGATGCTCTTTAACTTAGTGGTAATACACTTTGTTTTTAACCACATGCTCCTTACAATCAGATTGTGACAAACTTTGGTCTGTCACACTGAAACTTGTGTTATTCTGTGTAAACTGCAACATAGCAAGAAATTCCTTTTTTTCTGTGCACTGGTTCCACTTTAATAGGCTTTACGTCTTGTGTTTTGTCGCTGTAGAATGGAAGCCTGCTGTGGATCTGGCTGCTATTGATTGTGCCGATGAAAACAACAGACCAGTTTGTATCAGATTTGGAATCACCGGATATCCCTCTCTAAAGGTAGCGTGCATCTGTAATCCATTAACAATTGTTGTTGAAATTACCTATAGAGATAAACAAAAAAGAGCATCTGTACAATACATTTATTGACAATTACCCAGAAAGTGTCATCTTGTGTTATTCTCAGAAAGAAATGGTGATTTAATTCCCAGAATCACCTTCTTCCATACTATACAGACCACGTCCAGAAGGACCTCCAGATAATTTTTTATTTTCTTTTTACTACTTTTTAAATCTTACATATATATGTGACCCTGGACAACAAAACCAGTTTTACAAAATTTAGATTTTTACATCATCTGAAAGCTGAATAAATAAGCTTTTTAAAACTCTGGAATCTGAGGGTGCAAAAAATTTAATATTGAGAAAATCACCTTTAAAGAACAAACAGGTTTGTTTTAAAGCTCTCTATTGACTTACAGCTGTAATGATGTTGTGGAGAATAGATGAACCCAAAAGCTGATATTCTAAGCTTTACATGTAGATACCAAACTTGAGTGAGTAATTCTCAAAGAGCGGAAGCAGCGAGTGAAGTTTGTAGGTGTGTTTCCTGGTATTTATGTTAGCGATTTTGCTGCATCCACTCACAGAAATAGTTTTGATATATTTACGGTAAGAAATTTACTTAATATCTTAATGATTTTTTGGCATAAAAGAAAAATTTACAGGTATAATTTTGACCTATACAATGCATTTTTGGCTATTACTACAAATGTTCTCATGCTACTTAAGATGGGTTTTGTGATCCAGGGTCACATATAACTAGTTATAAATGTTCTGTCGGTTGTATTTTGATCAAACATTTGTGTAGTATTAAAAAACTTAAACAAGAAGTTTTTCTGGACCAGCACTGGATCAGCATTGTTTACATTTTCCGAAGTGGTCTAGAGTATGCGAAAGGATGTATGTCCAAAATCTCATTATGCGAAAAATAACATACGCAAAATACCCCGATGGCCAACTGCTTCCGCCAAGATTTCTTAGTATGCATCAGATGGCCACTTTTCTATCCCATGATGCCACCGGAGCTGAGGAGCTTCCATATTTAAAAAGTGAATAAATAAATTATATGAAAAAAGTGTGGAGTGGGCGACTTTAATGTGTAAATCATGTATATACCAGTACATTTATTCATTGGGGTCAAATTATGAATATACAATTTTTTTGTTTTAGTTCTGGTGTAATTTTGAATGCAGAGATTGTCTCTAAAACTGGTAACTCATTATGCCTCATTCATGAAAAATTAGCAGAACACATTCTGTGTACACAATTCATTAAACCATTCTTCTGTAAATGTTTGTATGCCACAAAGTGGTTTCCTGATCGATTTATGAATGGGCCTATTGCATTTACCCAGAGTGCAAAAGTTTGGCGAGTGAGGTTTTTCACACAGATGAATTCATCTTATTTATGGGTAATTGTTCAGGCATGCATATGAGCTCGGTTTTAACTGATGTGATCGAATCTGTCAGCCTTTTTGTCCATTCAGCATGTTTTTCCATCCATCGTTAAAAAAACATCTCAAAACTCATCACTCGAAGTTATTTTGCAGTTTAGGTGTCTGTTTAGTTTTCTCTTCTCTAAGGTCATTATTTTAAAGAAATAAAAGTGAGAAGCGTCCACATCTGTAAGTCATTATAAAGCAAGAGATGTTGACTAAAGCTGTCATTGAGTCTGCACACATGTAGCACTTTTATTGGTCTCTCTCTCTTTCTCAGTTCTTCCCTGCTTACTCGAGCAATACGAGCCGAGGGCAGGAGCTCAGAGGTAAAAATGTGTCTCTTTTCCCCTCAGTTTGCCCATACAGAACTATTTTACCCAAAGGCCAGTTATATCTAGATCTCTGATCTCTAAACGTTGTGTTTAATATCAATGCAGGATTCCCAAGGGATGTGAGAGGACTTCGGCATTACATTATCGATAAATTGGAGATGCGTGACCAGATGTGGCCTCCTGCTTGTCCACCTTTGGAGACAACAAGGTGAAAACACCACCTTGTCACTTATTTTAAAGCACAGCTTCATTTTATTTATACAGAGTAGGCTGTTAAAGGGCTAAATGCTCTAAATGCTTTGTGATGTAAATAGCATTTTTTGCTTGTTACTGGCAGTGAGCTGGTTGGTGTGTGTGTGTGCTGTTTTAGTCTACACTGCTAGGAAATGGGGAAGGAAGTGGATGCACTGCAATATTTAGTTGCATCATATGTACTAGTTAGTTTTGGTGTCATTTGTCAACAATTTTGTAGAAAAGGTCAATGGTCATGATTTATTATGTTTGTCTTGACAGTGAGGCAGAGATAGACAGCTTCTTTCAGACCAACAGTGTGAAACATCTGGCTCTTGTGTTTGAGAATAAAAACTCTTATGTGGGAAGAGAGGTAAGATTAACCGCTTGTTTAACAAAGCTGAAACAACACCTGCTAGTAGTTTTGCTCTGTAATAAAAACAGATTTGGTGTCAGAAACCTGATCAGTCAGTAAAATTATATTTGTGTATCAAGGTGTAACAAATGAGTTTCTATTTAGCACTCCTGTCTACAGAAAATGTAAGACAGTTTTTGTAGGGTGGTGTTATTTTGTTTGTTTTTTAATCATGGAACAGGGTGTTTCCATAATTGCTTTCTGTTCAGATAAAAAACTCAAATGTTTTCTCCTACCAGTTCGACACAGGTGGACAGTACATAAAGGGACAGTTCACCCAAAAATAAAAATGCTGTCATCATTTACTCACCCTCGAGTTGTTCCAATCCTGTATACATTTCATTGTTTGGTTGAACACAGATTAAGATATTTGTAACCAAATGCTTGTAACTAAACAGTTCTTAGACCCCATTGACTAACATAGTAGGAAAAATAGCAATGGTAGTAAAAGGGCACCAGAACCCTACGTTCTTTAAAATATCTTCTTTTGTGTTCAACAGAACAAAAAATGAGTAGTCAATGGTGGTCAAGAACTGTTTGGTTACAAGCATTCTTCCAAATATCTTTCTCTGTGTTTATCAGAACAAATACATTTGTACAGACTAGGAACAACTTGAGGGTGAGTAAATGAAGACAGAATTGTTATTTGTGAGTGAACCGTTTCTTTAAGTATTTTTACATTCAAGTAGGCTAGATTTTGAAATATCTGTACTTCATCAAAAAAATATTTTTTTATTTGAATACATTAAAAGTACATTATAAAAATCTAGTACTTTTACTCAAGTGTTTTATAAATAAATAAGTTGAAGAATTTACAACATTTGTTAATGTAATTAAGAAATGTAGTGAAGTAAAAATTATGATATATGCTGTATACTGTGCTGAAGTAAAATTCTCAGTAAGGTAAATAATGTGGTTCTGTGGTGCTACTGAAACTGCTCTGTTTTTTTGAGTTGTCAGTTCTGTTTTAGGTGACCAATGACAGATGGGTTCAGGTTTGTAAAGCTTTTTTGTAAAGTTGATGTGTTGTTTTTTTTGCTGACTTTAGGTGACGTTGGACTTATTGCAGTATGAAAATATAGCTGTGCGAAGGGTTTTGGACACAGAGACGAGTCTGGTGTCCAGGTTTGGTGTGACTGATTTTCCTTCCTGCTACTTGTATGACTCGTCTGGAAACATCTCTAGACTAATAGTGTAAGTTAACCTCTCCAGACGTTATTCAGTCGTTTTTCATGAAATCATGTGTCAATCAAATGTCTTGGTGAATGCCTCGTTTACGTTTTGTTTATTGCCATGTGCAATGTTTTCTTGTTTCCATTTATATTTGGGATTCATCTCTTTACGCCATAGTGTAACTCTTGCTCTCAGGTTCTCATAATAAAGCATTTAGCATTTGCTTGATCCCATTTTCTCAGTTTTATAATCATTCGCAATTGCCGTAAGAATCCCACAACATCTGGTTGCGTTAATGAAACAACAGAATTTTAATACATGCAATTATTTAAGATCACTGTGCTGTCATAATCGTTCCTAACCGGGGGCATAAATCTAAGCGTTTCTTGCTTTGTTATGCTTATTCGAGAAAAATAACTTGGCATTAGCGTGAAACCCTTTAGACAACAAATGCAAAAGAGAAATGATTTATGGTTGGTTTATGTTGTTTCCATTTCCCCTTGATGGTGTGTGTGTGTGTGTGTGTGTGTGTGTGTGTGTGTGTGTGTGTGTGTGTGTGTGTGTGCTGAGGGGGATTTTAATCTTCTACGTCGAAACAATAGTGCTCCTTCACTACGTTTCACCTGCCAAACATCCCCTGCTTTACAGAGCAACAGATGGCGTCTCGTCAGGTCTGAATGCATGATTGATCTTGGGTAGCATGCACAAACACACACGTACGCTCACGAACGCACACGCTATCGCCACAATCTCCCTGAGCAAACCAGTCCCCGTGCTCCTGGAAGCGTGCCGACGTACCCTGGGGACCTCCAGCGTCACACCCTCTTCACTTCCAGTATCTCCCCAGTGAGGGTTGATTGAAGACTGGATAGATGAGGGGCCGTGTGTCCTCCTGTGCTGGAGACCCAGGAATGCACAGCGGTGTTTATTGTTTGATTGTCAGGGTTAGTGAAGAGGGTAATGATCAGAAATGGCATCTCATCAGCACACCACACCCACCATCTGTTCTTCTGAGGATGGAAGTAAATGGATGATAGTGGAGAAGAGAGAATTTTAAGTGAGCTGTAGATGGATAGAACTACATTCCTAGACATGCTTTTCATTGGATGAATAATATTTTAGCTATGTAATGTATTTTTATAATTTCTTTTTACATTTATATTATTATTCTAATTATATTTATATACATACAGAACAAAATGTGCACAAAATAGCATAAATACATTTTTTGTTTTATTAAATGTATACCCATTATTATGTAATATTTCCTAACCTTAACCCTTAAACTTAAATTTATATTCTATATTTAACCAAATCAACAAGCGGTAACTCCGTAAACATGGACCTTGCACTCTTCTGGAGTCTGGCAAACACGATGGCGGTGTCTCTGTTGTCACAGTTAAAGTGGTATTTACTTTTTAACTTGTTCTCCTCATAGGCTCAATGAAGCACGTGTCTTCTACTCGTATGCCCTCCAGAGGCTGCCAGGAGTTGTGCGGACGGGCAAAGTAAAAATTCCCATTGTTGATCTCATCAAGAACTCAACCCAAGAGGAGTGGAGGCCGTTTAACAAGTTAGTGCACACGAACCATTTAAATCAACCGTTGAGGCGTATCGGCGAAACCATTCATTTTATGTATTACAAACAATTATATAATGTAATTATATGGTATGGTGCATAATATGATATAACTGTGCGATACATTTATATAAATTGAATAAACAGTTGTCATTACTGTTATATAAACATCATATAATGTATATTAGAATAATTGTTGATGCACTTTAAAATATTAATAAAAATATATGCATTTATAGCTATTTAAAAGCACATGCTTTATGTTATAATGTTAAAGATTGATTATGAATATTGTATATAATGACCCTTTGATAGTTGCCTCTTGGATGTGTTGTGTTGTGTTGTTATGTAAAGATGATATTTTCAAAGAGATGTTATTCTATAACTATTAAAATAATTATTAGTATTAATATTGTTTGTTATTAAATATATTCATATAATATTACATATAGTCAGCTCTCTGTGTTTGTATTTAGGACGCATGTGTATATGTCTGATCTGGAATCAGCACTGCACTATTCTCTGCGGGTAGAACTGGCTGCTCACGTCACCATTAGTGAAGCTGATCTGACTGCGCTTAAAAAATACATTAATGTGCTGGCTAAGGTGAGTCACTAAACATAATCCTTCCATATCGTTCTCTATCAGAGCACTTCTATCAGCTGAGGACTTATTTGCTGTTCAATTGGCAAACCACTAGAGGGAGATTCGTCAAAATCTTTAAGACGTTTTCTATCCAAGATGTCTTTTTCTTGTAGTTTAGCACAGAAATTGTTAGCACCCTAAAGGTTTTCAGAAGGTACTGAATATGGCCATTTAGATGTTTTAGGGTGAAATTGTATTGGACTTAGTGGGGGACAAACAAGAATGTGTATAATGTGTAAATGTGTCTTTACACTAATGTGCAGTGCTGTATAGGGTCTGAGGATTACCCTTATAGTTTTGTCCCGGCCCACATTCATTGTTTATTACTGATGACAAAAATATTACACTTGTTTTAGTGGTAAAATCTTCACAACAGACTAAACGTTTTCATGAAGATCATTCAGGACATTTCTACAGTTGCCGAATCACATACAATAGCATCAAGAATGTGCGATAACACTTTAGTATAGGGACCCATTTTTACTATTACCTAGTTGCTTATTAGCATGCCTATTATTAGCATATTAGCTGTTTGTTAGTACTTATAAAGCACATCTTCTGCATGACCATGCTCTACATCCTTAATCCTAGCCAATACCTAAAACTAACAACTACCTTACGAAGTATTAATAAGAGACAAATTAGGAGCATATTGAGGCAAAAGTCGTAGTTAATGGTTGTTTAATAGCAAGAATTGGACCTTAAAATAAAGTGTAAACAAATGTGCTTTTACAGTTTGCTTAGTAATTTTTTAATAGCTTTGAACCAAGCCCTCTATTTTGTACTTTTATTATAATGACTTTATAATGATACTTCTTTGGAATTGCAGTGCAAAGCATTAGAATTAGTAAGCAAAACGTTAAATGTCTTTTGAAATTTTTTATATCAGATGTTTATTACATTAATGTGGTGTTTCATTGCATCCTCATTTATAATTTTTTTTGTGTATGTGCTGATTGGTGGGTCTCACAAATATAGCTACAGTTCATATTTCATCTCAAAATCAAAGAATTTGTCTTTTAGAAGGAAAAAATAGGAAATTGTAGATTATTTGTTGGACCAATAGTTCTTGCCAGTTTGGCATTACTTTCATTAAATGAAAATAATTTTTTTTTCATTTGATCTGGGAATTTCCTTATAATTTTTGTGAAATTCACTCAAATGATCATTCATGTTCTCCACCGGGCCAGACGCGTGCTGTGAATCTCTTTCATGAGGTCCAAGAGACAATGACCTTTTGCTGGCTTTGCTTCCGTCCAGCACAGCACTGCCAATCTCTGCGATTATGTAGGGCTCTCTGGGGAAAGTTTACGCAGATGCCTGGAGCAGTGGTGGGGGCCCCGGGCAGGCCTCCCATTAACTGTGGTTAGTTTTGTCAATATTCCCAGCTCCCTCTGGTATTCCAGTGTAAGCCCGGCCTCTTCAGAGTGTCCTTGCTGTTTTTGGCCCGCTCCTTTGAGCTGCCTTGTTAAACAGACACGCCGGCTGCATTAATTGACACTCTGTGAAGAGGAAGCGTTTAACCCCACTAAAGTAAAGCGTGGTGAGATTAATGATGGCAGGGAGGAACAAGCTTGCGTGCACACACACACACGCACACACACACAGTTTCTGTGATTCAGCTGTACAGAGGGTTAGAAACTGTTAGGTTGCTTGTAGGTTTTGGTACTTGAGAATAAGATGCTTGGAATGCAGATAGACTGATGTAATAGGATAATCGTGCAAATGTCACAACCTGCCTTCATATGTTTTTAGTTTGGCAGAAAGTTTTATTTAGACCCCATGCACTTGAAAATTACAGTTATATTAAAAAATGAATAAAAATACACTTCGATGGCACTGTGTGTTGCTTTGAATGAAAACATTTGCCAGATGCATAAAGGAACAGGTTTGGTTTATTAATTTATTTATGTAATAATTAGAATTCATATTTTGGAATAATATATGGTTTGTCTGATATGTTGGTGTTTTTCACGTTATTCATAATATGTACTAGGTTTGTGTATGAAGCTCATGTGCACAAATTAAAAATAATTGTGCTTTTTTTTTTAACTTACATGAACTTATGTTATAAACGTAAAATATATTCATTTGTTGCATTTTCTTACTAGTGAAGGTTTAGTAATTGCAGACGTGCTTATGTGTTCCTGGGTTACGCTGTTACTCATCGAGACTCGTGGCACAATCCGGATTTGTATGAATCTGAACTTGTATTTCAGGATTTAAGGAGTGGATCTTGGAAACATGAGAGCATTACAAAGAGGTTTTAGGATTAACCATCTTTATCCTGCTGTCCTGAAAGAGGCTTCCCGCTTTGTAAAGGGAGAGAATAAAATAAAGAATTCGGAGGCAATTTGAATTCCAAGCTCCATATTTTATAGGAGAGTGACCTACATTATTGACTTTCCATGACAGCATGACGGATTGTAAGGGCACCTCTGCAGTTTCTGTTTTGGAGACTCCTGAAATACACAACCCCTATTTTTTACTTGTTAAATGTTGATGGACAACCAGCCAGCACCTGTCATTCGTTCACACCATGATAACAAGGGAAGGTTTAAAGGGTTTTTACACGGCCCACTTGCATATGGGACCCATAGGACGAGTGAAGAGGGATTAAACCTGGGGCTTCTTCAGGGCCGACAGATGCCTTCTCTTCTGAAGCTCTACCTCCACAGCGAGACTGTGGTTTGTAGAATGCTGATACTAATCGGATTGGAGATGACATATTGCTCGGGTGAAGTGGATTGTCATGGTCCGGAGGGGAGGACGAGAGGAGGGTGGGGGTCTGAAGCAGTAAGGACAGTGATTGGAAAGGGCTGTTTGTGGTTTATGATCTATATGGTTGTTTAGGCAGATAGAATATGCAGAGGCTATATATACTCTTATGATTGACAGCATGCCGTTAAACTTGCAACTTCGTATGAAAACGACGGTGTTCCAGAAAACATGGTGTTCTGTAGAGTCGATGTTGAAGTACTTGACGTTCTCTCTCTAATGAGTCTCAAAAGCTCAATATCTCTAGAAACGGTTTTGAAGTTAACTTCCGGTCTGTGTTTGTTGACCAGTCTGTGTTTGTTGACCAGTCTGTGTAGTGGGTAATAGTAATAACTATTTATATTGTATATTAACAGTAATTTACATTAATATTTAATTGTATATTAATTTATTAAATAAACAATGTTGAATGGGTCGTGTAACTGTGTCGCATTTAAGTTTGGTGTAGTAACGGTTCTTCTACTGGTATCCCAAAATAATACTGTCTAGACATACGTTTAACTTGCTAGCTAATGTGATTTACTTGTTATTTCTTTTGCTTGTTATCAGAAATAATCTGCCGGGACTCTATACTTTGCGGATGTGTACCGAAAATTAAGATATTTCATATCTTTTTAGAGTTTCAGAAGAGATCTAATAATGTCACAAACTGAGCTCAGAGTTGCCAAGTCTGCATTAAGAAATTAATATAATGGAAGACTTAAGTATAAACCTACTCAAATCCAAATTATTTTACCTATACAGTCTGAATTCATTTTGCAGCTCCATACACAATGTACTTGTTTGTCTTATTTTTCCTAGGAAATTGAAGGAATAAAAGACAACTGAATACTCCATTAAATCACCTGAGCTATAAAAGAGCATCATTTGAGCAATAGAAGTTTCCTCTGGGTAGTGACCTCACAAGCCCTCGTTCAGTATCTTTCCGCAAAATATTAACATCCCCTGTTTATTAGTTTTTGTCTGTGTTTAAACAATGTCTTTTGTCGGAACTATCCCAGATTACCCCCATGTTAATAATGAGCTTTTCACACTAGTTTGAGGCCAGACCGGCACACGGATCTATTGGATGTCACGCACTCAGGGAAAGACTTGCAATTTTCTCTTTTTCCCACCTGTGCGACTCTGATTAGCTTTCCGCCTTGGCTGCGTTCTCTATGGTCGAATCTTCCAGATTAAGGAAACAAATCAGAATGGAGCGGGGCGTTGGGGTTAAGTAAATCTCTGCAAGGCCTTTTTAAGTGAGCTGCGTTTTAATAGAGATCCTGTTAGAGGGTGATGAATAGAAGGCCGCACCAAGCTGAACAGATGGCCGCAGGAAAATTGAAAAGACGCAGAGGCACAAATCAAAGAAAGGTGCACCTCTGGGATCCTGTGGGCGCTCAACACACACACACACACAAACCTTGGCTTGCTGTAATGTGGCTGTTTATGGAGCCGTGACGGAGTGTTAGTGTTGGCTTTGTGGCCCCAACTCAGACACAGAAATGTAAGGTCAGCACTGGCGTCCATCCAGGGCCATTGAATCTGTCCGTTCTCTCATGCCACACGAGTTGTGCTGGTCATTATTAAAATCACAGACGCACACTCACTTCTTAACACTAAAAACTCAATGTTGCTTTATAAAACCAAAACTATAACCAACATTTTATATTAATACCAAATATTTTAGGCTTTAGATTTTTTAAAAGTTACAAATGTCATGAAACACGAATTTAATTTTAATTGTGCACGACCTGTTAACATATTAAGCATTATACAATGTTTGTGGAGACTTTTTTAATGTAAAAATGTTTTGTTTGTGTAGTATTTCCCAGGCCGTCCATCTTTAAAGAGTGCATTGAAGGCTGTGGACAGCTGGTTACAAGAACAGAAGGGCACAGAAATCGAATACAGGGATTTTAAAGATGTGCTGGACAGTGTTGTACAGGTTAGTCTCAAAACCAAAGTTTGGTTTTCTTTTCCCATGTATCTTACAGGATCTTACAGGAATAGTTCACCAAAAAATAATAATTCTTTCATTATTTACTCACCCTCTTGTCATTTCAAACCTGTATGACTTTCCTCCTCCTGCAGAACACAAAAGAACGTATTTTAAAGAAAGTTGGTAACCGAACAAAAGCGATACCCATTCATTTCTATTCTATGGACACAAAACTAATGCACGTCAATGGGGACTGCCATTGTTCGGTTACCAACATTCTTCAAAATATCTTCTTTTGTGTTCTGCAGAAGAAAGAAAGTCATACAGGTTTGAAATGGCAGCGTTTTCATTTATCCCTTTTACACCCAGATATTTGAAATTGTCAATCATATTTGAAAAGGTAAGTTGTCAATACTTTGACGTACACATTTCTCAATTTAGATTTGGGTCATGGGGTCAGAGTATTGAGATACTGTCAATCATGTACATTTATTAATAAAAACATGCACAATATGAAGCCATTTTAAATTAGCTTAAAATGAAAAACCTGATAAAACATGCATAAAAGTGTAATAAAAAGTTGTTTACACTATGTTTATTTACAAGAGTATGTAATGTTGGCATTATGCAGGAGTTCACATACCTATACACATCATACACTCTGTGGAATAGTTAGTGACATCATTAGCTTTTAGCCACCCAATCAATGAATCAATGAGGAAGTAGGAAGGAGTCCCGTTAGGAAATGCGCTGGTGTCATCAGGATCATTGCCTCTTATAGACACACCCACCAATCAACAGCTGAGTGACAGGACACTGAAGAAACTGACCAATGACCAACTGGATTCATCCCAAGCCACACCAAAGAGTGTAATGCTATTTGATATTGGGGGTTCTTTATATATTCAGGCATATATGATGAAATATGAGCAGAAATGATTTTAGTTTTAACACTCATACCTGCTTTAATTGCAATACCCATATCACTTCATCTGAGTGACTGAAAACAACATTGATTGACTTTGATTGATTCTTGTCGTCTAAGTGCAACACAAGTCAATTGTGACTCTATGTTTGTGTGTGTTTGTTTTCAGACGAGTGACGCAGTGTTGCCCGAAGGTGTGCGATGGGTGGGCTGCCAGGGATCTCAGGCCCGTTACCGTGGTTACCCCTGCTCTGTGTGGACCCTCTTCCATGTGCTCACAGTGCAGGCTCAAGAAACTGGCAGTCCAGGTATTAAAAGAATGCATAGCACTAGACCTCAATGAGTGAAGTGGCTTACAATTTATTATGGGATATACCTTATTTCTTTGGCCATAATTTGACCTTGTAGGATTTGAAACTATGGTCTTTGACCACTTTATAGTTAACACATATAAAACAACACGGTCATCTTAACATCACCGACAAGCACACGACAATGTGTGGTTTTTGTTATACAGTAGTGGCAAAAGTGTCATCCATTTTAAAGAATGTTGGTAACCAAACAACGGCGGTACCCATTTACTACATTGGTTTTGTTTTCGTACAATAGAAGTGAATAGGTTTCACTGTTGTTTTGTTTACCGACCTTCTTCAGAATAGTCGTACAGGTTTGAAATGACAAGAGGGTGAGTAAATGATGACAGATTTTTTTATTTTTTAGTGAACTTTCACTTTAAGGGGGGTTGGCAAGCAAATGCAAGCTTATTAAGTCAAGACCCCCTGAAAATGACTGGTGTAGTCAAAACCAAAAGAGGATCAACCAAATATTAATGACTTTTTTAATTAAAGCCAATGTATGCTTTATTTGCCATTTTTCAATCCATTTTTAGCTATATTATAATAAAACCCATATTCTATGATACAATGTGTTTTTTTTTTTTACATTTTGCCAAATTATATTTTTTAGTTAATATGCCTCTTATCAAGTTTTCATTATCATACACCTTATGTTTTGATGGTTTAATTTAACCTGAAGGGGAATTCAAACCAAATATTGTACAAATATGACCTGGGCATCACTTTTAGCCACTACTGTTTTTTAGCCACTTTTGTTTACCTATACTGAATCTCACTTCTTAGACGAAGCAATGAAACATCATTCAGTAGGCATGTGACCAATGACTGATTTGTTTCACCTTGTTGAGCCAAAGATGCTAATCTTGTTTATAGATTTAAATATTTTAAGGACAGATAAATTTAAATCCAGTTCTTATTTTGGCTTTTCGGTGACCTCTAAATTAAGGGGTGTCATCGGCTGTCCTCTGCCACATCCTCCAAGGCCCATCTGAGTCAGATAAACCCTGTCTATTGTGTGAAGAGGGCCGGCACGCATCTGCATTGGCTCTGTGTGTGCTGGGGGCTTTCTCAAGCGTTTTGTTTAAAAAATGTTCACCTCAGTCTTCACACCAGAATGTCACATTCCAGGAAGTTGTTGTATGTAGGAGAAGTAATTGTTTGTGGGTAAAAGAGAGGGGGATTTGTTTAGATTATTAGAACTGGAAGGGTTAATATAAGACCCAGTGAACACTACTCCTCCACTAACACTTAATCCAGCAGCTTACAGCGGGCGGAAGGACAGGGGGCATGCAGATGCGTGTTTGTGTGAGTGTGCGGATGGACAGGGGGGTCACGTAACCTGCAGATGGAAGGGCAGGGATGGTGTCTCCATCTGTCCATGCACTGGATTATGGTTGTGTCCACCAGCTATACGAAAAGAAAGAAGGTCCGGTGTACTAAACACAGCATTAAACTAACCCACAGAGAATTCTGAGTCCTGAGACCTGCTGTGGCCTGTCTTTACCATTTGTTGTGTTTAAAAGAGTAGATTTATGAAGAATAGTGTAAGGAAATCTAGGGTCAGTAGGTTGGGAAGTTTGTAAACTGTTTGTTGTGTCTCTGAATTAGGCAGAATTCTGAAGTTTTGCATTCATAGTGAAGTTTTAGGGGAATATTTTGTTTAAATGTTTGCTGTTTTGTCTTTATTTTTTTTACCATTTACATGAATATTTATGCATTTGCCAAACACTTTCATGTAAAGAAACTTACAGTGAATATACATTTTTATCTTGTACGTGACTCAAACCTAAGATCTTTGCACTGCTAACACAATGTTCTACCCCATTTACAAAGTAATGAATTGTAAATATATTTTAATATATGATATATGGCTCATGATATAGAATATCCGGATCATAGATCATAGCATTCTTGAATCTGATAAAGCATGGCGCTGGTAGCCAATGGGTTTGTATATATTTTTTGGATCAAAATTATCAATTTTTTCTTTTATGCCAAAATCCTTAGGATATTAATTAAAAGATATTTTGATTCATACCATAAATATATCTAAACTTTATTTTTGTGAGTAATATGCTATGCTAAGGACTTTTTCCCCCAATATTTTGATTTTCTTGCGACCTCAGAATCCACATTTTCAAGTATTGTCCTATCCTATTCAGCTATTAGATGATGTAAAAATCTCAGTTTTGCTGTCACACCACATGGTATGGTTTATTTTCCAACTACCCATAAGTGTATATCATTTAAACATATCAGGGGAAAAAATGCTTTTCCTATATATATTATTTTCCTTTTCTTTCTATCTCTCAATGTCAGACCCGCAGGAAGTGTTGCAGGCGATGAGAGGATACGTCAGAAGTTTTTTCGGGTGCAGGCCGTGCGCGAGTCACTTTGAGAGTATGGCTCAGGAGAGCATGAATAAGGTGACCTCACTGTCTGATGCCGTCCTCTGGCTGTGGTCTCGACACAACCGCGTCAACAACCGCTTGGCAGGTGGGGGATTTTACATCTGTACAATGGAACCATAGTCAAACATTTTTTTTCAGCTGTTTCCAAAGTCATTTTATTTATTTTTTTATATGTTAAACTGTGGTTTCAGTGTCCACTGTATGTATGTAATGTCAGATTGTAAACAACAAATCATTCTGATGGTTGAGATTATTCAGTTCTGTCTCTCCTGCTCATAGTGTAGAGAAGGAGCAAAGAGGGGAGCACACCAGGAGGTTTTGGGTGGATATTTCCTATCCAGAGCAGCGGCTTCCATTTAAATCCCTTTAATTCTGCGATCCTCTGAGCAGACACCAGCTGTCCTGTTCTCCTCCATCCACCTCTCTCTCTCTTTCTTTCTCTTTCTTTCTGTCTCTCTCTGTCTCTGTGATGTTTGTTTGAAGTCGTAATCATTCATTTTCCTTTAGCTTTTTTACCTTACAATTTCAACTAGAATTTTCCATTTTAACCAGCTATGTAGAACTGGCTACATAGTTGACATTTCATAAATAAAGTCTTAGTTATCTCTCTGACAACTTAACAACTCTCAGGGCTGTTGTCCATAAGGGCTATAAAGGGAGTTGGTTGCTTCTCTTCACACTTGGTTAATTCATTTGTTTGTCCCCATTTAATGTCTCCTGCCTCTTTAGCGTCTGTCCCTTTCCCAGCCACGAAGTCATGAATAATTGGACAAAAGTCCCACATGTGTGTCTCACTAAGGCTCTGTTGTGGTCCCGGGTCCCCCGTCACTTCGGCTGATTAGGTCTCACTGTCTCTTTTGTCCCGAGGGAGTCGTTTCCTCAGCTTGACAATTGATATAGCGACAGTGTCTTCTGCCAGGGGCACGCGGCCCTTTATTCCCCAGACGTCCACGACAGCAGGTGGCACACGCCGCGATAGCGGCGTCAAGCCATCCACTGCTTTGTAATCCTTAGCTCAAGTGGTTAACACAGTGTGTGTGTGTGTGCGTGCGTGCGTGCGTGCGTGCGTGTGTGTGAGGTGGGTGGCACTCCTCCTCCCCCTCCCACCCTTTGTTCCTCTTACTGTTCCCCAGAGGGAACCACCTCCTCCTGATCGTGTGCCTCTTTAGTAGGTCCCTCCCACTCACACACACAGTTAACCAGGCATGAATAGTGGCTTATTAGTATCACTGCTGCACAATTAATTTAAATGGCACAAGGGCCAAAGCAACAAGCCTCACTGCTGCCACTTGTCGAGAGAGAAGCATGTACAGAGGATAAATACATTTTGAAAAGCATTTATGTTTCATTTCCTCTTTCTTTGGTTTGGTTTAAAATGGAATTGCTTACTCTGTATATACTACATCCAGTATGGACTGTGTACATTATTTAGGTGATCAGTTATTTTTAATACATTTTTATGATCATGATATTATTTAGCATTTTTATTGCTTTTTTGTGTAAAACACAATGTATAGGGTATGCCGGGTTAATGTCAGGGTGTTTGCTAGGATGTTCTGAGTGTTGCTAGTGTATGCTGGGTGGTTGTCAAGGTGTTGCTAGTGTGTGCTGGGTTGTTGTCAGGGTGTTGCTGGGTTAGGGTTAGGTTAGTCATAGTAAAATATATCTTCAAAGCTGTTTATAAATACATTATTTACAGTGTACAGCAATGTTAGTACAAATAGTATGATGGTATGCCATTTCCAGAATCCCCTTTGTAACCCAGCTTCCTCTATCCCCCCACCACCCGTCTCTTAAAAAACCAAGGAGAGGATTAGTCTATATGTTTGTTTTGCATTCATCCAGTGGAGACTTAAACAGTTCTGTAATCCCCTCCTCCTTCCCAAGTACTTGTTCCTCTATACGCAGCAGCCCCGCCTACTTTTCGGCACTCGCATTCACTCACGCTCACCCCAACTGTCCCGCGTGACAGCTCCGTCTCTATTTACGCGCATGAATATTAATGCACACTCCCGGCAGGCTTTTGTATCAGTATGAACAGGGCTAGAGCTAAAGTCACCCCTGCGCCGAGCGGCTCCATGATTAAAAGTAAAATCGCAGCAGGCACGGCATCACCCCGCGCCCAGATACGAGTGCTGTCACGAACGACGTGCGAAGACCTTTGGGTTCCCGTAGACACGTAGTAAAATTGATGTATCTCTTATGTAAAGTGCGGTATGCAGAGTACGTCCACACATGCATATATACATCAGATTAATCTGCGTAAGAGATGGGGGGATGTAAACTAACCAACGCCGGAGCGTCCCGCGACATCCGCCACAAGCAATTTATTAGCAGATGCCTCCGTCTGGGTGCCACTGGGGGGAGGGAGAGGAAAGCAAAACATCTGAAGAGAGAAAGAATAGTAATTCATTAAAGGGAAAGCTGAAGCTCAGAGGTGCCGGCTCTCGTATTCAATTTGGAGATGGTGGCATGTTCGTGGTGGGTGTAAAGAGAAGAGGTTGGTCGCACGTGCATTCCCAGATCATGTCCACTTCAACCTCATCTATTATCTTCATGATCCTCCCACCGGGAGAGCCCACAGGTCTATTGATCATGTCTTTAGGCCTGTCACACAAACACACCCACACACACACACGGCACTTACACTTACGCTCATGCATATACTCACAATAATACTGATGAGTTATGTCACCCACACAAACAAGATGTTGTTTACCTGAAGTGATCTGAACAAAAGTGGTCAGGCAAAAGGCTTTTTTAGTGTAGTGTATGGTTGACAGTGTGTGGTGTCTGACCACATCAGGACACGTCGGCTTTACCATACAAATGCGAAGGGGTCACATCGTAAATGAGGCCTAATGCTGCATTCCAGATCAGATTTATTACAGACGCTTTCAAAGCAACAATGTTGCTGCGCATGCACGCTTTTGTGGCCCAAATTTCCGGCACACATCCGCAACGAACCCTGTAGATTATTTCTGATAACAAGCCAAAGAAATAACAAGTAAATGACATTAGCTAGCAAGTTAAAAGTATGTCTAGTCAGTATTATTTTGGGTTACCAGTAGAAGAACAGTTACTTGGCTAAACTTAAATGCGACAAAGTTACATTAACCATTAAAAAAATATACTTATAAAATTAATATACTATGAAATTCAACAAATTGTTTAATACAATTATTAAACCATAAAATATTAATTAATATAAGTAAAATATAAAATATAAATAGTTATATTATTAGCAACTAGTTAGATTGACCATCAAACGGAAGTTAACTTCAGGCTGCAGACATTTGCGTCCGAAAAAACCCATTGTAGTTGTTTTTTTATATTTTGAAAACACTTATTTTTATATTTGTAGTTTGCTAATATTAGTTTATTTTTAACAATTGCATTTCTTTTGTCATTTTATTATTTCTTGATTTTTTGTTTTTTAGATTCCTATATAACTTGGGTAACACTTTACATTGTGCTATTAGTTACCATTAGTAAATGCATTAGCTAACATTAAATAACAATGAACAATTTTGTTTTTCAGCATTTATTATATTCAAATATTGACCCTTAAGACTTGTTTTGATGTCTGGACTCCAAGGTTTTTCATTATTTTAATATTTAAGAGAGACACTAATATTATATGTACTTACTCATTACTCACTGATTATTGTTTATTTTTGGCCCAATTGTGCTCTTTTTTTTATCATTTCACACAGGAGACCTTAGCGAGGACCCACATTTCCCCAAGATCCAGTGGCCTCCTCCAGAGTTGTGTCCCAACTGTCACAGTGTAAAATGGTCCGGCGAGCACAACTGGATCCAGGAGCAGGTCTCCGCTTTCCTCCAAAACTTCTTTTCCTCTGATCGCATCCTACCGGACTACCTGCAGGACGAGACCCATGCTCTCATCCATCAGAGAAACCGGCTCACAGCCGCTCGGATGGAGAAAGAAGCGGCCCGTGGGGCGGAGAGAAGGGCTCGAGACGTCCATCCTGCTTATCCGACAGATGAACCCCAGGAAGATGAAGAGGAGGAGGAAGAACCAGCTCTGGAGGAACAGGCTGGTGAGCAGTACCCTGTCGGGATAGAGGGAATGGAAGGTGACGGAAAGGGCAGGACCTCTAACCAGGAACCTTGGGAGAAGCCACATGGGGAACAGAAGCGGCCGCAGTCTCCACGCAAACCGAGAATTGTGGGCTTGAAGCTCCAGAAGACTCAGGAGGACATAGTAGACTTGGACTCCTTCGTCAATCAACACTACAAAGTTAAAGCTAAAGTCCGTAGTGATGCATCCATGTCGAGCGTGGTGCGGCAGAGGAGTCTCCAGAAGCAGGATGATACGGAGGATTTCCAGTTTGAGAGAGGCTGGAGGGTGAAGCTAGATCTGGGCAGTCAGGAACAGAACCTCGGTGTTGGGGTCGGGATAGAGCCGTACCCCAGATCCCAAAGCAAACACTGGATGTCACTGCTTGGTGTGGGATTCTCTAGATTGGATGTGAGCTTGTGTGTCCTGCTGTATCTTCTCTCCTCCATGTGTCTGTTAGCCATGTATCTGTATTTTAAACTGAGGGTTAAACTGCGACGTGCCAAGGTGTCTCTTCCTTAGGTGTCAAAACAAGCTTTAATAATGTCAGGAATGAATAATAATATGTGACTGTTGCAGGGTTTGACAGCTTTGGCTTCAGAAATCGCAAGCTGTCGAAGTGCTGTTTTTAATTTGATGGTAAATAAGATGGGATTATGAACACAATTCCTCAACATTTTATGGATCCTGTACTTGTCTGTGGTGTTTTGGAATTTTTGAAATTTTGACAAATGTACAGTCCTTAACGTCTGCTTGTTTTACAGGAAATATGACCACTCATCGAAAAATTTTACATGTTTTTAAAGGATCAACAGTTTTGTATAAAACTTTCTTAAGTCATCTACATTTTAATGTGGACACCAATTGACTATATGTATATGTGCCTTTTATGATCAAATAAATTATCTTATGTTTTAAAAAATTTACTTTTTAGAGTGACTCTGCACAAGCAGCTGGAATAATCATGATCAGACACATCACGGTTTCTAGATACACAACAACTAAACTTATTATTACTTAAATGGTGTGATTTGTTGCGTAAAATCCAATAAAATTATTTTTGCTAAAATCTTCCATCTTGTGTACTTTTTTTTAAACCTTAGGTTTTGGTTCTGGTATGATATCAGGTACGTCTCAATTGACACTTTCTTGTAACTTATTGTTCGTGTGTGTTAATAAAATAAGTTTTGTGGCTATGGACAATCGACCAAAATGTATACCGTTGCTGCATAGCTCCCTTTCTCTCTGTAACAGATGGTAATATGTGGGATATAAAGAGTAAAGAGAATGTAAACATGATACAGAGTGACACTATGATTGAATCTTTCCGAAGTCTTAGCATCATTTACCGTATCAGTGTCTTCACTGCCATGTGTGTGTGTCTTCGTGAATAGATCATGTTTTGTGTTTAAGGGTGTCGGGGGACGAGGACTGCTCGGATAGGGGTGAGCGGGCCTAGGGTGGAAGAACAAGCCTGTTGCCATCTGGACTTTTTTGCTAGCTAAATCCTAACAATTTCATTGGGATTATAGCAAGTGAGTAATCCTGCTTTCCTTTGGGTCTGCGGGAGATTACCACGGGGATTAGCCCCCACCCGATAATAAACTTTATTAAAACGCAATCGGCTTTCAAGGCCTCTTCCCTCACACACTTGGATGTTGCCTGTGCCCGGGAGGGGGTGTGACCCCGGAGGGAGAGGATCTAAGAAGGAACGCTGAAAGACAAGGGTCTTGAAGTGTTCCAGATTATAGGCTCAGATGAAGGACACCATTGCTTGATCTTGAGCTTTAGGGTTTTCGTGGAAATCCAAGCTCCGCCCCTTTGTCCCACTTTGCCCCTTTCTCTGCCATTCTTGTTTGAAGATGTGTCATCTGTGTTTAGATCAGCTGATAATACAATCACAACATTTTCTGAGTTCATTTGCGTTCTCAGAAAAGTGCCAAGACCACCTTAGCGCCTTTAATTGGCAGAATTGGCAGACTTGTACATCAACTCCAGCTCTGTTTGAACGCTTTACATTTACATTTATGCATTTGGCAGAGGCTTTTATCCAAAGCGACTAACAGTGCATTACAAGTTATACATTTGATCAGTATGTGTGTTCCCTAGGGATCAAACCCAAGACTCTACTGAACACCGAAGTATCCAATTCCGCTCGTGCGGCTGTACAAATCGGACTTTCAACAGAAGATGTAATATGCTTTCAGTACCGAGCCAGACTCGAGTCAGGGACCTGTGCCATGAGGACAATGGAACAATAGGGACATCTCCACCCCCAACCAAAACAGCAGAAAGCAAGGGTAAAACATCACCTTGCAGCACTGGTGCTGTGTTCCATAAATTAGACAATGTTGGGTTTTATTGCCGAGGCCCTCCAACATGTACTCTGCACGTTTATGGCCTATCACACACTGGTATTAAAATGCTGGACAGGTTTGATTCTGCTGTCATACCACTCTGGTTTTAATAATACAATAAAGTATCTGACACAAGCTTGCAAGGTGTAGACGAACTGAGAGTGAATTACTTTGGTGAAGAGAGGAAAGGGTTAATATATGGTTATATATGATAGTTAATGTATGCAGTGACCCTGCTGGATGTTATATTTAACCCTAAAGCAGGAGCCTCTTGTTTTACTACCGTAATTCCTCCTCGTCCACAATATATGTTTTGTAGATGTAGCACTCATCGCCTGCTTTCATGCTTTCGGTCAGAATGTGTGGAAGTTGACTCAAACGTTTATTTAAACATTTATTAACTCAAAATCGTTATTTTCTAGTTGCTTATATATGGTATTTTGATGCAGGTTTGACAGTTTTATCAGCAGCTTATGGCTGTATTGAGGACATAATGGTAATTATAGTAGTAGTTTTGTTTCATGTAAACAAATATATTATTATCATTAAATAGAATTGACTTTTTTTTTAAATGTTGTTACAAATAACTATATAACTATAAAATCCTGAATTACTATGCACATAAATTCCATATAATGAGCTTTTTATAAGCCCCTCAAATCTGGTTAAAAGGGTTTTATTTATGTATTTAATATAAAGAGATTATATTGTTTTGTCTTATTTTCAAAATAATTTACCAAAAGGTGGGTCAGCAAAGCTCTCTAAATTAAGACTGTGTCTTTGCTGACCTCAGATCAGTAGTTTCGGAGTGTCTGAGACTAGCATGAGATCATCTTTAACCCTAAGAACATTCTTCTCATTCCAATGTTAAAAAGATGAGTTTGGATGGATTCCCAACAATGTCCATCAACATGCGTTAATGAAGTAGAATGAACAGAATTGTCAGGAAATGGAATCACAATGGAGACCCTTTAAAGATGTTCATCAGTGTCTTTTCTTGTACTTTAATCTGTCTTCGAGGAGACACATGACCTTAAGATGTTGTCAACTATTTGGATCATTTTGTGATTGTGTCAAAGTCATGCAACACATGTTAACCCCAATGCAACTAGTATAATTAATTACAAATGTGCATTCAAAAATAGGCCACATATTAAGTACATGGTGTATATAAATGTATTCAGTACTGATCTAATTACATGAGCACTTACATTAAAAGCGTCACATTTTTTAAATGTAACACAGTAGAAAAACATGCATGCGATCATTGTTACACGAGCCCACTTAAATACACGTAAATAAAAGTATCGATTACTAAACCAAGTAAAAACATTAATGGGGAAAAGGGATCCTTCATTGTTTAATGGTAAGCCTAAGGTGAAGCAACGTCGCCTTTAATTGAATTTCCAACCTAAGCAGGATTTACCCCGTTAGCCAATTATAATGTATTAGACTGCGTGAACCTCTCCATCCCTGACACGGTGGACAACAGCCAGCCGTTACTGTGTTGACTGGCGCATTTTTGACCTGTAAAAAGAGTTTCGTGATGCGAGAAAAAGAATGTTTTAAACAGTCGGACACTGTTTTATTCGCTTAAACAATGCCAAACGTCGTCCTTCAACTAATTACGTAAATGGACAGGACCTGTCAGGAGACAATAACTATTCCCTAATAGAATTTGCCCCCAAGTGCAATTTAATTTTCTCCGTTGCCCTCTCTTGAGGTTTCTTTCTCTGTCTTTCCTTTGCAGGGATAAAGAGCTTCTGACATTGATGTTCCAGCCTGAAGCTTTATTTACTCTGTACGAGGAGGGGAAAATAGCAGACAGATGTAGGCAGGTAAAATGTTTCCTTTAGTCTTGGTTTGGATTTATGAAATGAAAATTCTAAACGAACTCTGCGTGCGCTGTCCGACCTGCGCGGTGCTGAAATTTGCATGCGACTCTTGCGCTGTTTCTGGAGTTGCTCGGTAGGTCTGCATGACGTTCTGTTCGCTCGTTTATAACCGACTGTGGACCTGTTGTGTGCTGCGACCTGATGTGGTGCTTCTTTTACAGACGATGCATTATTTGTCCAATGAAGAAAGGAGAAACATTTTTACCTACGATATACGCCGAAGCGCAAAGCGTTTTTGCCACAAAGAATGTTGTTGTAGTAACCGCTCTTACGGAATTAAAAAATGTATTAGTTTGTTTAAGTTTACGCTATTGTATCATGTATAATGTTTATAATAGCCTATATGTAGTTTATATAATGTGTTTTATCTAGCCTAGCCAATGGAATAAAAGATTGCATTGTTTTGGTTGTTTTTGTTCAAATGTAAATCCTTATAATTGTGTATATACACTCCTAAAAATAAAGGTTCCGGGTAAATAAGTGAAAGATTCTACATACCTACTAGAAAAAAAGTGACTTTGACTTCAACCAAAAATGTTTCTTCTATGATTATTTTTTAAGAGAGCTGCTGAATTGGGTGTTTTTAAAATTGTATTATAAAACACTTTCCAAGAATTTTCATTTCATAAATATAAGAATATCTCATTTTTGTATTCTTCATTGGCGTTTTGTTTGTGGCACCAATCATATGAATAGCGTGATTAAAATGTTTTAGTGACACAGTTTTTATGTTTGATTTGTCCAAATATAAGCTCGATGACCTCGCTTTGGAAGGTTCAGGGGTTCAAAGCTGATATATCAATGATCGCGTGCACAGGCCTGTGTTTCTACTGATATGATGGATCAGCATCTCCCTGATGTCAGAATGCGAATACTGTGAAATATTGATAGTAATTAGAGGTGGCCAGGTCAGCGGCAATGGCACAGGAGTCTCACCCCTTCTCTGAATTATAGTGCACAGGTCTCCCATTGTTCGGACACATGCTTATTATTGCATTTTATGGTGGTCCATTTTATTTAAGATCCGAGTTATTGAAATTGCAAAATAACCGTGCGAGCGTGCAAAAGCCCTCCACTATTCGTAGATTAATTTATTTAATCGTGCGGCAAAACATTGATGCTTTAAGAGCATTTGCCCCTGTCCTGTTTAAGTAAGACTAAATTCACATTGTTCACAGAGTAATTGAATCATCTGCATTATAACCTCGTCATAATCAAAATGGAAATCAAAAGCATGGCCCGGGATGTCACCCTCATGTTGGTCCGGTGAAAGGGAAGCTGGTAAACCTGGTGTGAGTAAAGCTTAGGGCGGCTGTGTTTTCCACCTCCGAGCTGCGCTATTTAATCAGCTTGATGATCGCTTTCATCTAACAAAATTACATTGGAGCCATTAAGCAAGACTGTGGACTCGAGATAATCTGACTTTGATGACATCCACGTCTTATTTACATATCTCTGTAACATAGGTAGTCATAATTTATAGAGTTTACTACATTTTACACAGGCAAGATCATCAGGGATTTGCCTGCATTGGATGACCCTTACAATAGGTTGCATATTTGCGTTTGCGTATAATATAGTGTGTGCTTGTCTGGTATTTATAGAAATAGAGATTTAAACACATAAATTGAGATATATAGGCTAGATGACCACAGTCTGGCTCATTCTCCATAGGAGGTTGCTTATCTCTGAAACTGTGTTCCCTGCTAAAACAGCTGTTTGAAACAACTGGAACAGCCAACAACAATAGTGTTCTTCAAATTTTGGAAATAAAAACTGGCGTTAGGGTGGTAGAGGTGGTATCCACCCTAAATCATATTAGGTTCTAAGAATTTATCATTAAATCCATCTTTGTTGAAAAGAGGTATTGTTTTGGTGTAGCCACCTGCTTTGTAGGAATAGGGTCATGTGAGATATCATTACAGGAATTGTATGATAAATTAGAAATGGTCAAAAACGACATACTGACAAGCATGTAGTAAATTGTTGATAGAATAGAACGTTTTTGAATGCACGTAATTTATTATTTGAAGTATTTTTCAATCCAATTTCTAAGATGTTATTAGTTGTAAACAATGTGATTAACATGCTGTGTGAATTAAAATGACAGTAGCCTATTTCGTGCACTTTATGTTATTTTGTTACTGCATATGCTATATAAATTGTAAATAATATTGTAGCTAAATAATACATATTGTACAAGTTAGATATACATTTTTGTAAGGGTGCAGGTAAGACGATGGTAAAGGCGACGTGGCAGCGCTGCATCCTGAAGCTTGTTTTATTTAACCTGTGACTGAGCTCGCGAGCTCACACGGCGCATTACGGTTTCCTTGAAGAGAATTGAAAGTGAAAATTGAGTTCATCTCGCTTGATCTCCACTCCCTCCAGAGGGAGAAAAGCTAGAATGAAACGAGTCCTGTCAGGATCGACTGTGTCGAGACTGCTAATAAACAAAGTAAGATCTCTCTTGTGTTGGTATTTTAGCAGCCGTTTTCTCAAATTAGGCCTTGCTGGACAACAGCAGCTCATTTATCAATTTCAACAACTAGGCTAATTTGTCAATTTCGAAATGAGATTATTATGGTTCACTAGTATAAAAAAAACATTCTAATACAGCACATCTATTCGATGTGCAAAAATACAGACAAAATAGCTTATCAAAGCTATACCGAAATAAAACGAATTTGTTTATTAAATTATTTTAGGCTTCTGACCCCCTTGCCGTTTATAAGAACGTTTTAAAAAGACTCTCGAGCTTCAAGTGACAGTGGCGACCCTCTATTTATTATCATCCCGCCTCCTTGGGGGCATTTTGGAATCGTCATCACTTCCTTATCGCTTTTTCTACTTACCTGAGAGCGCCGTCCGCACAAGTTCCCTCCTCTCTCATCCTCGCCCAGGCCTTCCATTGGCCCCCGGGGGAGTGACGTCACGGGCGCCCCTGCAGTGTGAATGAATCAAGCGGTTGTGTGACACACAGCGAAAGAACTCGCGATCCCGAACTCATGAGCGAGCGCCAGACAATTTCACGAGGATAGCGACAGGCGCGAGGACACTAAGGACACTATCTTGGGAGAAAACGACACCGAAATTCGTATCGGTTTATGCACGTCGGAGATACAAGACCTCCGTGTTTTTAGCGTGTGCATGTGCGCGTTTTGTCGGGCTGGATGAAAATGATGCAAAGCGCGGCGGTGTTGCCCAGCGAGAGCGCGGTGAAGGGTCTGCCGGACATTCTCGGAGTGCCACTGCAACGTAAGTGCTTTTCCTCTCCTTATATCGATTAGTTCATCAGAGAATTGGCAGGCCTCCTCCGGCCGTCTGCAGGCCACCACTGTGGAATAACATAGCATTTAATTAAACTCCAGTGGGGGAAATGATAGCCTACTATGTAGCCTAATTGAAACGATCTGCATGGTAAAAATAAGACATAGGAATCGAAAACGCGTGTAATTTAAAACAAAATATATTATTAATCTGTAATTGTTATGCAACATCATTTCATTAGATGGATTGGATTCCTACTACTATGTTATGATCAGAACTGAAATTGGGGATTTTTTCCCTCGTGTAATCGTGAAAATGCTATGCTTTATAATATTAATATATAACAAATATGCAAGCACTGTTTTAAAACAGACAAGTAGTTTAATCCGGTTTTAATGTAACTCAGTGGTTTAATGGAACAGAGCGCATGCTATGATATCCCTATTCGTTTTCATTGTCCTAATGAAATATAGATTATCAGACCGTTATGACAGCGCTAGAAACATGAACATTTTATTTCAAAGCACGGAATTGCCTATTATCTTCGCATCTGGTCCTTATCAATCGCAGGTTAATCTGTGTTAGGCCTGTATAATCTGATTTTGCAGCTTGAATTGGATAAATTCCTGACCTAATTATTCATAATCTAGAAAAAATGTACAGATGGAACAGCAGACTTTAAACTATTGTATTACCCGTTTCGAATCTAAAAAGAAAAATATCTGATTCATTGTAAAACCACCAATGGTCTAAAATCCTTTGCAAAAGAAATCAGCTGTATTTAATCTGATCATTAAAATTACGGAAACAAGTATTAGCAGTGTTTTTATTTATTTTAGGACGAAACGAAAATAAACGAATTTTACATAATGTTTAATTGGTTGTATTGTCTGTCGAAAGATTAATTTCCTTAAATGATAGTAGATTAAAAGATACTGCTACTCAATCCCCCCCTGGTGTATAAATGATGGCTTAAATGGAGATTATTTTAAGAATAATCTGCCCTTGCGGTATGGATCTAAACATTATTATCCAAATGAATAAGGTTAATACAACATATGGGTAATTATTAATTATTATCTTTTAGAAATAAAAGCATCTATAGAAAGTGAGATTTAAATTAGCCATTTAATTCACAAGGAAGAAAAAAGTGAGTAAACATAACAATTATTTGTTACAGAGAGCAAAGTAATACATTTCAGATGCATGCCGTGATGATAGTACTGGCCTAAAACATGTTTAAGAGTTGTTGTCAGGGCACACATCTTTTAAATGACTGCCTGAACAAATCATCTTTACATTAAATGAACGTTTGGAGATGAACAATTAGAAGCAGTTCACGAGCGGCGACGCTGCGCGAGTCAAGTTCTCAGAGCGCTGTTCATTCAGCACCACCCATATATATATATATATATATATATATATACCAGACCAACATGTTTTACACTAAAATACTGTAGGGCTTTATAACTTACAAATAAAAACTTATATTTTAGTGACTGTAACACACTCTCATACAGGCCTACTCTGCTCTGGCACTCATGTTTGCACGACAAACATAATTGTAAGTTGTAATGGAAGTCATTTGCCATGTGATTTTACATATTGACTTGGTCACGCATTCAACCATCCGCTGATGGTACATTTTTTCTTTGATAAAATTCAATTTCTGTTGTGTCACAATAACAGACCTATTTCTCATTGTTTACTAATTATTGAATCCATAAAAACTGCACGTGTGAGAATACGATGACAAAATAAATGGAGGATCATAGGTCAAATATCGATAATAATAATGTCATATTAAAAACAAATTGCCATGATATTGTGAGTTAAAGACGTAGTTTGCTCGTACTTGTCAAAAACATCATATAGGCCTAGACATTTTTTTACTTTTTAAGCTAATTGCATTTTGTATCATTTTATTTTACGTGGAATTTGAATTTGCTGTATACCGATTGAGTTTTTGTTTTGTTGGAGCACATCTAGGCTACTTGAGCATCAATAATTTAAGTGACAGGCCGTCCCTGTTAAAGAATCGATGGACCAGTTATATGATTTTAATCTCAATGTCTTCTTGTCCTCGCCTGTTCTTTTCTGAGATATTGATTATTTACCATTAAATGGGCATCTTTCCTCACCTGTTCACGACTTACCTGTTAACCGTTCCATTGTTGTTCCAAAAGCAAATACAAGTGCAGAATCATGGAAGCTATGCGGGAAATGAAATTACTTTTTATTTCAGACCTTTAACCAGAAAGAGCTAATTATAACAAAGTACAAAATGATTTAGTAACACTTCTACTGCATTACATTATTAATGTTAAACAGTGGGCCTATTAGATTTACAATTAATGTGAGGATATTATTAGTCGCACCTTGATTTATATTTATTATATTGATGCTATAATTTTTTTTAAGTTGATGTATTTGTATTTCGTCGCGTTTTATATTGTTCCTAGTTTTTATTTTTTTATAAAATGGTAATGGTAAAAGATGTATACCGAGATTTTCCTAAAGGGTAAAGTAATATCTGTTAAGATTAATTGGAGTCACTTCTAGCTATTTAAATGAGCATTTGCTATCTACCTTTCTAATAATTTGTTATTGTCTTATGTTTATGATTAATGTCAAATTCTGCTATTTTTATTTAGAAATATGCTTTATAGCTGTTAATAAATTATATTTAATTTATATATGCATATAGAGATCAAACTCAATTGCATTGCGTTAACAGAGCAAATGTTGTGGGTTCGAATCCCACAAAACGCATGTACAGATAAATTGTATATATATACCTGCTGTTAAGTCGTTTTGATATAAATTCGCCCAACGTGCCTTTCCTCTTCTCCAGAGATCCCTCAGTGTGCAGGCTGCAGTCAACACATCTTAGATAAGTTTATTCTGAAGGTGTTGGATCGCCACTGGCACTCCAAGTGTCTCAAGTGCGCTGACTGTCACGCGCTTTTGGCAGACAAATGTTTCGCGCGCGCGGGGAATGTCTACTGCAAAGACGATTTCTTCAAGTAAGTACACGTCCTCTTGCTCCCAGATTATTCTATTATAAAGACAGCAATGCTAATTCATTATTTTAAAAGAATTTGGCTGCCGTCAGCATTCTGTATTTTCAGCATCTGAACACAAGCTTATTTGTGTTTTCATGCTTGTTTCTTTAATGAAATTGCAAACAGTTAATAGGTCTATATCCTGTCTGATAATTTCACTTTATTATTTTGTTGATAAATGCAAAAATAAAATGTTCTATTGTTGCAAAAAAAATGAAAGAATAAATAAATAAATAATAGAGCATGCATTTTCTTAAAAAAATCAAATAGGATAAATTGATAATTATATTGATTAATAGGACAGTTTTATAGCTCTACATTATGATATATATGTGGTGAGATATGTCATTTAATTTCTGTTTCATGTAGTTTGCCATCTTTTGATGAAGATCTTATTGAGTAACTCAATTATTGTCATGTGGTTTGACAATGAGTGGATATGACAGAATAATACCTGCTTCTGGTTAGAAAAGGATCCCATTTATGTTGGGACACATTGTTTGTTCTCTATACTGTTTAGCACTAGTGTGTGTTCATGTAAAGCCAGACACATATTCTCTGTCATGGTTAATAAAGTGCTGTTTCATTTTCTTGTGCCAAGTTACAGTAGGACTAAAGCCCAGTGTAGTGGAACATTCAGCTCTGAAGTATATGTTCCCAAATTCAATTCCCAATCCGAAACTCAAGAAAGCAACTTTGCATTTTCCTTTTTATTCGCTTCTCTGTGTCTTTCATTTCTCGTTTCTTTTATTTTTTATCTTTTGTTTTTCCTCCTTTCTTTCTTTTTACGATTGGATTTCCCCCATGGCTTTAAAGCGGAAAATTAGGTTTGACTTTTATCCAAAACTGGATCAGTAGTGGCTTTTACCAAATCATGTTTGAGCGGTTTTAATGTCACGGGTTTCAATGAGACCTAAAACGCAAGCAAGACACAGAGTGGAGGCTAACTTTATTATCAAGCCCATAGGGACTAAAAAAGGGATTTTAATGTTAAGGCTGTCGTGGTGCTGAGCATGAGGAAAGAGGGGGATGGAGGAAATAGCAACGGTTGCGGAGTGGAGGGGGTTGCTTTACGTTAATGTTGCAAAAACTTCACCTTGGTTAAGTAAAAGGAGAGTTTATTTAGCAGTATTCACACTGTGATTTACAGCCTATTCTGACTCTGTGGTTTATGAGCTGTTCTGTGTGTGCGGTTAAAGTGGGCTCTCTCTCTCTCTCCTGTGAATCTCTCTGCCTTTCTTACATTGATCAAGACCATTTGTCAACCACAGGGACAAAAAAGCACAAACAAAGCTACACTCAATAGCATTCTGTGCTTTACTGACACATTACATCATTTGCTTTTATGGAACGAATTGTTATAAAAAATAGCCATGGAGTTATTGAGCAATACAGTTATATTTATGCTGAAAGCCTAATGTGTAAGCACGTGTCTTTGAATTTCAATAAAACTGTTGTGTTTGTCTGTCTGCACCTGTGTTTACCTGCAGACGCTTCGGGACAAAATGTGCATCGTGCCAGCAAGGGATCCCCCCAACACAGGTGGTCCGAAAAGCTCAAGACTTTGTGTACCACCTTCACTGCTTTGCCTGTGTAATGTGCAGCAGACAGTTGGCCACCGGAGATGAGTTTTATCTCATGGAGGACGGAAGACTCGTGTGCAAGGAGGACTATGAAACAGCCAAACAAAATGGTGAGCTATTGTCTTAAGGGAGTGTACAGTAAACCATGTCTTCACAAACCATGAGGTGGGATTCAGGAACATCATATTATGACTGACCGATTGAAATTTCTGTAGAAAAGGTGAATATTTTAGTTATTTTACTATATTTATTCTTTTCAGGACTCTCAGAATGTACATTTTTGACATTTACACACAAAATCAATATTACATTTGTAGAATGTTCATTTTTGTTTAAGCAAGGCCCTGCTCAAAAAGGTTTAAAACATAATCATATAAAGACAAACAAAACTGCCTATGTATAATTTTCTTTAAAAAAAATTGATATTTATGGGAAAGTAGCCAACAAGTGCCCAGCATGAGTTTTATCAATACTGTTTAAAAGTGTCCCAGAATGCACTTCATAAAGTTACTGAGGAGAATACAGAAAATCAAATATATCATTAAGACAAATGGTTTTAATTTCACTTGTTATTCACTAAATATTTCCCAGAATTCCAGTGATGTTATTCTATAGTCTTAAATAGTAATAATAATAGAGAGAAAATAAATGTGCTTTTAAAGGTTCAGTGATGCCATAAAAGAACCATTTACTTGAAGATTTGTATAAGAACCATTTCTTTCTTACATCTTAATAGTATAGATGACTTTTTTGCTCTCAAAACATTCCTTTTCTGCAAATGTTAAACGTTCTTTAATACAGCTAAAAAATGTATTCTATGGCATCATGTAGCACCTTTATTTTTAGTGTATGTGTCCAAACCTTTGACTGCTAGATTTGAATACAAGTAATGTGCTAATAACATACTATTACAAGCCATACAAATCCATGATTTATGTTCTTTACTACAGAGCAATTCGAATTGTAGCTAGATGCTGAACTGGCATATGATATGCTTTTACACTAGCTGCTGCATGCTGACGTTTATTTCATGCTTTACGTTTATACTGTATAGAAATTACAGTACTGGCACCATTTTCCTTAACTTACTTTAGATTTGTATTTATCCAATGTATTGGCAACAGTTTGTTCAAAGATAAATGAATATTAAACATTAACAAGTCTTTATCTTAAATAACTGTAAACCAAAAAAAGCCACAGAAAAAAGGTTGATGAGGATTTTTGGTTCCTAGAATGCTTTGCATGTGGCTGTTATTTTATTGTTTTTTCTGTAACGATAAAGACTTGTTAATGTTCATTTATCTTTGAACAAACTGTTGCCAATACTACAGCAAAATGTTTACAGGTACACAGTCACTTGGCCCATATGATTGAATTGGAAATCATAGTGACAGCTCAGGTGTGGAGGTTTAATTAACTCGTTCTTTTACAATCATAGCGAGACACTGAAAGATCAGAGGAGGCAACAGGATGGTAGTAAGGAGACAAAATTATCATTAACTGCAGTCTCATGGGGTCTCAGTGTCTGGCGTATTAAGTCTCTCTGTGATCTGACCTCTCATGGATCTGCTTCTGAAAGCCCCTCACGCCGTATTTATGGAGATTTCTGTGGGCTGTTGATTGATTATATTAAGTGATGCAATGCACTTTTACGGTAGGGCCCCAATAACTCGCACTGGCATGCCATTCTCCAAAGAGATTTATTCCCTCTTCCGGCACTGTGTGATAGTTTAAGGGGAAGTATCGACCTGCCATGCGTGAGCGCTTTCACTCGAACCGTCTCACAAACTCTTCTCTACCTGAATCTCACTGTAGATAAGAATGTTTGTATAATGGTCGGAAAACTTGTTGTAGGACACTTTACTTTACAAATCAATGCAGCTAAAAGAAAATCAATCACTTCAAATTTAAAGATTTTTCAAATGTGTATGTTGTAGACGATTCCGAAACGGGAGCAAAACGTCCGCGGACCACCATCACAGCCAAACAGTTGGAGACACTCAAAAGCGCCTATAAGAACTCGCCGAAGCCAGCACGACATGTGCGCGAGCAGCTTTCGTCAGAAACGGGCCTGGACATGAGAGTTGTTCAGGTGAGTCTATATAAGCAGTCCGATAAACAAAACTTTGCTGAAAAATCTCTTTAATATCTCTGCTGCTCTTATATAGAAATGTAAATAAATGAAGAGAAAAAATAGACTTGAGTGTTTTTTGCTTCTCCAGTTTTTTTCCTCACATTCTGATAATCTCACGTGTCTCCTCTAGCGTTTCATAAGAACAATGTCACACCACTATACCCAGATTTAAAAAAAAAAATTCAAAGTCTGCATTTAATAGATATATTTTTAAAAAACCTTTGTTTATTTCTGATCTGACCTATGCTATATGCATCACATTTACAGCTTTTACAGTGTAGATATTTATTTACTGAGGTTTTCTGTTCCCATGAAAGGTTTGGTTTCAAAACAGAAGAGCAAAAGAGAAGCGTCTAAAAAAGGATGCCGGTCGCCATCGCTGGGGTCAGTTCTACAAAAGTGTAAAACGCAGTCGAGGGTCTAGTAAGACAGAAAAGGAGAGCTCAGCGGATGATGCAGGACTCAGCGATAGTGAGCTTAGTTTCAGAGGTGAGTCTATTTACAACCCCAAAAAATCTCCCATCATGCTCTGACTCTCTCTACTTATATTCTTAAGTTTTAATAAGTTTTACTTTCTCTCTCTCTCTCGAAATACTTTTCATTCCCTCCCTGCATTCATTTTCCCTTTAATTTTACAAATATGCCACTTGGTGGAAAGGATTGTGTGGAATATTCAAATGAGGTTTTTAGTTCAAGCTGTGTTTTTTATGATTATTTCATTTTTGTGAGCCTGTTTTGAGAACTCATAAAACCTAGAGCTGCTTTCAGAGGGAGGCAGTGTTTACGAGATATGAAAGCAGCGATGCACAAACTCTATAAAATCGGTGAAGCTTTTAGTCAATTAGAGAGGAAGCGAACAGGGCCTTTGTTGTTTCGAAAAGAACGCAGGAGAGTCGAAAGAGAGCAAAGAGTGGTTTTGCATTGTGAGCTCGCAACACTCCTGTGCATACAGAGAAATGCTCACCGTGTCTGAGGAACTCAAGCTTAGACATTTCCAGAAGCTTATAATCCCTTCACATCACTGCTGGCCTATACACTTTTGAAAATGGAATCTTTATGAGGTTGTTGTCATAACTGCTATTCTCCAAGTTTTACAATGTTTATGGGTAGCAGCCACCTGGCATTGAAGAGTATATTGTGCATCAGGTCGTATAAAGGAAGCCTCAGGACTGATCTATATCATAATGATCAGGGGTTTTTTCATCTTGAAACTAATGTTGTCTTTCCTCTCTCCAACAGAAGACCAGATCCTATCAGACCTGGGTCATACTAACAGCTTGTATGGAAGCGTAGGCGACGTCACCAATGGCAACATGCTCAATGGGAGCTTTTCACTGGAGGGAGGCGGGCAGCCATACCATGACCTACGAGCAGGAAGTCCCTATGGCCTGCCGCAGTCTCCCTCATCCATCACCTCTCTACCGGGCCACACCCCGCTTCTCAACAACTTAGGCTTCAACATAGACGGCATCATGGGTCCGGGCGGTCAGGCTAATGTAGGTCAAGCTTTGAGAGCCATGGCCGGGGGACCCACCTCTGACCTGTCAACAGGAAGCAGCACGGGCTACCCAGACTTTCCCACCAGCCCTGCCTCCTGGCTCGATGAAATGGACCACTCTCAGTTTTGAGGTCAGAGGTTACGCGTGAAGGTCATGTGATTTGTTTTCAAGGCCACAGTGGAAATGTGAAGATTCTATGGACATCTTTCTCTGAATGGGCAGTGGCAAGGGTATTCAGTATGCCTCAGTATTAAACCAGCTGGCGCCCACCTGAACACGGGCGGCTTGACGTTGGCACTGCTCTGAGCAAAATAAAGTTCGCACTGTATCATAATTTTTTATTTATATTTTTTCATTGTTCTCGAAACTGGATTGGACGATTTCCAGCATGAAATGGCGTGCAGATGAGAAAGACACTGAACTTGCCGTTGAAAACCCTAAACCTCTCCATCACTTCCAGAGCGCAAACAGTGACCGGCCACCTTTTCAGTGGCTTTGACTCCAGAAGTATTGTTCCCATTTATTTTCTTCATAAGCATTTAACAAATGCTTTGGCTCAGAGCTCAAACTCGTTCTTGAGAGATTTATACAAAATCATTAAAAATGATCTATGGGGAAAATAAATGGGATGAACCCGACTGTTGTGCTGTATATTGAAAACACAATCAAGATCAGCCACATTTTTTTTTTTTTAAACGAGGTTCCGTGCATGTTTCTGATTGAGGATGAGACTAGTCCACATTAGGAGCCTTCGAAATATCGCACTTTATGTTCATCCTCGACTGCACACGGCAGACTGAATACAAGAGACGAGAGGAGTGCACCAAGCAAGGAGAGATATTTAAACAAGAGGCACAAGTGTATCTTTCCTACTTACAAGGGTTTGGGATTTTAATGGTTTTGACTGACTCAGTTTCTAAACAGCCCTAATGGAGATGATGCTTCACATTAGCAACATCAAAGGTCTGAAGATAAAGATTATTTTTCATAAGGACGGATCTGCATGCACTGCTCTAAATTTTCATATTGATCTCTGTTTGTTTGCAATGTCACTAGTTGTTGCTCCATGAGAAAAGACTGATGTGTTAGAGTGTCATTTATTTCAGAGCAGTGGATTTCTGACCCTTGATTTCACAAAATATGTGTGTCTTCATTTTTTAAAGTTGATCGAACCAGAACAGACAGAAGTACCTTACAGGTCTGACCACAAGATTATTAACAAGCAAAAGATGTGAAAGGGAACATTTATAATGTTATTTATTTATTTTTTTACAGCCATGAGGGTTAAGTGTTATTTATTATTGTCATGTCAATATCAGTATTATTATTATTATTATTATGAGGTGGTGAATCATGGGTTGGTACAGATGGTAGATTATCAAATATAAAACTACTGATACAATTGTAAACATAAAAAGGTTTTTCTTTTTAATCAGTTGTTAATGCAAAATTTGGACCTGTATAGTGATACACAGGAGAAATATGACCAATGTTAACATAGGAGCTAAATAAAAAAAGAAAAATAACTATCCAGAAAAAATGTTTTTGTTGCCTCTGAACTACTGAGTCTTAATGGCTGTAAATTTTGTAAAGTCTCAAAGTGTCGACAGTCTTGTTTCATGAGCACTATTTATTGCTATGGATCTTTGAAAAAAGAGCACTGAATTTAGTCCTATATGCCTTCTGTCTAATGGTATGAATTGTGTACAGTCAAATCTATATGGAGAAATAAAACCGAATTGTCTTTGGGTTACTGAATTGTCTCTTTTGTCCTTGACAGAATATAGACGAAAAGCTTGCTGCAATACCTCTAGTTTTGTGGCGATCGACAGTTGCATGGCTTGAAATCATCATTTAATTTGCTGTCCACATTTACAAGCTCTTTTTTTCTGATAAACTCATCTGCTGATGTCATCATGTTAATGATGTCATCATGTTAATGATGTCATCTTAATTACATCAGTCATTTGCATGCACGAACCTATAAGAATGAAACAACTGGGTTTTTATGTGCTTTTTGTAGGGTTAAAGCTGAATTGCTTCATTATGATGACGCAACCTAAATGACGCAGGAATATTTATAGAAGGTTTCAAAGCAATAACATAAACAAATGTAACTACGCATGCACGCTTTTGTGGCCCAAACTTCTGGTACATATTTGCAAATAATAAAATCCCTGCACATTATTTCTGATAACAAGCAAAAGAAATAACTATTAAATTATTTGGTTAGCAAGTTAAAAGTATGTCTAGTAGCCAGTAGCCTATTATTTTGGGTTAGTAGAAGAACCGTAACTTAAATGCGACAAAGTTACACAAAACCCATTCAACAAATTGTTTATTTAATAAAATTAATATACTATAAAATTCTACAAATTGTTTACTTACAATGAATATAAAAATGAATATAAAAAAACAGCAGTATTGTTAGCCACAAGCCAGACCGATCAAGAAACACAGACCGGAAAGTTCACATCGGACCAGGCGAGTGCGTCTGGTGAAACCGAATTTACCCTGTTTGTGACGTCACGTAGGCTACAAGCAACATTTTTGATGCTTTTTAAATTGTAGTTTAATACACATACATTATTATTATTGAAACCGTAATTTGTCTTTATAGTGACCAAACACAAAAAGTTTTTATTTTAAAGAGACACATTTTTTATGCAAATCCGACCACAATGTCCAACAGTAGGCCTAGCACATCTGTTCACTAGCTCCTTCTGCTTCCATAGACTCTAGCAGATTGCTGTTATGCACAGTCAAACATTCTCTAATCCCCTAAATGTTAGCTCATTGTAAACGTAGCCTACATGTGAAACAAGGACAACTCTTCACGAGACCCAAGTTAGGCTACAATAACGGGAAATGAAACAACAGCGAAATGATTACTATTAAATTGTGTTTGCATCTTAAAAGACGGATACATTGATTTTGTGATATGAAGGCAGAATTTATAAACAGGAAACTCCTACTTGTCTTACTAGCAAAGCAGAGCCCGTTTGCAGAAAAACACGCCACAAGCGCTCGACCATTGATTCCGGCTGCCGTGGGCATTAATGTACAGCCTTTAATAGTTCAGTCTTACAAAGATAAACAGCGGCAAAGACAGTTGAGATAATTTACACGCCACTTACAGCACCAGTATACATATAAATCTGAGCAAATTCCTGCACTGTTGCTTTTGCAAAGATGACAAACACAAGAGCAAATACCATTATCATCGATCTGCGAGCTTTTATTACAAACTTCCTGAAGCCAACGACTCGCTAGCGTCCCGGGTGAGAAGGAATAAATTAACATGCAAATAGTTATTCGGTCTAAATTTAATCTGGGACGCATCGAGAGGAGATTTTTCTCTTGTGTGCGATGTTGTGCACTGACATCTCGTTTGGCATTTTAATTCGGGATCCATACAAATAAAAAACAGGTCATTTTGCAAGGACAAAACGTTTGTCGCGCATTTACTATCGAGTTGGAATTGTTCTGTATTTGTATTTGTTGTAATAACGAAGGACATATTTGAGCACTTGAATGATTTAAGCTTTTGATTGATTGGAACTCATGTTTACTGTTGTATATCGCAACCAAACACAATATTTCAACTACTGGAGTATTTTTTTTTCGATAGCTATATTACATTGATATTTTTCAGCATTTTTGCTGGCTTGCAAATTCTAAGCAGGTCTGCACTTGGGAAGTAAAACGGTGCATTAAGGACATCACAGGACGAACCATTCCTTGTAGTTGGAAATATGAGCAAATAGCTGGAAAGAGAGAGAGAAGGCAACAATGAGACAACAGACAAGAGGTGAAAGAGACACAGTGAAAGAGAGAAAGAGAGTGTAACACACCACAGCCATCTGGCACTAATGGTGTTAGGGAAGCATCCGGAGATGCGACTTGTAAAAATGCATAAACGTTAAGTAAAGAAAGCCGAGCAACATGGGACATGATTTTAGAGGAGTCCGTGTCAAGAGTGAAGAGCTCCGGGGAAAATTGAGGCACATAATGGAAAGGTAATGGGCTTAGTGTCAGTGTCGTGGAGGACGCCGTCAGCGCTGACCCTCCCCCAGTTCCAGCGGATTTATGGAAATTACCGAAATAAGGGACAAACAGCACACCAATAGCATAATTCCTGCCTGTGTGTGAAATATCTACAGAGACATGCAGAGGTTAAAGGCACAGAAATCTGCTCTCTTTCAAAAGCCAGCCAAGCGTTCAAGAATATTTTGTTGTTTATTTAAATCTGATCCTATTTCAGTTATGTAAGCATCATGTAAACACCATCCGCAAAGTGCATTGTGAATCAGGTTCATCAAGTTGGGGGAAAGCCATGAATTTGTGGTCTCATCAGCTCAAAAAGATTAAGTGTAAAAAAAAGAAAGGAAGAAATGTCTTGACAGATCAGAGTTTGGAAAGCTAAGTTTGGGGCTGCCCATGTGTTGACCATTTGGAAACTGTCCAAAAACACTTTAAGGGAACAAGTAGATGGGCTCTGGAGGCACATGAGTAAAGATCTTCTCTTTGAGCAAGAGCCAAAGATTTAATGACAGCAGCAGATATAGAACTGATCTTAGGTATTTACACCGCAGCATTTTAAAAGCATTGTCATTCAAAGCTTTAAAGGGATAGTTCACCCAAAAATGAAAATTCTGTCATCATTTACTTACACTCTTGTAATGTCAAATCAGAACACAAAAGAAGATTTTTTGAAGAATGTTGGTATCAATAGCGGTACCCATTCACTTCTATTGTACAGACACAAATCTAATGCAAGTTAATGGGTAGCGCTGTTGTCCTGTGAGTAAATTATAACAGAATTTTCGTTTTTGGGTGAACTATCCCCTTTAAACTGTAAAAGTTTAAAACACTGACAACCTAAAGATACTTTAAATGAGATACATCACAATTAAAAATGAGAAATCTGCTAAAAACGTATAAACCAGTAACAAAAAAAGAGAAGGCATTTTAAGATTCAATTTCTTTAATTGTAATAACAATAACACATTCATCGGAATGTACCATTCTGGAAAGGGGAAGGACAGGTCTTCTCAACTTAACAGTAAGGATGTATAATATCTGTGGTCCACATCCAAATGGAAGAATCACAGCAATAGCCCTAGACTTTGTTCATGTGTACCATCTGGATGAGGAGCACAGTTTGCATGATAGTAACTGGATGGTCTGCATATGGGGTTTGAGTGAGTGTGATTTAGCCCTTAGGAGCCGTGTACTGACGGAGAAGAGAAGAGATGGCGCTGCACTCTGTCACCTCCTCTGGAAGAGAGCCTTCTAGATCTTTAATGGATGCATCAGCTCCAGCTTTTAGGAGTAACTCCACGATTTCTGCAAACTCGCAAGCTGAGGCTTGAGAAGAAGACAGAAAGATACTCTTAGTTAACAGAAAGGTATTACTGTGGCTGTAGTGTACTTGTATTTGTAAGGGAAGATATACACAATCCATGCAGATACATATACCATGGTATAAATGGTAAAGCTTTGAATAAAGGGACAGGTTACCCAAAAATTAAAATTTATTTGCTCACTCTTATGTCATTCCAAACCTGTATGACTTATAAAAGAAAAGATATTTTGAAAAACGTTGGTAACCAAACAACACTGGCCCACTTTGACTTCCATTGTATGGACACAAAACCACTGAGACATTTCTTAAAATATCTTCTTTTGTGTCATACAAGTTTTTGAATGACATGAACTTAATTTAAATTTTTTGGTGAACTATCCCTTTATAGAGTTTAACTGTTCGCACCCTTCGGCCTGTTCCAACAAAGTTTAAATAAAATTCACATGCAACACTGTATTTTTCACTAAACTTCTAGGGCATCGTGTGACTCCCCTAGTTGCCTGTTTTTTACCCTACACTTAAAGTAATTGTTCGAGTACGTATGAAGAGTGAATCTGCAGTCTGAGCCATGCAGCGCTTCACCTGCAACACGTTTGCATTTGTGCCCCATTGGCAGTTTGCGGCCCATTAGGAGGCAGCAGGGCCGGGGAGGGGCGGGGCTTCAGTAACCCTGTTAGTGTTGCCTGCCAGGCTGATGCAGGGACATTCCTCTGAGCTGAGTGCTTTTTCACGCCTGTGTCAACTACTGCCTTCTTTAAAAGGGAGAGAAAAAGGCTCATCCGATTTCTAGTCTTAACTGAGCGGCTGATTTCAGCAGAAGCGACACAAGTGTATTTAACCTCAGACCTCAAAGCAACAGAAAATGAGGAAAGTGAGAGGGAGATAGTGGAAAAAATGACAAAAACACTTTTTTAGTATTTTTTTATTAAGTTTGTATTTATAGGGGGAAGTCATGCTTTTTCCTAAACATAGTGAGCTGCCTACTCAGGTACCATCACCTTCAAGTAGAAAGCCACAAAAATGTTTTTTCTGTAGTCCATCTTTTGTAACTATATTTTATTTTCGGCACGTGTGAGGGTCCTTGGGCCGTAAAGCCCCTAGCGTCTCTGGGGAGCCATAGAGAGAAAGAACAATTTACAGCATGCAGTAAACCCCTCTATTAATCATGTGTCAGCTGTATGGACCTGCATGGGGAGAGGTGGAAATGAATTTTTATTCTCTGCTATTCATCTACAGAGTTCATCGCTTATGTTTATTAGTCAGTTTTTTATACCCCATCCCCATCATCTTTCTGCCACCCCCAAAAGGGTACTTGTGTTTTGGTGGCCACCCTGCCATGCTGCCAGCCAGATGGTAAACATACACACACAAAGCGAGGGCCACCCATGTGTAGGGTCACATGACAGAGGAACATTGTTGATTTCCTCAGGGACGACCGGTGATTACTGGTCCTATTTACCCCACGCAACATCCACACATCAACACAAACACACATTGGTGGACACATGCAGAGCGCTTGTAATACTAAGACATAAAATATAAGGTGTGATAAGGAGAAGATTAAACCAAACACATTATAGTCAGACTTATTGTCAATAAAGGGATACTTCACCCAAAAATGAAAATTCTGTCATTATTTACTCACCCTCTTTCAAACCTATATACATTTCTTTCTTCTTAAGAACAAAAAAGAAGATATTTTGAAGAAAGTTGGTAACCAAACAGCGGCGGCACCCATTCACTTCTATTGTATGGACACATAACCAATGCAAGTGAATGGGTGCCAGTTATCAACATTCTTCAAAATATATATTTTTTGTGCTGTGGAAGAAAGAAAGTCATACAAGTTTGAAATAACGAGGGTGAGTAAATGATGAAAGAATTTAAATTTTTGGGTGAACTATTACTTTAAAGAGAACTGTAGTAATGTATTGTTCCTACCATAGTGTAGTGCAGTCTGCCCTTCGTCATCCTGGAAAAGATAAACAGAGACATTCTGAGTTAGATATATATAAAAATAAAACATTAAAGATTTGGTACGGAAAAACATAACTTTTTTACAGGACGATCTTGAATGAACTCGTACAATGTAAATCATACAAATAATAAAACAGAATAAAATGATACAATTATTTAAAAAAGCAAGCATCAAGTCCACCCCTAAACACAAACGAGAAGCAGATATTAAAACAGCGGAATGACATTTTGTTGCAATCCTCAAAATTCTCTTCAATCCCTTACACTTCCTAATCCTTATCGATTATACAAAACCTAAAACAAACAAGAGTGTTCAAGTACAATCTCTGCCTGTTACCGCCAAACAACCACCATTCTAACCCAAAAAACAACAGGTGATTTCATCTTTAAAGGGATTTGGAGGACAGATTAAATATTGATTTCCTGCCAGACAAACAATCACATCCTTTAACCTCCAAAACAGACTTTTGAACAAGTAACCGGGATCAGAAGACCAAGAATTACTCGCTGAGGTAAAGCACAGGGATTTAATACGAGGTAAGAGAGAACGAGTGTTTGACCTGCGTGCTCAACAAGGTTATGAGGGCATCATGCTATGTGTGCTGTAGGTCTGGGATGAGCTATTCATTGTGCCCTATAGGGACCGTGACTGATGCATTAGCCACGGGGGCCGGGACCATCACGCAACAATAGATGCTTGTACAATGGGCCCAATCTGCCTGCTGTGTCGGTAACAAATCGCAACACTGCTTCTGTGTGTGTGTGTGTGTGTGTGTAGTTGAGGTGTGATCCGGAGAAAGCAATATTTAGGAGATGGATTTAATATCCTGCGAGTGTGCGGATATAAATCCAGAGGAATGCTATATTCTGTGTGAATGTGAGGGGTCAGGACGGTTCTGCGGATGACACGTGTCGTCGGGGTAAATTATATTTTAATTGCCACTTTACAGTGGCTTTTCACCCTAATAATGATGACAAACGGCATTATTGTTTTTTGGCTGGGTGGTCGGTGGAGATAATCAGAAGTTAATGTTAAATACAGAGTTTTATGACACACCATCAACCTGTGTTATTTTCTACCAACAATATCAATAGTTCACTATAGCCTTTTAAGGTACAGTTAAATTCTTAACAAAATAAAATAATTCAGTTGAAAAAATTCTCAAAGGATTATATATACAAGACAACCCATATAACTACTACTGTAAGGAATATTTTGGAGTAAACTGTTTTGTAGGGTGAAACATTTCGACTTCTCATTATATTGGAAATATATATGTTTATAAACATAAATACAATATTAGGAAAATATTTTTGACTCACATAAAACAAAACAAAATAAAAAAATGTTGCTCTCTCGCTCTCAAAAAATAACAAATATCTTTAGTCCACTATACAGTAAATGTTCAGTCATGGTAAAGTTGAATTTTTCAGAAAGGATTTACTGGTCATACATGATTTTTACAGGTCATACATGTGGCAAGAACTGCCATATCTAAATATAGTAACCATATTGTATGTGCCCTTTAATTAAATTTTTTATGGCAGACTTAACAAAATATCATGGTCAAACTATGGATATGGAAACTGGAAAAAAGGTCATTTGTGGTTACTATGGTTTTACTACAAATAAAACCAAAACCTGTGGTTACTATAGTAAAACCATGGTTAATGTTCGAAAAGGAGGGACGGATCTTGACACAGAAAGAACGGATCTTGTGTTCAGGAAGAACTAGGTGATGCACAATGAAATGGAACAGAATGCAGGTGTATTAAAACAGGTGTTTTTAAAGCTTCAAAATACACTGTAGCTATAGTCTCTTATCTAAGTGATCCTACCACTTTTAGTTCAATAAGATCTTATCTATTTAAAAAAACCTCCTTTACACCAAAGTCAGCTCATGTCAATAACTTACTCCTACAGTCTGATGGTATTGTTATAAATACCAGTCTCCTCGCACCAGGGCCAGGGCTCTCAAACCATCCTGGAGTCAGATGCTATTGTTCACCGAGAGCATGGGTCCACCGGCTCTCTGATTGGATTAGCCAGTTAAAATCCCACTAGACGGATGGAATACTGATGCGGTCTTTCTCCTCTCCCTTAATGATACAGTTACCTCTACCACAACATAATAGAGGCCAGGTTACTAACATCATAATATACCACAACACAGTGTGTTTAGAACATTATTTTTCATTGAATATTTTTTTCTTGTGATGCAACATGATTATATATATATATATATATAGTACAAGACATCCCAAAATCACCAGTTGCTAAAATGTGAAAGTTTCTTCTCCACTTCCTGTAGCAACTATGGTATTGTAAATGGAATTGTAGTTACCATGGTACAGTTTTGTAAGGGAAACATTGCTATTCCATTATATAGGAAATGTGTGTCTAAATACTAAACAGCAATCCAATAATAGGAGTATTTATTGTTATGACTCACATAAAAAAAAAAAATGCATTTCAGCGAGCTTCTCTCACTCTCTCTCTCAATGGAATAATAGAGTGGCAGATGTTTATGAGAATGCTCGACACAGGGGATGAGGATGCACATAAATACATACAGCCATAATTAAAGAGTGAGGGCTTTACTAAACATAATCTCCTTTCACTAATCTTGTGCGCCAGTGACATCTACACTGGCCATATACTCTGATTTACACAAACACAAGAGGCTGTACAGGGACTAAAACGGTTAATATAGATAAAGTCACTCACTGTTTAAAGGTTTGGACAAGCCTACTCATTCTTTACTGTTTTCAACAATAAAAACTTTTTTACTGCTATATGTTAGCATTTTAGCTTACCATTTCAGGATGTAAAATTAGTATAGATTGGCAAATCTGACTTGTTGGCCACATTGTTTTTCATGTTGCAAATAAAATAAGATATATCATAATAAAACTGAGCATTTACATCCCCACATGACAGCTCTGTGCATGATTGTGTTTTCATGTATGGATGTGAGTGCATGCTTATATGTTTTTGTGTGTGTGTGAGGGGGTCAGGGACTAATGTTTCCTTTGCGGTCTGATGGAATCAGGGATAAATTGGATTTGGTTTAAAAGGGAGAAGCGGAAAGGCAGGTAAGAAGCCAGCGCTGCACTTTTCCCCATGTGTGTATTCATTCCATCCTAATCAAGAATTGCAGAAAGACTAGCAGGGTTCCATTGCTAACATCACAATATATCCAGAAAACAAGAGATTGATAGATAGAAACCAGGCTAAATGCTGTATTTAGAGACAATACCAACAAACCTTTTCACTCACAGCCAAGCTTTCCAATTTTTCAACTAGTCACTTGTTTTGAAGAATAGTTCACCCAAAAATGAATTTACCCATCTCTCTAATTTAAGCAAGAACCAATGAGATTTGAAGCTACAGAGTTGTCGCCATATCTTAAATGAGCACTTGCATTTATTTTGCTTTGAATTTTGCTTATGACAATTATATTATTAATTAAATTATATTAAATTAAGTAATAGTGAAAAGTAGTGAAAATAGTCATAGTTTTTCACACAAACACCTGTTGTTTTGCTTCAGAAGACATTTATCAACCCACCAGTTCATTTATATTCATCACAGATGTATTTGATTTTTGGATATTTAACATATTGAATCTTGTATATGAAGCTAAAATGACATGAAATTATTTTAATATAAAATTAATTGGTTGTGTTTAAATTAAGAAAGAAAGTCAAATATCTGAGATGCCATGAGGGTAAATTATGAGAAAAATTTTTTGTTAACTATTCCTTTAAACTTTTTTGCATTTTTGTTTCACCTCACCTACATATTAAGTTTTGCGATATTTATGTTTACTAATTTAATACCATTTATTGACTTATATTATTTTATTTCCAATCCTGTTTATGTCAAGACCAGCATCAAACTTCAATCAATTCCTTGCACTTCTGTCTAGAGATGCTCTAGTCAAATCCAATACAAATGCACATTCTCTTTCTTAGTGTTTGTAGGGTATCAAAGCCACACAAGGATAAAACAAAATGGAAAAAGGTATAAAAAGAAAAAGTGTAAAGATTAAAAGAACAAGTGAGAGGCTCTGTGAAGAGAAAGAGAGACTGACTGGATTCACCATCTGTGTACATGGTTGCTGCTGGTTCAATGGGGGCTGGCATACATACGCTGCCCACCAGGGTCACTAAAAGCTTTCATGTTTTCATACCAGCACAGCCCGACAGCTCTCTGCGGCATATGGAAGATCCGAGCCAGTGTCAAAGCTTTATCCCTTAACGCTGTTTTCTAGTGCGTTTTTAAATCTCGCCCAGGAACACCCTTTCTCTCTCTCTCTCTCTCTCTCTCTCTCATACTGTCCCAGAAAGAAACGTTAAACAATTGGGGAAAAAATGCCCATGCAATTATGATTTATGATCACTGTATGTAGGGGGCAAAGAGTGTTTTAATGACCCTGGCAGTAGACAGGAGAGGAAAAGAAGAGGGGGAACAGACGGAGTGAATCGATATAACCACACGCTATTCATATGCAGATACGCTTATGATGAGCAGGTGCCATTAATCAGAGCAGAGAGAAAATGCAGCACTTCTTGGGCTGGATTGCATTCTTTACACTATAGTGCTTTAAAAAAAAACATATTTATGGACCTTTTTAACTTAAGAATGAATATGCTTAAAGGGAAATTAAGCAGGCATGTCGTAAGTTTTGGTGACGAACGCAGCATTTTTCAATTTGTTTGGCTGATTCCAGACATTTGCCGGAACAAAACGTGCAGCCGAGAGATAACGGAAGTTAGACATTACCGTTAATAATATTGTCAATATGGATATTTCTCTTAAACAAACGACAAACGCATCAAAATTCGCTTCAGAAGATCTTTGTTAAGACCACATAGTCGTGTCGAGCAGTTCTTTACCATCCACTCCCTTTCTACCGCTTGGAAGAAAAAGTATAAATGGAAAACCACCGTACACTGTATTCGTTTGAAAGAAGTAAGTCATATACACCTAGGATGCCTTGAGGGTGAGTAAAACATGGAGTAATTTTAGTTTGCCTCTGAAATATCCCTTTAAGAAAAATATATTCTTCATTACCATTCATTATCAGATTAAAACAACAATATATGACATCATTTTTCATTTCATTTGTGATTAAATAAGACACATAGAATGAGAATGTGGAAATGCACTGCACAGCAGGACCGAACAGTATGCGTGTGCACACGAGGATACTCTCGTGTTGGGAGAGTCGTGTTAAAAGGATCAGAAGGGTGAGCCGCTCCTAATTGAATCTGTTTCACCTCTGTGTGAAGTGTGTTAACCTCGCCATACAGTCTGTGTGTGTGTGTGTGTGTGTGTGTGTGTGTGTGTGTGTGAGGCCTGACTGTGCGTATCACTCAATCCCAAAATGCCCTTGAGAAACTAAGTATGTCAAAACCCTCAGTTAAGCTCGGGTGGGCTTGTATCCTTCACTTGTATCCGGACATACAAAACAGAAGATTTGGCGATTTGGTATGAATACATATGAATTCTACAAAAAGTATTACAATAAAACAAAAATGAAGCCCCACCCCTAAACCTAACAAGTGTTGGAGTGAAAGAAAATTGTGCTAAAACACACAAATTGTGAGATTGTATAGTAAAATTACATTTATTGGCATTTATATGAATTAGCACCTTTGTAAAAAGTTACAAATAGTCATGAAATTGTGTTGGATAAATTAACAAGTATAGACAATAACTTAAAAGTTAGGATCAGATGCTACTATTAATATTATGACTACTTTACTCAACTTCTGAAATGTGAAGACTACAAATAAAAAAACATTTCTGCAAAACCTATATTTGTGCTTCTAAAAACAGATTAAGACAAGAAGGGAGACAAAGTGAGCTATAGATACAGGAAGAGATATAGACATTGTTTCCAAGGAAACACTTACAGGGGGACGGGCTGTTTAAGTTGGCCATAATATTCAGAGAGAGATTGATTAGTTCCAGCACGACGGATTGATTTTTTTTCTTTTACAGTCAATCCCTGAAGCCGAGCGGCATTCTAATGCACAACAGCACATATATGTTAATCAGACGCATAACCAGCACTTACACCTCCGACAAGCACATTAAAGCTTTGTTCCGATTTGGTTTTTGTTCTTGCTGAATTAGTCACTCTCTTGTCCCATTGACAGTGAACTCAGCGTTTAAGAAGAGCAAATGAAAACAAAAACATTCATGGAATTCCACCCCCCCACTCCCATCCTTCCGTGTCTCAGCGTCCATCCCAGGGGACATCTTAGGATCCATTAAGCAATTTCGCATTGGGCCGCGAGTGGCAAAGAATTACCACGGGCAAGTCCAGGAGCATCAGAGGAGTTCAAAAAGAAATACATAAAATAAATAAATGCATAAACCGCTCTAATATGAAAATCAATGTTGCAGGCACAGCTAAATCGCCGTGGGGGGAAAACTAATAAACCACAGGGTAAGTTCTGCCCCTGCTGGGAAATACGTTCAATCTCTCTCTCTCTCTCTTTCTCAGCACACAGCTGTGGACAGCTTTAATGTCCCTCACAATTTATGTGGATGGTTTGAAAACAGGAAGAAAACTGTTGAGTGTACGTATTGTGGCGAGGCGAGAGGAAGAGGTAGAAACAGATGGTTCTGGAGAGGCTTTTCATCAGAGGCGTCTCGCTGCCTGCGACCGGAACAAGACGTTATTGGGGAAACTCACCAAGAATGAATTGCGTGTCGTGTGCTTAGACGTGCGCATGCACTGCGTGTTTTATCAATTAGTGCTTAAGGAAGTACAGGACAAACAAAACTGCTTACACAAGTACATTTGACTTTATGGCATTTCACAAATCTGAATGACCATCAATCTGTCATCGTTTGATGAATTACTGCTGCTATCATCTAGGGATGCCACAATATACCAGTATTACCAATAACCGTGATATTAAGAAACATGATTATCCATAGAGTGCAAATTCTACACATATGAAAATATAGTAAATCATTCTGCACCCATTTGAAGTTTTGCCTTACTGTCTTTGTGGGCCAAAAGAAGAAAATAAACACACAAATACAAAATGAACAACATTAATTTCACTGATAGCTGATAGTTGTTCATTTAAAAGAACATTGAAATAGATATTGTGATAATATTGTCACAGCAAATTCTTTTGGTCTCAATTACCGTGAAGTGAAAATGTGATATCTTAACTAACATTACTGAATTTGTTTTGCGATTTTTGCATAAACATCTGGCTTCTTTTATGGTTGCATGAGAGAACATTTACGTTTCCCAACCGATTTCTATGGTTTACGATCTACATTAGGTACAAAAACATTCAGTCTCTATTTACTTATTTTTTGTCAACTAATTATTTTTTAAAAGGATGGAAATTGATTCAGAAATGTAAACATTATTGTGTTTTTGCTAGACCAGACCATCTGACCAATCAGATCAGAGTAGACTCACAGAAAGGAGGGGATTAGAAAGATGAATTGCCAAACAAATCATTTGAGAGTCAGTCAAGAAGCAAGGTGATTTCTGATTATTATTTAAAAAGTGTTTTTACACCTTGCATGAACGTAAACCTGTTGTTGGACACTCCATAAACAAAAGTAGGACCTTAAAAATCTAAAAATACTTACTCTTAAAAATGTAAAGGTGGATTACCTGTTGAAACCATAAAAACATTTGATGCAATCGATTAAACGCTATTAAAGCAAAAACAACAGAATTAAACTAAAAATGAGTTTTCTACAAAATGAAACCTACAAAAGCCAAACAGTAATATCTCGAGCAAACTAGTCAACTGTTTACTTTGTTGAAACTGCATCAATGAAATTGGTTTACAACTGCTACTGATGAAAATGAATGATCAACCAAGCAGATATCTGGAATATCTTTCACAGATATGATCTTTAATTCAACTTTAGGAGTTGATTTAGAGATTATACCTGCAATTATTTGTGTTTAGAGTTTGAATCAGCAAAACCCAAATCACAATCAAAACTCTTGTGAATGAGCTGTGACCGCGCGACCCTCAGGTGTGTCACCCCGCCTGGCCTCGAACACTCCCACACTACCGAGTAACACCATTCTCATGCAGCCTGCGATTGGACGCCTCTCCTCGCCAATCCTATGACAGATTGCCTGTGGTATTTGTTATGACGTGGCGGATGGAGCCATTTGTTATAGTGGCCTGTGGCAGAAGCCGAAGGCCCCGCATGTGTAAGAATGCTCTCAACGAGGAATTTTAAACAGCTGCTGGGAGACTAAGAGGGTGTGGTGTTTTGTATTCTCTGCAGGTGCTACAAGTGTTGGTTTATTATATTTTTGAACAAGCCAAGTTCTTAAACTACGTAATAGGTAAGCAATATTAGACAATCGGAATATTGTGGCATCCCTATGTGAGAAATGATACGGTGATGCTGAAGTCAACTACAGATGCAGACAATGTGACTAAATGTGGGGATTCCCATTCAGACACAACAGCATCAGAGAGACATCTGACTCTCAGTCTGTGTTCTAATACATCCCAAAATGGGATGTATTGTAGGGTTCAGGTCTGGGCTTTGTGCGGACGCATTACATCACTTTATGGATTTAACTTGCACAGTGTTTTGTCATTCCGGACCAGAAAAGGTACCGTTCGGCTGTTGCGAAAAAAGGTTAAAAGCATTAAAGTTAAAAGCAATTGTCCTGCCATTGTTTGCAGAAGCTTTTTTTGTCCATTTAGTGTAAATTAAGTTTTCTACGCTGCACTGAATCCATTATTTCAGTCTTGAACTTTCCAATTAAAAACATTAGTACACATGGATAGTACACAGAAATGTAATTTACTGAATCAATGTAATCAACTTTTAAAAAGAGATGTTTTAAAAATGTTGATATTGCTTTTTTTTTTACCATACAATGACTGTGAAGGTCACTGAAGCTTTTACTCACACTGAAGCTTTTTTGTATTCCCCAAAAAGTCACATTATAGAAAACTTTTGAATGTGTTCACCATACACTTTCTATTAGGAACCCGTAGCGCAAAAAACACGAATTCCTTTCCACAACACCTAAATAACCTGTAACTAAACAGCCTCCTATTTGTGTCCCACACCATGAACTACTAGTAGACCGAGCAGATATTTATCACTATTGATCTACCTGGTCCTCGCCAGGCCCTTTTGTTCTCTCGGCTCCAGGCTCTGACCTCAATTAAGTTATGAATTTCAATCTGATGGACTGAGAGCATGTGGCCAGCGCAGCCGTGCAGGAAGGAAGTGGATTAATTAAAGACGGCGGCTCGGAGATTCATCCTCTGCTGCTGCCTCATGTTGTGTTTTCATTAGAAAACGCACAGAGAGAGAGAGAGAGAGAGAGAGAGAGAGAGAGAGAGAGAGAGAGAGAGAGAGAGAGAGAGAGAGAGAGAGAGAGAGAGAGAGAGAGAGAGAGAGAGAGAGAGAGAGAGAGATAGAGAGAGAGAGAGAGAGAGAGAGAGAGAGAGAGAGAGAGAGAGAGAGAGAGAGAGAGAGATCTCGAGATCTCTCTCTAGATCTCGACTCTCTCTCTCTCTAGCTCTCTCTCTCTCTCTCTCTCTCTCTCTCTCGAGAGAGAGAGAGCTAAAGTCAAAGCTAAATTTGAAACCACAAAGTCTTAAACTTAATAGAGCTACAGTATATATGTTCCAAGGCACAACGTACCATGGTTTAACCACAGTAACCACAAATTAACCCTGGTTTTACAACAGTAGCCATAAATCCACCATGGTAAATGTGGTTATAAAAAATGTATGTCAAAAGAAGATTTGAAAACTTTCATCTAAAATTTCCTTAACTGTGTTCTACTCATGGACAGACAGACCATAACACTTTCATTGCTTTTACTGTAATTGTCTGAGTATTAATTAGACTTTATCAGCATGTGTCAATGTATCACGCATGAACTATATTGTAGTTCTGTGTGGTCAGCTTGAAAGACGAACCCCCAAAACCGTCCCAGTTCCTTTCTATTATGCAGAGAGAATGTATGTTATCGCCACGATGTCGTCCAGGTGGCTGTTGACAGGTGGCATATGAGCTAATCGGAGAGAACAAGAGGGGCTTTTTGTGTCCCATTGTGGTTCTCCTTGATCCAGGATTACATCGGAACGGCACAAAATTCAGACCGCCATATTTCACCACCATCAGCTGATTAATTTCAATACAATTTCCATTGAAAACATAATAGCTCTTGTTCTCCCTCCCCTTTTTAATCAACAAATTAAAAATATAATGCACTTTTATCTTTATTTAAAACTAAGCTAACATCAGCTCAGGGTACATGGAGAAACACTGCACTCACTGTTACACCCAGCACATTGTGATACTTTCATTTCATTATTTTATCACAATCCATTTAAATTCATGTTAACAAAGAATTATTTACATTTTCAATGTCCAACCGCGTACTTCCAAATGCAGACACGGCTCTTGGACCTACAGTAATGAGTGGCTACTAAGTTTTATATTGCTATCAAATCACACTTCCTGGAAGTATTAACATAGGATAATAATTTTGGCAGGAGCTGTAGCATGATTTAACACAGCCATATTTTCTCCAATGCCACCTGAACGCTACTTAATAAATCTGCCCTCGATAATTCTACTCCGGTTGTCCAACTGCCTTAATATTCACCTTCTGCTGGTCAGTAACCCAACACACAACACTGAAGGACATCTGTGGCGTTTGTTAGTGAGTTAGAGACTTTAACTATTAAATGATCATTTAGTCAACATTTCTCTTATTTTGTCCAAGTGTTTACCTGAGCTCACTACAAGGCATTGAATTGACTTCTTTGTGAAGAATACATGCAATGTATTTCTTTTGAAACAGAGCAAAAATATCTTCCAAAATGTTTCTCCTGACATTAGACACCCAATGCTTGGCCCTTATGAAGAATTAACCATAGTTTTATTATTAGTAACCAGTGAACCAGTAATTACTTCAGCTAAACTAGTTCATTTGTGGCTACCATGGTTTAACCAGTGATAGTGATACTTAAAAGTGAAAATTCTGTCATCATTTATTCACCCTCTTGTCATTTCTGCAGAACACAAAAGAAGATATTTTGAACAATGCTGGTTACCAAAAAGCGTTGGTTCTCATTCACTTCTATTGTACGGACACAAATCCAACACAAGTCAATAGGGACTGATGGTTTTCTGATAGCAACTTTCTTCAAAATATCTTCTTTTGTGTTCTGCAGAAGAAAGTCATACAGGTTTGAAATGTCAAGAGGGTGAGTAAATAATGACAGAATTAAAGTTTCATATTTAGTAAAACCATGATTTTTTCATAATGGGTTTTAATTAAAGGTCAACATATATAAGGGCAATATTTATTATCAAATATAAATTGGTAAAATGGTTATTAGCAATAATCTAGCAATTCAATTAATTTACATATATTTACAGTACCATTCAACAGATTAATCCTTGACCTTTACTCCATTATTATGCACACATTAACATATATGATTGTTCATGCCATACATACCCAGTGACAAAATGAGTATTTCTTATACTATAACTCCACGTTCTCTATTAAAGCTCATCTGGGGATTTCACATTAGTGTAACTGTTAAAACAGAACAATAGTACAGCATCGATTGTTGTCTAGGCAAATCTTTTGCTCTCCGTCCACACAATAAAGGTCCACAGCCACAAAAATGAATGTCATTTGCAAATGTTCGGATTATATGGATTGTATAACGCAAACAATTTGGCTGATTACTTCCAATTGATTTGTCTTAGCGAGAATCAGATCAAGCCAGTGACCGCATAACTGTACTTCACCGTATTCATTTCCCAATGCAGTATTCAGCCAGCTTAGGACAAAGCCAAATCTCCCTTTATGACCCATAGTGTGTTTTTTTAAATACAGTTACCTGAAAATACACCGATACAATATCTCTAAATGATTTAAATACAGCATGAGCTAAGCTCAGGGATGGAGGACAGGTTAGTGAGACCTCACAGCATTTCATTGTTCTCTGAAGAATTGTGAAGAAAATATTATAAACCTAAAATATCATAAAACTACCCGGTTCATAAATCAATCAATACATAATATACAAAAATATATGCTTGCTCATACAGGTCTTTTAGGACAACATTTGGGCAAATACACGTTTTGATGTACATTGCACACAATACACATTTCTCAGTGTCATAACTTCTAGATCAGTGCATCTCTGTTTGTCTGCATGTGTTTACAAACTCACCTGACTATTGATATCTGCGTTATTCTGCAGAAGCAGGGACACCAGGTCTTTATGGCCCCGATCACACGCCCAGTGCAGGAGCGCTCGACCCTTAAACACAACAAGAAATTAACATTTGTTACTATATATATTTAAAAGTGGACAATTAACAAATGTTAATAATGTAGCAAGAACAAATAAAAAGATATACTAGCGGAGAAAGGTGGCATATGAGCTTATCGGAGAGAACAAGAGGGGCTTTTTGTGTCCCATTGTGGTTCTCCTTGATGCAGGATTACATCGGAACGGCACAAAATTCAGACCGCCATATTTCACCACCATCAGCTGATTAATTTCAATACAATTTCCATTGAAAACATAATAGCTCTTGTTCTCCCTCCCCTTTTTAATCAACAAATTAAAAATATAATGCACTTTTATCTTTATTTAAAACTAAGCTAACATCAGCTCAGGGTACATGGAGAAACACTGCACTCACTGTTACACCCAGCACATTGTGATATTTTCATCTCATCACAATCCATTTCAATTTATGTTTACAAAGAATTATTTACATTTTCAATGTCCAACCGCGTACTTCCAAATGCAGACACGGCTCTTGGACCTACAGTAATGAGTGGCTACTAAGTTTTATATTGCTATCAAATCACACTTCCTGGAAGTATTAACATAGGATAATAATTTTGGCAGGAGCTGTAGCATGATTTAACACAGCCATATTCTCCAATGCCACCTGAACACTAAACGTGGACAAATAAAAATTATTTATATAGTAACAAGAACAAAAAAAAGACATACTAGCGGAGAAAACACATTTTTGTTAACTATAGATAAAAAAGATTAATTGATTAATCATGATCAATCGATTCTAATATAAATGTTTGTGTTATGTTATACATACATATACATTTACATACATACACATATATACTGAATTTACTATTTATAGGTAGGTGTTTAGGTAAAATTATCATTCTTGTTTCATTCTGCTAACTACTTTATCCCAAATTTCAAATAAAATTATTATTTCTATTTGCATTTAATTGCAGAAAATGAGACCTGGAGAAACAAGTTAAAATAACAGAAAAGATTTTGAATTTTTTCAGACCTCAAATACGACAAATAAAACAAGTTAATATTCACTTTTAAGCAACACAACAGTAATATTTGTACATATATTTAGGGAAAGTTCAAAATGTATAATCTTTTATCCTGATAACCTTTGTCACGCCTGAGGTTTGATTTTGTTGAAATGTAGAAATGCTGATTTAAAATGAAAAGTTGGAGTGGTCTCTTAATTTTTTCCACGTCTATATATTTTATAATATCAGTTAAATCGAAACAAATACAAAAAGTAAAACTATCAACTATAGACTGCACCAACAAACAAATGTTATGTGGCCCAAACTTAACTTCCGCTAGACCCTCGCATCGCATAGAATCAATAACTTTTGAGGAGTTTTAAGTTAAATTCTTACAATAAATATCAAAATAAGAATATAAAATAAACTGTTATATCATAACCAAACACTGATCAAAAGTTAACTTCAGGCCAGCGCGTGTCTCTAATGAAACCATGTATAATAAACCCCGATGCCACCCTGTCGGAATTAGACGCTTGGATAGCTCCTATAGATTCAAACCAACATTTTGCACAATTAAAAAAACACAAACATCCCAGCGTCCCTTACTCTCCGTCTGCCGAGCGTCTGAATGAGCAGAAGTCGAGAATTGTGCAGAATATTTAATAATAGCAGGTATTTGCGAAGGACCTCTGCAGCCCAAAAGCATTGAACTGTCCACTCCTTTAGATGGATGAATCCCTCTTCACCTCTAACACATTCATTTATTCCCTTTTGTTATGCAGACCTGTATAAAGTTAACTTCACAATAGATTTCTCTCCTCTAGAAAAAATAAATTATGCACAACAATTTATAACTCAGAGCCTTTAGACCCAACTATTAAGCGATGTGCTGACAGGATGAGTTCTTCTCTGGCCAGCGTGCAGGCGAGAGAGAAGGCCATTGTGGGAGGGAAAGGCCGTGGGCGCTACAGAAACAAATTGCAGTGGGACGGGAGACTCTTTAGCAGTGATTGATGAGGTCCTAGGGACAAAAAGAGAGTAGACCCTTGATCACAGACGCCGTCCCCCTCTCCGGCTGCCACCCAGGCTTGAAGCCGCTTGGCCCTATCAAGGCTGCAGAGTTCATTTTTCAGTGAAGGCCAATTAGATGAAGCAAACTCCTTAAGTCGTATTCCATGGACGAAATTATATTGATCTCCACTGCTGCATGTTAAAATTGATATTTATGATGCCTTACACCACAAGTTTTTTTTTCTTTTTTTAGGGGGGGATGGGGGTAGCTGTTTGTCAAATTTTCATCAGAGACGGAGGCGAACATTTTTCTTTTCTTCTCTTAAGACGCAGCGTCTTTCGCTTCACAGTCCTAAAAGTCTAGGATCGCAAACAGAACATTACCAAGAAGTATAATAGTACTACTGTGCTTTTTAACATGGTATAATAATACAAATACAACAAAATTACCATTTGATATCATCACTGGCACCACCTATTTGTAAATACCAAAACATTTATACACATCAAAAACTATCAAGTGTTAGCTTCAACAGGCTAAAGGGATACTTTTATCATTTATTCACATCAATTTCATTTAAAACCTATATATATGACACTTTCTTCTGTGGAACACAAAAGAAGATATTTTGAGAAATGTGTCCATAGTTTGGTTACCAACATTCTTCAAAATATCTTTCAAAATATCGATGAGCACAGCAACTGAAGCCAAACATGTCTGATCATAAACTGCTTTAAGAAGCGATAATTCAACAAGACGTGAACACAAAATAACCACTAGACACATCCTCTCTGTCAATGTAGCAATGTCTCGGCAAACATATGGAAAAACCAACACCCTTCACAATTTCTCTCCATCTCAGCGGAAGAGCCCCAGAAAGAGTAAAGATGTAGAAAATCCCACTGATTACACCTTCTTGTCTGTGTGTAAGAGCTCTGGATTAACTGTGACAGCCATGGACTCCACTGCGGGGCGGTACATTGAACGCGTCTTAGCGCGGATGAATAGGAAACCTCTTGCTTTACAATGTCCTTGCCAAAGAGGGTGGAGAGCTGCTGGCTCAATTGCCTGTAATTGATGGGGCTGCTCCAGCACGGACAGAGAGAGAAAAAGAAAGCAAGAAATTCTTGGGACATTGGCACAAATGAATCCAGCCCTCTTTTGTTCGGCCGGAGGGGCTCGTGTGTGTCGGAGGCGTGTGTGGACCTGTTGTCCTCAGGGCATTTGGGACATCGGGATCACAATGAGGCAGACGCTGAGTATGCATGTGTCACAACACGACCAACAATTCAGAAAAACAACTAAAATAAAGCTATACACATCTGTGTGATGCCTCCAGATCCACGTGCACCTCTGGTCACCATCCACTATCACCCCACCTTCAGTATCTGATGTATTATCATCAGCACTAAGTTTATTTCCCCGCTGCCCTGCTCTCTGCTACAGTGTACGTTAAGGGTAATGTATCTGACCCCTGCAGAGATAAACTGACCCCCCGGAGGTCAAAAGGCAGCCATGAAGCTCATCTCAGCCCGAATTAAACCACTGGCAACAGCTTCTGCTGAAAACATCAAATGGCATTATGTTTGGAGCGGAGAAGATCATACATCAATTCATAATGCTGCGGCAAGTTAAAGACGCGTTTTAAGCGCAGAAGTGCTTCAGGTTGGAAGCAATTCCTCATTTTTTACAAGTGTGACCTTGAGCGTACAGCACAGCTGTGCACGGTGGACAACACGCTGTAACAGAAACACATTTCGGACCTTTACAAGAACTGAATTCTGGTCTTTATTTTTATGCTTGGAAAGCCAATCTGTTAAATATTATTTTGAATGTTTTAGAAAATATCTAGGCTACTTAATGAAAACTGGAAAAACACAAACACAATGATGGAGAAAAGAGGAGGAAACGCGATGTGAAAATGTCACAAGCCAGAACTGAACTCAAAATCAGGATAATAATAACAATGAAAGAAATTAGGTCTATAAAAAGTATAATTTCTTGTCTGGTGTTAAGAAATGGGTAAAATAAACTTTATTTGTGGGACTGTAAGAAAAATTTTAAAGACCTATTTTAAAATTCTAAACAATCCACCTGTATTTTATTCTCTACTTGTCTCTACTTCTCTACTTGTTAAAGGCACCAATTTCAAAATTCACTAGTGCCCTCTAGAGACTAATGTAGTGAACTGCACCACCGAGAGACAAACAATGGTGGATTGACAAAGGCTGCCATCTGTCTCGACCTGATGGTGAGCCAACTGGTTCCCCACTTTCAGGATTGCAGTGCTAAAAGAAATAAAACAGGCCAGTTGGTCACGATAAAACATGAATAAAAATGGGATGAACGGATGAATGGCACTTCCAGTGACCTTTGGTGTTTTATCCGTGTGGGAAAAAAACATCTCCTTCACACAGGGAGAGAAACGAGTAATAAAACACTGTAAACTCTTGCGCTGACGCAATTTAAAGTGATGGTACCTCTTCGTCTTTTGCGTTCACGTCCACTTTTTTGGAGCTGATGGCTTTGCTGATGTGTTCGATGTTGTTCTCTCTGCAGTAATCGAAAATGTTTTTGTCCTCTTCCCTGCGGCCCAACAAACAAAAAAGAAAACATCTCGAGTATAAAACTGCTTCACGGAAATTGTATTGATAAAAACACCATTAAAGATCAACTAAAAGAAGCATAAAATGCAATATATATCCAACAATTTCATTTTAAAGTTACCAAACAGTTTACCAAAACGCTTGTCAACATTTACTCAACCTTATGTCTTTTTTCTATTTTAACAAACAGACAAAAAAAATTGCTCTTTCCATATAAAATAACTGAATAAATCATACATAAAGCATTTATTGCATTTATTGTATTAAAGAATTTTTGCCCCTATAAACCAGAGACAATCTGGTCAACTAGACACATCAGCATTTACAATGAGGTCACTTCGACCGCCTCCAAATATTTTGGACCCCATTTACACCAGCATTTAGCACTCTTCAATTATACAAAATCAATCGAGATGTATGTTAATACCAAGTGTAAACAGGGCCAAAACTGCTGTGCACAGGTGCAGCATGCTACAAACATCACATTACTGGCAGGCGTCTCATGGTCACCCACCCCTCCACCTCTCTGGCGCATTCTCACGAGCCCGGCGCACACCACAGCAGTTTTAATTATTTTCCTCTCTAATCACCTTGTGGCATTCGGGCCGAGCCAGGCAGGGCAAAGCAGAGCGAGAGATCGGGAGGATGAGAGAGAAAAGGGTTATGAGGGATGAAGTGCAGTTGGTGGGAGAAATCTCATTAAGAGATTTACCCCTGCTCCTCTTGCCCATGTAGGATGGCAGATTAATTGCATTTTGAGCCCTATTGTGTGATCGCCCCTCACTGTCATTACAGGGGCAGGGCAGATGAGACTGGCAGCGGACGGGACCTCGGTGCCTGGGAGGTACAAAGAGTGGAATGGCCAACTTACGGAGTCAAAATGTGTATGGAATTGTGGCGATATAAACAACACAGGCTTAAAATATTAACAGTTGATAAACAATTTTAGACGCCTCTAAAAGACAGTTTGTTAACTTCAGAACAACAGTCTAAAGGAGCAGTTCACTATTATTTACTCAGCCTCAAGTTGTTCCAAATCTGTATTTCTTTGTTCTGATGAACACAGAGAAAGATATTTGGAAGAATGCTTGTAACCAAACAGGAAGAAAAAAATGGTAGGCAAAAGTACCCCAGAACTGTTTGCTTTCCAACATATTGTAGTCAACAGTGGCAAAGAACTGTTTGGTTAGAGGCATTCTTCCAAATATCTTTCTATTTTGTGACCCTCAACTTTTCAACAGTTGTGTACATGTCCAGTAACCCAGACCTTTCCAGCAAATAAGAATGAATATTTAAGTGTGTGTGTGGTCTTTCGGTGACCCAGCATGTCTGTGCCATGTGGGCATCATCCGTCTCCCGGGGCAACTAATCAATGAAGCTGCTCATTCGTCACACCGATGCAGGCCTGTGTTCCTAAACCTGAGCGCACACGTGTGCACGCTTGGACCAGATTAATGGCTCGCTGATAAACGATGTGGCATCAGCACTGCCGCTGAGCATGCTGGGAAGGTCACCGGCTACTCTGTCATTCCACATTGCCTGATCAACCTTTTCTGACTTTTCAAACAAAAATGCAAGCGTCCTGTTCCATTTGATGTTTAAACAGTTGCTGGGTTCAAGGTCAATGCAACATTTTAACTTAAAACTGAGACTACTATCAACAAACAACCATTGTTTTATATTTATTGATATTAAAGTCTCATCAATCTCATCAAGGATGAGAAACCACCCTTGTACAGGTGTACATAGTAATGAATGATGTAATGTATTTTGTGTCTATCCTGAAAAATATTAAATTAAATTTAGCATCACATGGCACAATGAAAATTATTAAGAAATTTTTAATCTGATAAAAACATTTTTTGAAAATGAACCAGTCCGGCATAATGCAAACACCACTAATGTAAGGTTCGAGGACCCTCTTAAATGTGGATGAAACATCAGATGGTTTTACAGTATCAAGGCAATAAAGCACTGCAGAGGCCATTCAGATTTAATCGAATGCAAACGAGAGGTTTGAATATGCAGGAGGCCTCTCAATCACCAAAGCTGCAAATTGGAACGCAGTGAAGCAGTCGCCGTGGCGGTCTGATCGGGTCACGCACGAAGTGGGCCGCTCAGCGACCGTCAAATGGGAGGAGAGAAAGGGGAACGGCATGTTAATTGCCTCTTTGCTTTTTTGTTCCCCCGATGAACAACTTGTGTCCTCTGGGGAAACGTCATCCTGGGAAATGAACCCCTGTTGCATTGATACTTCCATATATTTCTTTATTCCATCCATCCATCCATGCAAGGAATCATCCGTTTTACATTCCTAACATCGACATTATAAATAAATTATAAAGTAATTAAACTCCACCGCCCATCTCAGGCCTCTTCACCCCCTACGCATGCATACTGATACTGTTCATTTAGGAGGTAAAACCATGTGAATTCAGGTCTTCATTAGTCTTGTTAAAGGAAAGAAGCATTGGGGCGTCTGGTATCTTGTGTTCCGTGAGCAGGAAAATGAATCAGATGCAAGAGTGATCGCTACATCAAATGAAATTATAATAAAACCTTGATATTGATAAGCAGGACGTGTTACCTGATCTTTTCTTCCTGGTATAGAGAACTGACTGCCGGCCCACCAAATCCACCAGATCGTTTCTCTCCTCCCCTTCGCTCCTGAAAAACAAAGAACAATTCTGTCACAAGAAACATACACAATTACAATAACTCTAATCTATACTAATATATAAAACATTTTTTTCCCATTGAAACAGATCATTAGTTATAAATGTATACCATTAATTTATTTATACATTTAGAAGGGATGTTTCGCATTGTGCATGACCAAAGCTTCTTTTAGATTATTTCTTTAATTGACACACACACACAACATTTTTTCTTCTGTTTTATTTTGGCGAGTATTTTATGATTTAACCAAGAGAAAATTTGCTTAAAAATGCTCCCATATGGTGTAAAATATTTACCCTTTCAGCTCTAACAAAACTTTACCTGTGTCAACCTGTTATAAAATGTTTCTTTTGTTCACATGCAGCATTTACTTCAGCAGAAAGTCCATAAAATAATGTTCAAGACATCACAAAAAAATGATATATATTATATCTTATATACTGATCATGGGCTGATCAATGAACAGGACACACAGCACCGAAAATATCCAGCAGTTTACAAAAGCTCCTCTCACAAATAGTTTATAACACAATAAGCTAAACAAGAACAGTATGCCTTCACTCCATCTCAAACATGACAAAACACTGGCAAGAGGATACTGAATTTGTTTGTTATTTCTGACACTATCACATTCACTTCCTTCCTTTTCTCATTCTTTGCATATCAGCAAACATCACAGCCTTTGGCAACAGAAAAAGACAGAGAGCACAAAAGATCCTGGGTATTCAAGACCAATAGGATCTAACAGAATAATAGAACAGCCAGCTCTTTTCTGCAGCAATTTTTATTTAATGACTTGAAAAGAAAGTAAAATTGCCGAATATGCACTTTTGCTGAAGTAACACACTACCTTGTATTAAAAACAGACAATTCATGCTGATGCGCTTTGGTCCTCCACATCAGGTGCACAAAACAACAAAAGCGTACAGAAGGTCAAGAACCAGCTATTGTCTCTCTTCTCCTGCTCTCGCTTTCCCTCTACTGTAATGGAGCCGCCTGCCCTCTTTTAATGTACTAATACAATCAATTCTTCCTGTGGGTGGAGAATTTATTTATGTGCTTTTGTGTAAGTCTGGATGGCAGTCAGATTGTATTACCAGCAGCAGTGTCAAAGATAAAAAGAGAACACAAAAGCAGGAGAGAAAAGCTACAGAAAATGAAAGATGGACTGGAAGATATCACAAAGAATTTGAGTCAAACTTAAAGCAGGTGTGGATCACATAGTAGTAGGTTTGTGTATTACAATTTCCACCGATTTTCATTAATTCCACTAATGTTGTACACGCTGCAGGTCTTTAATGAGTGAGTGAATTTCTGTAAGAATCTTAGCATATTATATATTGGGTGAATTCAGGTTTATTGGGACACTTTTTTACATTCTTCTCAACAACCCGAATCAATCCCAAAGAACCTGAATTCACTCTACGAGTCTTTATAGCAGAGACTGCACTCTGCTGGCCATGTCTTTATATCACAACACCTTAGAAATGCATCCCAAATTAAAGCCATTCACAAATGTCATAATAATAGTAGAAATAGTTTAATAGTAAATGTGTAATTTTTATATCATCATTAACGGGTTGTGCCCCATCTAAAAAAAAAAAGAAAGATATTTTGCTGAGAACACAACTGTAATGAATTCAGAAATTGACATTGGAATCCTCTGAAAGATGAATAAATAAGCTTTCTAAAGATATATGGTTTGTTAGGATATGATCATATTTGGCCGAGATAAACTCTGGAATCTGAGAGTGCAAAAAAAGCCTAATATTGAGAAAATCGCCTTTAAAGTTGTCCAAATGAACTCTCAAAATAAAGTTTTGATATATTTACGGTAGGAATTTTTCAAAATATCTTCATGGAACATGATCTTTACTTAATATCCTAATGATTTTTGGCATAAAAGAAAAATCTATAATTTTGACCCATACAATGTATTTTTGGTTATTACTACAAATGTTTCTGTGCCTCTTAAGACCAGGGTCACATATATTTCATCACTACTTTTGAATTTTTTCCAGGCTTAAAGTTACAGGTCTAGAATAAAGTGCTCATATCTGTACAGGTATGTAATAACTTTTCTCTTTTTTTTAATTGCTATTGTACACAATAGGTATTTTACATTTAATGCATTTGGCAGACGCTTTTATCCACAGCGACTTACATTGCATTTTATATTTGTATAATGGCATCATTTTACATCAGGGCCTAACAAATAAAATGTTACAAAAAGTCAATTTAAATGTACTTATCTTATTTAAAGACCCTTGCATTGGGTTTAATATTTTACCTTCTGGTTGCTGTCTGGATCCAAGACCTGTACACAAGAAACATACTCCTGCATAGCCTGCTCTGTACTCATGTCCCCCAGCTGCTTCCATGCTGACCTGTAAACAGAAAGTATTTAAGGGCAAGCTTAGCAAGCAAAAGTCCTAAAGGATCAAAATGAACATTTGCTTAGCACAAAACTTTGGCAAGTAAATAAAACTGAAGCAGTAAAAGGTATATAAAACTGAAATAAATACATGCCTTAGAATTGACATTAAAAGACATATAATATGTTTCTGAAATACTGAAAGTGAAAACATTAGTGACATGCTGTTTTGCCAACAGATTCAGAACTATATTGCATATACATTATATGCAGCTGCTAAATAATGCACTTTGCATTAGGAGAAAAAGTTGGTTAAATACAAATTATTAAAATGTTTCAGTTTCATGGGTGGTAAATATATTTAAAGATCTTTTTTAAAGATGTCTTACCATTTCCTCTGACCCTCAAAATCGAAGAAACCAGGCTTCTGTGTATTGCACTTTCCAACTTTGGCCTGTCAAACACAGGTTTCAGGTAAATTTACTATTTATAAGTTCAACATCAGCCTAATGCTTAACTTATTCCAATATTAAGTGTTTCAAGCACTCAAGAGACCATTTTATGTCCTTTAGGGTCAACAGACAACAACATCTGTCAAAAATATAAAAGGCTAAAAAAACAACTTCCATGACAATCATGATTCCTGCATAAATATTAGACGCAACTATCTTCATTAAGTAACAAAATAATCAGAGTTTTACACTTTTTAAAGAAAACGTCATATTCTATACAGTAGTGTCAACGATCACAAAAAACATGACATTTTGTTTGTAACTGCAGTTACAAAAGTGAATGTTAATAAGGACAAAAAGAGATATGATCCCATTACCTGTTTGTACCTGGCATACAGATAAAGCAGCTGCTCTCTACCGGCTGTCTGGACGAGGTCTCTGACCCGGTCTGCTGCCGCTTCAAACTCGTTCTCCAGATCTTCTCCTTCCAATCGTAACGCCGTATCCGCAGCACCACAATCAAATTTACCTAATCCGAAATCTGAATCCGAATCGGATCCTCCGCCGAGCGGCTCTCCGGTATCGGGCCGGGCTGGATCAGTACCGGAGCCCGTCACTGAGCCAGGGGATGAAGATGGTGATCGTGACGCCATTATATGTAATATAGGTGCCTTTCTAAGGATATCAAATATTTTGCTTTAATTGAGAATAAATGCGGATAAAAGGGCAGACAAGTGGCAACTAGGATGTTATCCGTAATCCAAAACAGTCGGACTTGTTTTGAGTATTGGTCCGTGAATTGTACGTCACGTTAAAAGGCTCGAGTTCCTACTGCGTCCGCGAATAACGGTTCCTGATTTTAGGTCCTACCATATTTATAATGGACCCGTGATGTCTAAAATACTATGAACAGTGATGAATCATGTTGTTGCGACCATTCTTGAACTTTATATAGGGCAATATTCTTATTAAATGTTCTAATATATTTTAGCAACGAAATATTTTCTTTGGACAACATGTTGTACAATATAGTTAATTGTATTTATTTATAATAATTTTATTCTGGAAGGTTTTAGTCTGCAACAAACATTCCCAAATTGCAATTTTCCCAATTTCAAGTATAAGCTGCGTTTCAAATATTGTCCACAAGATGGCACACAACCCACATCTTTATTGCTCAGGGTGATTCAACCGTATGACCTTGTGTTCTGGTAGAAGAATAGTGGTCTAATCCAAAGGTGTTTTCTGTGTAGTTCTCTATTAGGACCATAAGAAAACATGATGTGCTAAAATTGATAAACATTAGAATACAGACCTCTTAATAGATAAATTGGGTTTTATATGGGCCTGATTTAGAGAGCAATGTAGAATGTAAGTAAACAAGCTAAATTCGGACAAATGGGAATGCAGGGACTAGACAGACTGCAAAATAGCTGGCTTTAACTTTAATCACAAATTATACATTGTGTGAAGGTGATTAATTTGTTTAATCCACATCACTTCTCAAAATTGTAATATTGTCCAAAAAAATCTCTTTTGATCTGCAGAGGTTTTAAGAGACGAAAGAGAAAGCTTTTCAGACGGACGGCAACAGTTACCAAGGTGGGATTGGTCAGTAATGCTTTTAAGGCGGGGCTTAAGACGACTGGTCAAATAAGCTAGAATTTAAATAATAAAATAAATGTATAAATGCAAACGTTAAAGAAGTGCTACTGTTAAATGTGTGAAAGTTGACTGTTAGTTTAACCACTTGGTTGGCACATCTTGTTTTATTTTTACATTAAATGGACACATAAAAAACAAAAACGGTCGAGGGGGAAAGGTAAATAGTGTAAAAGTTGTCACAGATTTGAAATAAACATGAAAATTTTCATGCGAGATTAAAAGTTACAAAAGTATTAAAATGTATTTTAATAAAATAGTTTTCCCCCTCTCATACTGTTATTTCCACATGCGCTACTCGCTGCGCTGTGACGCACATACGTCTTTCACCGAGCCCACGCGCTGATGGCGGACAGCAGCTACTACTTCACAACAGCGCGAGCGCTCGAAAGAGAAAGTCACTCCCAGAGACGCCCGGACCGGGACTATCCTTGCGCTGTCATTTAGTCACCTGTTTTGGGGAGGAGGAGGTTACTTTTGATCCTTTAATGCTACGAATTTCACTTTGAACGGTGTAATATGTGGGATCGGGCAGTCGTGGACTGCGATAGACCGGATAGGATTTAGAAAGAGCGCAACTAAACGCATGAGGCTCCGTAACTTAGTGACAGAAATAACAAAAGCTCCCAAGAAGACGCTTTCCGTCCAGAGGATTTTATTATAGGCCGGTTGTGGATATTTGCTCCGCCAGCATGAAGTTTGCGGAGCACCTGTCCGCCCATATTACTCCGGAATGGAGGAAACAGTATATCCAATATGAGGTAAAAGAAGACTGAGATTTATTTATGAATTTACAGTGCTGTTTATAGCCTACTTGTGTTGTAGAGATTGTGCAGCGTCTAAGGTAAACAATAATAAAAACTTCAGCTGGTTTATATTAACAGTATTTAAATGCAAAATGCATTATCCGTTTGTATTATATACAGTATTAAATACAATGGTTTACAGTAATGCGATTTTTGGCTTTAAAATACATTTATGTTGAATCGGGCCTATTAATCTGAAGATAAACTGTAACGCAGTTTTAAAAAGGTGTAAAAACAACATTTATCTCATAATAAGAAATATTTGCTGTATTGAGTCACACCATGAAAACATCTTAATTTATGTCTCTTTATTTGCTCCGAAATTAGTAACTTTGGTAGCGTTTACATCCATAAATTCTGTTTTAAAAGCTTTTATTTATTCGTTTTTTTGCAGAGAAGAGTTTAAATTGATTTGTTTATAGTGGCCTCGCCTGATTTCTTGTCACTCACTGTCATCTGTGAATCTGGATCACCTCCAAATACCTGCTTGCACATTTGGGAGAAAATCACCTACAATGCATTATTAGCCTACTGAATTAGTTATTTTAAGTAAACCCATTCAACCTCCCTTTCTGTTTTTTTCCTCTCGTTTTGGAAACAAGCCAGAAAAGACATTAAAAGGTTTGATGCGATTCGTTTGCTCGCCCACTTTATGTCTGCGGCATTTAATTTGCTGACTGTCGGAGGTTCAGCAGAGATCGTTTTTTCTTACCTACTTTTTCTAATGAAATTTAGGACATCAGTTGTTCCAACATAATATTATGTAGCCTATAGCCCAAAGTTATGTACACTATTATATTTGTAACATCATTTTTAAAAATTCATTCTTTCACGTATGCATAATTTCTATTATATAAGTGAACATAGTCAATAACGTCAGCAGTATAAGTTAACAAAAATATAAACTCAAAATCTCGTAATATACATAGCAGGGGTCCAAGGTTTCCAACCACCGTTTGTGTAATGAATTATGAACAAAGAAAGGGCTCTGGATGCAGGAGATTTATGGTTTATCCATCTATAAATATTATTTACCCCATACACTTCTTTATCTGTAATGTAATTTTACTTAAATCATAATGTTATTATTTAAGTTTATAACTTATTTAATGAGAATTATATTATTATTATACATTAAAATAATGTATGTTTTAGAATATTATATGATCTTATCTCTATAACATTGTATTATTTTTTTGGACTGGTCATTGGACAGATGATCATTTTCAAGGATGATTATCATGTCATGTTGATTTATTTATTGTTCTTTTATCTTGTGAAATTGTTGATTCCAGTGCAGCCAATAAATCAATATTATTAGTTGTGTGATGGTGAATGGTCAGGGCTACAGCATTTGTCTTGGTGCAGTGTAAATCCTTTGTCTTGAGCAGTGAATCCGTAAACAGGCGCAGAATCCAGTTAAACGCAAACCACTGTGAGTACTGCAAACATAAAGAAATATCTGTGCTCGTCGATTTAGAAATTTTTGCTTTTTTGTTTTTACTTTTGCGGCTTCATTGGTAATTGATCATTTAATTGATTTAGAGCTCTTCTTTTCTTCTAGAAGAATGCCATATATGTTCAATCCCTTTGTTTGCTTATTATTCAAGCTCAATAAGCTTTTTACACATCTTAGGGTCAGATGTCCTTCATTGCATATTCCAGTTCACATGTGAAAGTGGACTGTAGCGAAATTCAGGACTCAGGATTCAGACTCTTGAATTAATGGAATATTGTTCAATTCATAATGATCAACATGTCATTTGACAATGTCAGGGAACTACGTGGATCTGCTTTCCATATCTACCACCTTCTTACCTTTTGCCTGACACAGATAGATGATTAGCAATATCTTTTCCAACAAACTGTCTGTCTCTATTCTTTACATACAGTGATGAATTGTGAAGAAGTGGGAGTCTCGGATTAGATTTGCCCATGGCAAGATAATAGCAAACAACTCGGTTTTTCAACTACGTTCGATACAGTCAGATCAATTGCTCTGTTGTATAGAATGTAAGTTAAAGAAAAGCAGAGCTTATTAATGTTTGATCATTGAAGTCCCTCTGCGAGCAGTTAAGCCACGATTGCTCGACAGTCTCTGCTCATCTATTGCTTTACGGTTTGTGGCTGACAGTGAATCAGAAAGTCAATGGTTGACTTGGCCCACAGGCTCTGCGCAATAAAATGAGTCCATAAACAGGCTTCAAGAACTTAGCAGGTCCATTTCTTAAAACTTCAAATGAAATGTGACATTAACTGGTTTACGTTTGATCTGTGTAATATCTCAAAACAGTAATGACCTCGAAAAGACGGTAATATATCGATCTTTACCGTGATTTACATGCTACAGTGGATTGGCAGTACCGGAGGCTGTTGAAACTCTTAATCTCCCAGTTAATAAATTGACAGAATGATTTAATGATGAATTAATGAGCTGTCACACGTCTTGCTCTGCGTTTTAAATAACTTTAGCTTGTTGTATGTGCCATTCAGAATGAGTAAGAGGAGATAAACAGGAAGGCAGAGCGAAGAAGATGGACAGTTTGTGCAACAGAATGATTCAGTGTTTATGCAGCCAATGAGGAGAGATGGATGTAGAAAAGGTGTAAAGGTGTGGCATGATGAACAGATTTCTTTGTGTCATATCTGCTGTAATCGCTTCTGTGGGCTCAGTGTCACTGTCAATAGTGTGATCACAATATATATTTATTAAACTGCTATGGTGTGGTTGTTAGGGTGTTGCTTAGTTGCTAGGTAGTTTCCTTAGCAGTTACCACAAAAAATATTTATGAGAACAATCTGAGTATGACTTTAATATCATTGTGGTGATATTGTTTTTGCAGATTTTGACATAGAAAAAGCAACTTGTTTTTACCATGCATACATTTCTTCAAAGCAGCAGGTCTGCTGGGACGTATGGATCATCTTGGCAGACTCTAGACCTGCTGTTCTTCACACATGCGCTGACACACACACACACGCACGCGCATGTACACTAAAACACACAGGGACTGACGCTCCCTCTCCCACAGGGATGACATCTGCTGCCAGACGCTGGACATACAGATCTGTCCAAATCTCACAGTAGTTCAGACCCGCACATATTTCTGAAGGTACAGCAGATGCAGAGTGCACACGTATCCTGGTTACGGTTAGCGCTTGTATAACTTGAATTCTCGGGAGAGAACATCTAGCCTTTGTGTCATCATCATTGCCATGGCAATGCCGCCACGTTTCTCTTGTTTCATTGGATGACACATTGGCCAGGATTTGACCTTGCATATAAAATTGTATTGTGTAGTGAAAAGTGCTCTTTGTAGCTGTTCAAACAGACCTAAAATAATGGCCTTGGTTGGAGTTCTGTTTGATAGGGACACCTGCCTATAAGATATATTTTCTTGAATATGATTTCACTTTGTTGTGTTGAGATGTGCGGTTTGATTTATGGTGTATATTGATAGATATAGAGTTCTCGGCACTGACAGCAGTTTGTGTATAGATAATGTTTTGTGTTGAATAGTGCCAGTATTCAATGAATTCTTTTTGCCTTTATATAGTTTTCTTTGCCAGGGATGAGATAGAGGAGTACAGAAAAGGACCACGAGCTGGGATTCGAACTCTGCACTCTTAAAAATAAGGGTGCATTTTTGGTTCCACAAAGAACCATTCAGTCAAAGGAAAACCTTTTCCCCCACAAATAACCTTTTGTGACACAGAAAGGTTCTTCAGATGTTAAAGTTTCTTTATGGAACCAAAAGGTACTTCTATGGCATGGAAGAACCTTTTGAAGCACCTTTTTTAAGAGTGTGGTCACCCACAGCCCACAGAGAATGAGTGGGATTACACTAATTAATGAGAATAACCTTTCTGACAGCAAATCAAATGCATTCAAATTACTAGACGGCCCTAGAGATCAATCTGAGAGATAGAGATGTACGATTTCTCAGCCTACAAGATCTGATGAGCAGACAGTGCAAAACAGTGCTACACATTTCATTACCTGAAAGGTTAACAACATGCTAAGACAAGCGAGTAACCATATTCACGGAGAAGAGTTCATGTCTTAGAAAATGTAGAAAATTTGACAGCACCATTTTTTTAATTCAAGTGAACTCTCATAACCATTACACATTTCCTTAATGGGGTCCCATGAACCTTCAAGGAACTCCGTGTAAGTGAGAACGCTGCACTTCATTGGTCCTTTGACCTGCACTATATGACCTCACAGTGATGTCATCATTAACGTCTTTATCTTTCTGACAGGCTTTCAAGGAGATGCTCTATGCAGCCCAGGACCAGGCCCCTTCCATAGAAGGTAAGGAAACTCCCTGCTGAAGCCTAAACCCCTTTTCCACCCTGCACCGGTCTCCAGCACCCCAGAATGAACTCCTCGCTATTAATAGAGGACGTTTCAGCGAGGACGCATCTCTTGCACGACAGCGGGGCAGTTCTGCGCGGCTATAATTAATGCAGGACGTCAGATGTCTGCTGAGGCGTCAGGGTGGAAAGCTGTGGCATGGAAATGGTTTATCACAGGCACCGTTGAACAGACGTAAACAAATGTCTTGGGTTTCAGTTTATGTTGTATCAATGTGACAGATTACATGCGCAGTTGAAGTTATTCCAATACTTATAACCTCCAGGTTCCTCTATAGCTGAATGCTCGACTAGATTGATTGACTTTAAGTCATGGGGTTTTCTTAATATTACTATTTTGTTGATTTGTGACACTCTTAAATATGAAAAGGTGCTAATGAAGAATCGCTTTAGAACCCTATTTTTAAGAGTTTATATCGCTATGCTGGGAAGAAGGACAACATTTGATATTCATTTTTCTATTCAGTGCGAGTTAAGATGATGTGGTTTTACTCAGCATTAGGTTACATAGCATGACATGGTGTGACATCTGGAATGACAGACTGTTTTATGACAGCCAGATTTTTTTGACACAAACAAGTTTGCACATTTTCTGTGCATTTTCTTTTAATAATTTTCCAGAAGAAAATGTTATTGCACCAGTGTTGGTCATTTAGCTTATGAGTCCTTGTATGTGTAAATGTAACTTTGTCTGAGATGCTTTTTTTTCTGAAAATTCGTTGGTCTTGAAAGAATTGATGAGAAATGTTGTACGTATTGAAATCTTTGGAGACAAATCTGAAAAGCAGGAGACAGTCGATCATGTCATTTAATTTTTATCATGAAGTAACATTTTGAGATACAAAAGACATTACATTTGTGATTTGTTTTCCTCTTTTAGGGTAATAGACCTAAAAAGATGTCCGAGTGTGTGTGTTTCCTCCTGTCAAACTAAAGAAAAGATGTTCCTTCCAGTCAGTGATTTTGTATATCTGTCAGACTTTGAGTTTGTGTGTGTGTGTCTGGCAGACCACTTTGACCTTGTTTTTTAAAATGCTGGCAGGGTTTAGTTGAGGTAGGAAAGGAAGGAAAGTTGGCATGTATGTTTGACAGATTTATTGTGTTTGGGTGAAAAAGCAGAAAAACCTGAGCTGAATTTTAAATGTGAGCTTCACTTAGTGACCATACACAATAATACCTCCTGGTATGTAACAATGAATATTGGATTGTTTCATTGAATACCTTAATAAAAAAGATTTAAACAAACAATGATTTACAATAATACTTAAATCCACAAGTTAGATTTAAAATGTATATTGGGTCAGTGTTATTCTAGAGGAAAATGTTATTGCTTAGATATTGCTTAGCTCCTTCATAGCTCAGGAGATCTGATGCAGTTATGTTTTATTATGGGATCAACTTCAGATGTCACAGATATTTCTCCTAATGTTACTTAGGAAAAGTTTAAACAGAGAAAAGTGAGAAATATTTGAATGAGGAGTGTGGAGGTAGCTTGCATGGTTAAAATAAATCTGGATTTGAGTAAATTTGATGAAAATTGTTTGAGTTCGTATGAAGATCTTCAATGATACTGACGTTTGATTGAAGACTTGTCAAATCTGAGCTCAGGTTCTTTTAAACTCTAATGGAGACATTTGTGAAAAAAGTGAGACACAGAAGATTAAGGCAGAAGTTTCCATTTGCTCTCCATTTAATCTGATTAATGTCTAGGAGAAATAATTGAGATATTAAAGAAATTTGGGATTTTTCTTATAGGATGTACCATAGCAGAACACTGTGTTTGTGTCTCATTGTGTTTTGGTGATTTCTTACAACAGATGCTTAAGATCACGCAGTTTAGAGAGGCATTCGTGGGTCACTAGTGTTTGTTTTCCCTTTCTTTGCCAGTTTAAGTTGCATATTTGAAAATGATTGTAAGGTGCACTTAAACTGAAAGAGGGGCACTCTTTAATGATAATGTTGACTAGTTTAAGGCATTGTGGTCCATATCAGCCTCTCAGTTCTTAGGATTAGTACTAATCTTTTAAGATCAATGACTTTTTTATTTCCCAGCATTCAGTTGAAACCTCAAACAGTTTCCTGTATCACTACAGCTGCGAAAACCGCTTTGATGTTCTGTTGCATTGAAAGTGGATTGATGGAAAATGAAAGAGAGAGAAAAACAGAGCAAAAGAGAAATAGACGCAGGCTTATTGAAGCACCTGTCCTCCAGCATTCATATTTACTCTTCTGTCTTTCAAAAGCCATAACGTGATTTGTGCGACATTTATTGCCCAGTGTAGCAGTTTTCCACAAACAGTCTGTGAGTCTGTTGAGATCAACTGGTGATTTTATTAAATAAGTCTTCTATGAAACACTAATTATGGCAGCTAGATTTATGAGAAATCTTTTTCTTCACTGTCTGCGGAGGGTTTCTATGAGGGGTTTTGATATTCTGTGAGCACGCTGGAGCCCCAGGGAGGCAATTTATTGGGTTATTACGGCCCTCTCTCTCTCTGACCAGATCTGATTTAGTCATATGAAAGTTCAATATTGAGAAAGAGGCAGTTCAAAGTGTTTGTATCCCTACAGTCTCTATTTGCTAACCTGTTCAGGCATGGAAATAAGCAGTTGAGGTTCCTAATGAGATGGACATACGTGAATGCTTTTATAAATTCTTAGAAAGGGGACGGTTAAAGATTGATGTAAACTTGCTGTGGTTCAATTGTCATCAACTTGCATTTGCAAAAAGTTAATTTGTATATGAAAATATGAACTTGCATCAAATTTGCAATAAAGTTGAACCCAAATAGTTTTCCAAAAAAACAATATTTTTGTTAACGATATATATAGATATTATATAAATGCCACACTACTAAGTAAAACAAGTGCATTGATATCCTGCCTGTCAGTTTGGCGTTCCAGTTAAAACTCATCAGTTTGGATGTAATTGAGGAAAGTGCATTTCGTATGCTCTTCCTAAGACTTTTATGGGTTTGGACTCTCATTTGGTATAATTCACCTACACTGCAATCCAGCAGTTTTAATTAAAGCAGTGTCAAGAGTGAAGGAAATATAAGCACTAGACGTACAGCTTTCAACCGCTTTCTCAATCTCTGTCTTTCTCTCTCTCTCCTGCCAGACCGCTTAAGATCAGGCTAAATCAAATTAATCTGAGCATTACTTGAGATTTACAAACAATAACTACAGTAATAGACAACAATGAGTAGAATTTATAGTGCCTGTAGAGCTATTTATCCACTTGGGTATGTGCTAAAGCCAGGGGCGAAGCAAAAATTGTAACTGGGTTAGGCAGACAAACTCTTATTGAGATGTCAACAACAGAATAGAAATATTAATATGCTATAAATAACTATACATTTTAAAATGCATATCACTGCAGCGGCTGCCCTTCTGAAATTTCCTATCTCCATATTTTGTGATTTTTAATTAAATCATTATTATTAGTCACCATTTATGTTTGTTATTGGCTTTTGGAAATCTAACTAATAAAACTGTGTTTAATTATTAAATAATAATACAAATGTTAAAAATCATATAAAATCAGATTGTACATGCTAGCACTTTAAATATCCAGCCATACAAATTTTTTATTTACTATTAGTGTCTGAATTGTTTTTTCCACCTTTTTGAAAATTCAGGATCCATTCCCATCAAATCCAGCCTTTCAAGGTTTATTGACCCTGAATCAATACAGGCATCATCTTCTGCTCTATAGGTTGAGCTTCTGGCTGGCTCTGTGCTTGGGCAGACCTCCAGTAATTCGAGAGAGAGAGAGAGAGAGAGAGAGAGAGAGAGAGAGAGAGAGAGAGAGAGAGAGAGAGAGAGAGAGAGAGAGAGAGAGAGAGCGAGCGAGCATCTTCACAGTTGGAGTGAACACAGAGATAATAAAAGATCATCTTGTATCTAGAGATGGGAGATGGGATGTTCTGCTCCATATAGAACAAGATAGATTTGAGAGAGAGGGATTGTGTGACTTTGGTGTGGTCTCTATCTATGGTCACATTTCAAATTGACATAGAATCCCGTAAATACAGTAGAAAGAAATTATGTTTTCATGTGTGTTTGGACACACTAGAATATAGAACTAGAATCACTCCTGAATGGTTGACATGGCAATAAGCAGAGCAATATTTTTCTCTCTTTTGGCTGTAAAGATGGATTGCAGTAGATTTCCCTCTTTGGCTTTAGCTGTGACCAAAGTAAAATTGAAGTGACCGCTGTATTGATCTGTATGGTCTGTCCATCCAAATTTTAATTTATGTTTTTGCATTGATTGCATTGCTTGGTGAATTTACATGTGCTTGCGTGTGTTCTGACATTCAGGCAGCTCATTTAAAGCTCTGTAGAGCTCTTGTCATGAGGAGCTGTGAACAGCTTGTTGCCTGCTGAGAGATCAGCCAGTGTAATTAGTGTTATGGGCTCGTACTGATCACAGAACAGACAGCGACATCATTCACCACCACCACCAATCACACACAGACACGTTATGATGGACTGAATTGTCCATTCTTGTTTAGAGTCTTTTTCTTTTCTTTTTTATTTACACACATTTGATCAAATGCCCAGATGACCAGAATGCATTTCAGCTCACGCATATTTAAACGAAGCCAGAATAAATGAGTCTTTCATTAATTTGCTTTAATTGACCAATGAATTGGGTATGAATATTAAAATAATAAACTATTGTACTGACCATCTGGTAACAATTTAAAGTTGTCTGTAAATTAAAGATGTAGCAGAAATATCAGTGGCCTATTTTTCTCCCGCCTGCCGCTCTGTATCATGTAGGTGTATTCTCAGTGTCATGCCTCCTCCATCTTGTTTTAGCCTGTTGTTTTGACAGACATGTGGTGGACTATTTTGAGGGTGAGAGGTCTTGTTATTGTTATTTGGCACACATGTGGAAGTTCAGCAGCTCTCATTAACACAGATTCCGATCGGGAGCTCGGGGAATGCACCGTTCCCCAGTTGTGCTGGCCTAAGGACACGAGGGCACGCAGGGGCCACGATGAAGGGGCCGATGGCTTTGGAAGAACCCTCTGTACTCTGCATTATTGATGGACTGTTTTCACAAGCTGCCAATCTACCAATATTTTTACTTCTATCTTGGTGGAGCAACTAACAAAGAAAACATGTTGTAGATCAGTTGGTAGAGCATTGCATTAGCAGCGAAAAGTGTATTCTATTAATAGAGAACATGCATACTAATACATTTACGGTAAAAATCTCTTTGGATAGAAGTGTTGCATAAATGTGATTACATAAATAATAATGCAAACAACCTGAAAAAAATTGGTATGTTTGTCATGAATTTTGCGATATGAAATACATTTACTGTATGATGGGCATGGGATATTAATAAGGTGATTTGGTCAGTTTTTTTCCATCTGTGTGGCTTTGGTCATTGAAGATAAATAAATATAAAAATTTCATAAAATGATGAAAACAATCTTTATTCTGTAAAATAATATGCATCCATAGGAAGTAAAAAATGTGAAAATGGTAGTGATTTCACAAGTGGTTGTTGAAGGTACGGCATTTATGAAAGAGAATATATAAAAATGTGTTCATTACAAAATATGAGCCTCTTTGTTTAACAACATGGTTCTCAGCATCTCCGAGTCTGACAAATTGTCTTCAATCTGTCCCTCCCCAGCAGGTTAAACTAGCACAAAGCCAGACAGCCAAACAAAGATAAAGTCAGTCTGTAGAAAAATCCCACATCTCATGTTAAATGCAGTTCCTGCTTCATGGCCTCAGCTAGTGCTTAGAGCAGACCCAAATCCAGGAGAGATGAAAGTCTGTCCATCTATTATTCATCTGTGAATTACATCTAGGCCGAACGATGTGTGCGTGCGTGTGTGCGTGTGTGCGTGCGTGTGCGTGTGGAGGGGGGTTGTAGGAAGGACAGGGGGAAGGGAGGATAGAAGGTTATGAGTGGCAGCAGGAGTCAAGGTCTTATTTGAGAAGGTGTACTTAGGCTTTTAAACATCTAAGGCAGCTTGTGATGAATTAATCTGTGACTCAGTGTGTCAACTCCCTTTTCAATAATCTGAAGTCGCAGAATGTTGGCCATAAAGATAAATGGTGCGATAGATAATTAAAAGTGTTAGCACATACTTAAACAATATAAAATCTGTATTATATAGGTAAAAGGTTATTATAAAGAATATATGTTTTTTTATATATTTTTATAGTTTGCTGCATGATCTGTACAATCAAACTCCAGATTACACACTTTCATATTTAAGTGTCTGTGTATATGAAGTGTAATTTAAATATAAATTACTATTAGAAATTATTGTTATTGTTAATAATAAATATTATTTAGTATATATAATTTATTATATAATATAGAATACACATGCATTCTGATATATTATAAATATACTATTTTAATTCATCAACTGTAAATTAGAAAAGTTTTAGATTCTAAGATTATATATTAAGATGATATTTTCAATCATTTTTTGTCTTTCTACTCTTTTTCTCGTTGTCATATACCTCCAATGAGAAAATAACTAATTTGTAATGTTTTTGCAACACATTTTCTCTTTCATTTATATTTATACACACATTCATACACAGACAGTAACAGTGTCAGGAGGAGGTCTGAAGGAAACTATAGGAGGTTATGATACCATATGTTCAGGTATTTGAAGTCTCTGCTACACATGCGAAAACACAATTTTCTCTTGTGCTATGCCGCACAAATATGCTATGCCTTGCTTACCATGAACTTTTATTTTACGTTAGTAATCAAAGGTAACCTGAAAGAGTCTTATCTCTCACTTCCTGTGTCTTTGCTTCATGTCTTTGAAATCTTTTATGTTGTTGATTTAAATAAGTAGATTACAAGCTATTGTGATGCATCATGCAGTTTTTTTGCATGTTTATAAAATTCAGTGTCAGGTATTATGTTTTAAAACACACCTTACAATGTGCAGTTTCATGGGACTCTGTTCTTTTCTTTTTTACGTGGTGCTACAACAAGCTTGATTTTAAAATTGCTTATTTGCAAATACACATATGCAATAAAAAGACTAAAACACAAAAATATGAACAAACAGCTTACATCCCCACAATGGCTGAGATGTCTGTGGTCCTTTACGCTAAAGAGCGACTGTTTTCCTAAGCATCTCCACTTGCACTTTGATCGCTGAAATCCGATTGGTTGATCAGTCTCTTGTGTGTCTCTGCAGAACAGATTCTGTTGCTGAGAGCTCCGGTGTCTTCAACACATTCATCTTTAATCTATATTCTAATGGTCTTTTCCTCCAGGGAGTTCACAGGTGCCAGCACCCCTGTTTCAATGTGGGTAAATTGATCAGATCTACAGAGGTCATCCTGAATGTGCCAAAAATGTGTGCGTGCGTGCGTGTGTGCGCGCGTGCGTGCGCATATTCCCATGTTGGGTTAGTTTCTTTTTGTGTGGCACTGTAGCCCAGAGCAAACCGCTGACTGGTGAGGCAATGTTGACATTGACAGGGATTGGTTGACTTACAGGAAGGAAGGAAGGAAAAATCCTGAAGCTCATTTCTTCACATGCAAACACCCACAATGCACCTCTCATTAGCAAACTCTAATGCATGAAGTTCACATCAACAGCATTACAAGTATTTTTGCACTCTAATTTAAAAAAGGTTTTTGTGTATTAACAAACAGTGTGTTCTTTTAAAGAAAGTTTTTTCCTCAAATAGCCTTCAGATATAAATCATATGAAAGCTCTGTGAAAAGCCAGACACACTGAGGAAGGGGCTGTATGAATTATTGATGGTTATTGTTCCCGGTCAGCTTGATTTATATTAAATGATAAATTATTCACAAAGCAGAAGATGTGAGATATAAAAACATCTCAGCATTTTAACCCCATTTATAATGACTATTGGATTAGAAATAAAATAAAAACTACAACCAGCAGATTAAGTAAATGAGATGTGTTATTTACAGAAAGCTTTTTATTAAATTTTTTATTACTTGTTTATTTTTATGATAAATAGCTCCGTTTAGTCAGTGTAGCTCTGCAGTTGTTTAAAGTGCATTTAACTAGCAAGTACATTACATACAGTACCAACAGATAAGCTTTTTTGTTTGTTTGTGTTTAAAACATCAGTAGTGCTTCTGAACCAAGCAAATATTCACCAAACCAAATGTGTTTTTATTTATTATTGATAAATCACTCAAAGATCATCTCAGCATCTGCTGACAAAAAGCTTTTGAAGTGTAGGGCTAGTGATTCTTTCAGCATGCGTGCAATGGTTATCCACAGTTTTACAATCTCATGATCTTGCCTGAGGTTGCATGCATATTTCAACACATCCACAGACTGTGGGTAATGTATTCGAAATGAGTATTAATAATCACTAATTACAACTGTAACCTAATTGTAATCCAACACCAGAGTCTCTCACGTTATACAGATGGACCACGTAAACCCTGGGGAGGAGGAGATGGAGACAGCGGTTGGAACATGAGGGGAGGTCCGGAGAAAGATAAAAGAAGAGATCTGATGTTAAGAAGAGTGGGCGCGGATCAATGAGATAAAAGACATTAGATTCGCACCTATAAAAAGAGACTGCTATATACTTCACTCCTTAGACCAGTCTAACCAACACGGCTTATAATTTCATTGTAAAAAAAGTATTAAAAAAATATAAATTGTGGTAAATGTTAGGTTATTTGGTCTCGTGCAGATGTGCTTTGATCTGCATTTTAGAAGCTTCCAACCGGATTTCATTTATAGCTGTTTTATAATATATAAATATTATTTATGTCTGCAAACCATAGTAATAAACTGTCACTATAGCTCAATTTGTAAAATGTTCCTCACTAATAATGGACCCAATGTTCTGGAGTAACAGGTGAAATGAGGTGCTGTGACCTTTATGTCTGGTTTAATACAACACTCATAATGTTTATGAAAATTAACCTCTTGCCATGAGAGCGAATCATGGTAATGACTTGTGTTAAATAATTAGAAATATACATGCATGAATATGCATGATTTATGCAAATGAAATGTTAATTTGAGCAGGGCTGCTGTCACAATTAATAGAGTTATTGTATTTTTCGGAGAAGCTGCTAAAATGACCTTCCGTTGTGTCCGATAAACATATTCCAATTAAACCGGCTTATTTGTTGCAATCCATTCGCTTCACATATTTATATAGCTCTGTTTTTAATATTCATGCCTTCATGCAAGTAATATAAAATGTACTTAGTTTATGATAAAAAATGAATATGTATATCAGTGAGTGTCGTGGTTTGATGTGGTGTACTAGGTGTAGTGGTTATAGGTTGTAGGTTTAAACCCTGCAGGAGATGATCCATGTTCAACTTTGTGCCCTTGAGGTCGGGATAAAGTATTTAATGACTAGGTTTATTTCATGTTTTCTTGTTTGTGCTTTGGTTATTATTCACACTATGCTTACTGTACAGTAATATGGTTAGGTACAGATCACTCAGATCTGTAATCTGTAGCACACACACATTGTTTCATCTGTTTAGAGACCCTGTCTAGAGACCCACTGAGCAGTGTTTGTTTGACCTTATTTTATTAGACTCACTGCAATATTATAATTTTATATATCATGACTTCTGCATATTTCTACTAGTTAGAGAATTGACTTCTTCTGCCCTTGACCTTTTGTTATGCAATTTAATATTTTCATGCAACGTGAGGCAATTATATCAAATACAAACATCCTGTTTTTTGAAGCAATTATATAAGATTGAAAAATTTTCATTCAATGAAGCATGGAAATTGTTCATAATGAAATCAAGCCGAGCACAGCATTCCCAAAGTAGAACGTCCTGTGTCAGGTTGACAAAATGCAGCTTGTAAGGACATTAGTGATGGGATTCAATTCAGCAGGCAGTCAGGATGTCTCTGTTTTTTATCAACTTAAGTACAGGAATGACACAGCACAATAAGTCACCTGTTTAGTCTTCTTTAGAAATGTCCCCTTTGCTGGTTTGTTATATAGCATTTGAAACGGCCCATTTGTCAACAGGGTATTGCTGTAGTCTCTACCCTCACCTAAAGCGCTATAAAAGATCTGCCTTCCGGGAAACATGGAGAGAGACAGCTATAGAAAACAGCCGTGTTGATTAGGAATGCTAAAATGAGCTTTTAGCGTTCTAATAGGATTCGATTATTTTTTCCTTTAAAAAAAAGTTTAAAAAAAAGTAACGAAACCTTAAGCAATACAGTATTAGATGCTACCTGATCTTTTATTGTTTGTTCTTAGTTGTTGAAAAGGGGCTATGCAGTAGATATTTGATTTTGTGTCATTAAAATGTGATATTTTTATCACAATGTTTTGATGACTGTACAAAAAAAGGTACATTTAAAAACCATTTTTAATCAAAATCTGGATAAACCAATAAATATAAAATATGTTTTTAGTAAAAAGAGTAAGTGCAATGCTAAATATCCATGCATTTTACATGCCAGTTTTTCAGTCATAACTCCAGAAACTCCTGAGCCCCTATATCAGTATCCATGTAGTTTCCTTGCATGTATAACTTTGATTATTTGCGGAGTAAAATACTCCCAGATCCTCGTTGTACTGTTTAGCTTTTGTCTTAATAGAGCTTTCTTCTTAACAGTCTTCAGTCTTTGAAGGACACCAGGCTAATCCGAAAAGATCCCTTTTTTCCTCACTCTCCGTGTTGTTTACATGTTGAATAAGTAATTTAGTCATCAGATTGGATCAAGCCGTCTGTTTAATTTGTCAAAATGAAATGCAGAATGTCCTAACTAGCCCAGCTTTCCTTTATATCACGTCCTGTATATCCTGCCACATGTTGATGGACTGTTAGCATAATGATAGCGGAAAATGTGTCATTCAGATGGGTGTGTGTGCTTGTCACCTCTGTAAACTGCAGCTGGAAATTCTGTTGTGAAAATGTTCTTGTGGGTTTATATGATGAGAATTAGTGAGAAACTCATTTTATTTATGGTTATTGTGTTTTAAATACAGATGATCCAAATCATATCTGATGGGTGTGTGTTCTTTTTGAAATGATGTTTAAGATAAAATGTTAAGTATATGGAACACATTACCGAACACAATGAGCCCAAAAGAGCTCGCGTCAATCCTCTTTTTGTCAGGCTACATTGGCTCCTAATAGTTGCTTGCATCCAATTCAAAGCTCTGCTCCTGGCCTTCAAAACCACCACTGGTTCGGCACCCCCTTACTTTCACTCGCTTATACAGTCTTATGTACCCTCTAGATCCCTGCGCTCCGCCAACGAGCAATGTCTTGTGGTGCCATCCCACAAAAGGAAAAAATCACTCTCAGGTACCTTTTCTGGATCTGTTCCGCGTCTGTGGAATGCTCTGCCTGTCGCAACCAGATCTGAAGATTCTGTAGCAATCTTTCAGAATCGGCTAACACCTGACTCACTAATACAGAGTTCTATGACTCTCTACTTTTTCAATCAAAAAATATATATTGCTTTGTACATTGTATAGGCTTACTGAGTTCAGTTTTATTGCACTTATGTATTGATGTCCTTGTGTTGTTCTAATTGCTTCTATTGTTTACCTCATTTGTAAGTCGCTTTGGATAAATGCATCTGCTAAATGACTAGATGTAAATGGTTTGATTAGCAACCATGTTTTTATTTTGTATTTAATTTTTTATTTGTATAATGATCATTTAATCTTTAAACCGTATTAAGACATGTCCCAGATTTTAGTGGCAGGGTTGCAAAAACTGCAGACCTCATATAAAATAGATTGAGTGTTGTCATGTAATATTTACTACTGAGATTGATGGTCAATGTTTCCTGATGGTTAAGTACTCGTTTTTTACTGCCGATTTGTTAGACAAGAAAACTAGACTTTTTGTACCGTTCATGGAAAATGCATAACATTTCAGGTGAGCAAAAACTGAGAGAAAGATGGTTGAAATGAAAGTTGGTATTCCACAGCTTGTTAATCCATTATGGTGGGCAGCATTCACACATCCGGTATCTTTCTGTCATACAAAGCGCTCAGACAGACCTGTGAACTTATCCATTACTCACTTTATTACAGTCCTCAAAGAACAACGCTGGTTTGACTCCTTATCAAGAACCTGCAGCTGCTGAACAGGCGAGACACTGACAATGTAAACATCTTAGTCTGCCAAGTCCACAAAACTCTAAGAAAGTTTTACTCATACGTATTTAATAAGTTATCACACCAAATCTGGGTCAGATTTTGGCATTACGTCTTTTGAAATATTTCTTTAAAAATGTGTGGGGTTTTTTATGCAAAAAATCACACACATATTCTATATATCGTTGTGAAAACCCCATCCACAGTGTCAGGAACTTGTTTCCGTTCTTGTTTATTGACTGTAATGACTATTTAAGTTTGAAATTCTCTCTTATTGTAGTCTGTGGCTGTGTGTTTTCATTCACTGAACTGTAGCCAAGACATTTTGGTTGAGATTAATGTCCTCTGGTCAGGCTATTGACACAACACTTAGCCTAGCGTTTATGACCTCTGAGCCGCACGGGGTAGTCATATCTCCTCATAAAAATAGAGACAGCGGGCGGCAGGTCTGCACATCTCACCTACTGTACTGGGCTAATGTGCTTCATTATTGATGCCCTTCTTAGTGTTAATGGCTGTCTGAAGTTTAAACCAGCATCTGTGTTAATGTTCCCCATCTTATACAGCTTACAGATAGAATAACAGTCAGATCCCGTCACAGGCATGTGATTCCCTTTTAGCGAGGAGATCAAACACATGCTCACATCATAGAGAATGTCACAGGCGGTTTAAAGAACAGTTTACTTTGCTAAAGTTGTGTCAGAATGGGCTGTGACAGATGAGTTTATTTATATTTCAAAAGCATCAGTTATTTATTTTCTACAGTATGTTATGATGTGTACATCCCTGGCAAAAATGTCCATTTGTTTTCTAATCTGTAGGGAAGCTGTCATATTTTTGTGGAATGGGTAGATGGATGGTTGACAGGTGGATGTACAGATTGATGGATGGTTTAAAGGTAGATCAGATATTAAGATGGATGCTGTGTACATGAGCACTCTGTACAGGTGTGCTGACATGCAGTGTTTAGGTGGCGATGCAGCAGAGGCAGTTTGAAAGGTCAGCGGGTCCTCCGGGACTGCGGCTGTCGGCATTGATCGCTGATTGGCTGATGGATGGAAAGCTACTGTAAGTATCCAGGCACTCAGGAGCGTTGCTTGGTAACAGCAGTTTCACATATTGTGCAAGTGGCCTTGAAAGTGATTGACAGTCTAAGTGCTCTAAAAAAAAGAAAAAGGCACCTCCTACAAATATTACCCGACTCTTTCTCTCTCTCTTTCAGTTGTTACTGTGTTTACATTACATTTAGTTTCTTGGCCATGGTGATATAATGTTCATTACATCACTCTTTGTATCCTTGTGAAAAAAACAACCGATGAAAGATCTTTAGTGGCTGTAAGATTTAAGAACTAGTTTTAGTCATACTACTTTTTTTGCGATGTTTTGGTTTCTAGCAGAAACTAGTGTGATGTTCTTGGAAAAAATTGCTAATCTTTGCAGCATTAAACATTACAGTTGATTTGCCCCATTTACCCTACTAATAAATGTCACTGGTTTTATTGTGCCCAATTCATCAGTGCACTTCTTTTTAAAAAAATTGAGAATGAGAATGTAATTGCTTTCTCTGCCTCTGGCACAACCTTTTATCTGCTATTGTAACCAAGGTCGGACTCAGAGGTGTGGGGACAGAAACATTTTAATCTATAATATAACAGATTTTCTTCCATATTCCTGTCTCATTAATGTTACAAAATACGCAACAAAGTTTAACTAAAAAAACATTCTAATGAATAATTTTCTGAATTTTTTCCATCTGAATGTCCGTTTGAAAATTATTTTTTTTATTTTATATTTTGAAATTTCAAACAAAAATATTGTTTCTATTTGCATTTATTTGCAGAAAACGAAAACTGGAGAAACAGGTCCAAGTAACAGAAAAGATGCTCTGTATTTCATTAGACCTCAAATACTGCAGAGAAAACAAGTTTATATTTACTTTTTTTTTTTTTTTTTTTACTTTTTAACAGTGTGATAATCTGACTGCTGAAAAGTGAATATGCGGTTCTGACAAATTAATCTTAATTTTCAATGATATTTGACATTTACAATATTCTGTAAATTAATTTCTTCAATTACCTCGATAATATTCAATATAGTTTTATTCTAAAATTCAATTCTATTTAATGTGCATAAGCATTGAAATGTAAGACGTTAAAGCACCTGCATTATTTTTATTGACCTGTGCTCTGCTGTACGTGCTGTTTACTGTGGTGGCTGCGGTACAGCATTTGTGTGTTCCTCTTTATGGCCGTTTTTTATACTGTTTTGGTATCTGAAGGGTATCAGGTATGCCAGCAGTGTGTACTGTTACATAGCCTATGGCCATTTGATTCATGGTCTGGATAGATGACTCATCCCTTTGCAGTGTGCTGTATTTAGAGCTATGAGTGTGCTATAAACTCTGTTTATTATTTCCCAGTAAGAAAGGTAAGTAAAACATGGATCACAGCCATTGTCATGCAGGAACCACATGTGCCATGCTGTATAAATGTTTGTGGTCTGGAGTGCATATTTGTGCAACATTTGCATTTATTGTGCTCCTAGAAAGAGCAAGAGCAGTTTTGATAACATGAGTTGAAGTGTGCATTTAATGCTGCTGTGAATTGGACTGATGTGGCTTTGTTTTTTGGGACATAACTTTGGTACCCTGACATTCAGATTTTCTGTTGGTTGTGGTTTGTTTTTCATGGTGGTATGATTTTAAAATATGAAATAATGTCATGCTAAATCTAAACATCTAATATATTTTATTTTCCTTTTGTTACTCTTGTCTGTGTTTAGTTTCTCCCGAAATCACCGCTGTTATTGCACGACCACACCTCAGTCTTGTTTCGCATGTCCCTCAACAAGTACTCCGGTGATCTCCGCCTATTTCTCCACCTCCCTCGCCAAGGTCTGATCATGTCGCCATTGAACTCTTGCCTCTGTTGCCATGCCGACAGTCATTTCTAGGCGAAACTATACACTGTTCATGTGATGGTGTGATAAGTGCTGCAATTATGCAAATTCCAGCAAAAGCAAAGAGGTTTTGTGAAATTACTCATTACTGACACTCTCTTTCTAGCCTTCAACTGCTATATGTACACAGAAAAACAGGGAAACATGATGTCATTGATTAGTTGCATCACTTATTACTATTGCAATTCAAATGAACCTGTAAAACAAAGTATTAAACTTTAGGGTCATTTTAAACTTTTAAAGGGTCGTGTCTGGGATTTGGTACAGCAGTGTTCATTTGATGCAATAAACTGGGCATCATGCCAGCCGGGGGTGAGCATTGAGAAAGACAGAGTGCTCTTTGTCAATAACACTTGTGAACCAATCACAGTATGGCATGTGTTGAGGAAATCCATGGCCCAGAGGACTAAAATCTTTTCACTGATTCACTGACATTAGGAAAATTGTTCCGCAACAAAAGGCTCTCAAAGCACCTGACAGCCAAAAATGTGTTTCGTTTTTGAAATTATAATCCTGTTTCAAGTGGAAAACCCTTTTCAGACATTCATTGGAAGTTATCTTACAACTAATTGAGAAATTGCTTGCTAATACATCGTTGTGTTGTTAGTGGCATTTATTTCAAGATGATGCTTTGATGACACATGCAAAATGTAATGTCATGTGACAATGTGAATTGCTACTGTATTAAACGTATTACAGCATGATGCTTCACATGCTTAAAAAGATCCTGTATATGCAATGTACAGTAAGCATTAAGCATTACATCAGTATGTAGTTGTCTTTAAGGATCTGCAGTGTATTGCAAATATTGCAGGAAACCACGATCGATTCCTACAGTAAATGACTATATGATTGAAAAGAAGGCATTTACATTTACACATTTGGCAGACTCTTATATCCAAAGCGACTTGCATTATACTATACAATTTGTTTCTGATGTGCAATCCCTGGGATCGAACCTATGACCTTGGCATTGTTAGCGCTATGCTCTAACCACTGAGCTACAGGAAAGCATAGAAGAGTAATGCTTGAAGAGACAGAGAGAGCTAGAGTGGAAGGGGTGATATATTGACAGATGAAACAGTTTTTTTGAGCTCTGTGACTGGGTCCAGTCTCTGCCCCTTCATGGTCTCTGACTTTCATCTTCTGTGTGTGTGTTTGTTTTGTTGTATTCTCTCTCTCTCTCTCTCTCTCTCTCTCTCTCTCTCTCTCTCTCTCTCTCTCTCTCTCTCTCTCTCTCTCTCTCTCTCTGTGTTTTTTCCTCCCTCTCATTTCTGTCCACCCGGCAGAGCTGACCTTCTGACCTTACAGAGAAGGTGGAGTTCACATGATGATTGCGTGCATCACATGTTGATGGGACGTTCGGCTCTTGATTGCTCTTATTAATGCAGGTGAATTGATGGAACAGACAAAGACAATTCAATTTATTCCTCTTTGTTGCAGTCATTCTGTTTTCCAAAGTAATACTATAGATTTAAAAGAGAATATTAGATTATCGATAATTGCTACAGCGAAATTGAATTTAGATGCTTTGCAAAATGATATGTACACAAAATGTGTACATTAAGATGTAAGTTGTCCTCGCCAGTGTATATATGTGCAAGGTGGTTACGTTTTACTTCACTACATTTCATAAATACATGTTTATTTTTTACCTTTAATACTTACACCCTGTCTACACTGCATGCGAGTGCCGCAATGTGAAATAGCAAAAGACAATAAAACCCATTATAATAAGAAATTTTTTCCACACTGGATGTGGTACAGTATGTTATTAAACAAACTATGGGATTTAAACTTTCATTCCAGCATTTCTGTCTGTCGATAAAAAAACTTTCTCTATTTTCTATACATCTTTCTCTCTAACATTTGTGTTTGTTAGTCAAACTATCTTTCATTCTTTAGTTCCGCATTGATCTAATTAAACCTCAGATTGGCTCAAGGACTTCCTGTATACACTTAGTCCAGTGGGAGCATAACAAAAATAATTGAATCCCTGTGATAGACAGTTCAGTGGATGAACTAAAACACACACGCACACACACACGCACACACACACACACACACACACACACACACACGCACACAGCGGTTTTACAGCCTCTCAGCCCACATACACATACACTGGACCCCAATCTACCGATTTATGAGCCAAATTTATCCCTGTTCAGACAGCAAACAATCTCCATCTGGGCCAGGACAGTGGGGGGGATGTGGTCTCTCCTCATTTAAAATCACTCTGGAGAGTAAGACCTTTAACACATGTGTGCGTGCGTGTTTGTGTGTGTGTAGATGGCATTACAAGCAGAACAATCAATAGTTAAGGTCATGGCATTAGCATTATACCATAGCTGTGGGGCAAGAGCCAATTGTGGCTTTTATTTTGTAAGGCCACATAATCACACATTACTGAAATTATGAGGGCTTTTATAGTTTCAGCTAAACATAATAAAGGTTTTTGTCTATTTTTGGGGGGTTATGGTTCATTGCTGGTTTGAGCTTTGATGGCTCATGTCATCTTAATCATGTTTTTCGTGAATTAGACCAAGTTAGTTTATTATTAGTTTAACAGCCAACAGAGATGTGATTGGTAAAGTAAAAGTGCTTCTCGGGTCAGTCCGAGCGCTGCAGGCATACAGTTATAGGTACGATGGGTGTGGGTGGACAGCTGAACGCAGTGACAATTTTTAGAATAGACCTTTAGGTGCTTATTTGTGGTAAATGAACAGTCTAGTGTGTTTTTGTCTGTATATTTTGCAACCGAATGAGAAGCATTTGATGCAAATTGTCACATCTGTTTCTCTGTTTTTCTAATAATGACCACAGTAGTTATATGGACCTGACAGCATCACCCGAGAGGCTTTGACTATGTGTTTTTGCAGATTTGCAATCTTATTCATGGGCTGTATGTAAATAGTGCAAATGATGTTCTTTCTAGTATTTTTTGCGTAATAGATTGTGCACCTTCCTCCGGTACATTCCTCCGAGATTTTAGGTTTCGATAGTTTTTTTAGACTGATTTAAGATATTTGATGAATGTATTGGGATCCCAGAGATGCCAAGCCCAACAGATATGTTTCACTCATCATGCAGTGTGAGACAAGGGGGGCGGGACAGGGAGGAGGGGTGGGGTTGAGAGGGCAGGGTGTCTCTGTAGGTTACTCCTCCCATCATTGCTCTAAGAGCTTTTATAGGAATGAATAAATATGCAGACACACACACACACACGTCCCACAGGTCCCCATACATGCAGTTCACACCCATCCAAATCGTCACATGACCTGGTCTCCATGGTAACAATAGACAAAGTCCTTTTGGTAATTACCAGCGTGAAAAACAAGCAATTACTGGATGGGCATAATACACAAGAAATAAAACTCACAAACAGCCCGCCTTTACCATAATCCATCAGATTGAGTGTTTTATGCATTACTGCTAAAATATTTTTTGTGTTCTGGGACGTTTGTCAACACCTCTTGGCAAGAAAAATTATACATAGATTTTATCTATAAATGATCTAAAATCGTATGTATAAAATAATCTATAAATCTTTTCTATTTTAATGTATATTATTTTTTCTTATTAACAGGTGTAACCTTGTTTCATCTAAATCTAAAACATACTTAAAAAATACACCCACCACTTTAAAAAGACAAAATGCCGTCTCACTTGTGTGGTCCGGTCACTGATATTGTCATTCACATTGTGATGGAAATTTGGGCTGATCTCATTATCCGCTGCTGTGTAATGGTGCTGTGAACGGTAATACTTGTGTGTATTATTGATTCCAAGATATACATAATCAATGAACGGGTGGATGCCACGCAGCACAAAGGCAGACGGCCTTTATAATCAAAGCGACATTGATTTATTTTCCTCCGATAGCTTGCAGCTCACTCTAGCTGAAGGAAATCAGACATTGGTGCCGTCTGTGTACGCGGATAAACGCAAGTTCTGCACTGTCGCTGATGGAAAATTGAAAACTAAAAAAACATCACACGCTTTAAATAATCAAGTTGAACACACACAGCCGCAGCGCTCCGGCCTCAACTCCCACACACACTTGCTGGAATGCATACACAAACGCACACCGAACACCTGCTCATTCGCATGCATGCACACACGCTCCTGTGAATGCAATTGGCTGGGTGGTTGAAAGACCGTTCTCCTGGTGGCGGTTGCTAATGGCTACAAGGTAACTGCAGCAGACTAGCGATGGGTCGATTACAGCCCTGTCAGTCCTACAATCACAGCTGACATACGAAAGCTGTTTGGGAGACACGGTCATTATTTGAGATAAAACAGATGTGGGTGCAGAAAAAAATGTGTTGTGTTGGAAAGTGATTTTAGATTTTTATGATTTAAAAATATGTAGCTTGAATGAAGATTTACAGTGCCAAATGCATACATGTAAATATTTCAGATTTTTCCCAACTTTTTCTAGTAATTTGCTTCAGCTGCTCTTAACTTCCTACTTTTTATATTTGTGTGGGCGTGTGAAGATACAAATGATGGAGAGACAGAAAGCCAATCAAAGTATTCCAATTGGCTAAATAAATAATATGATATATACCATAAGGACCTTTTTAGGTAATATAAAGATTTCCACAATAAAGTATATAATAATGCCTCAAATTTAACAACCTTATTCCTGCATGTATTGTCAATGCATTTATGGTACCCTTGTGCAGCATTAAAGTCCATGTAAATGCACCTATTTGAATTATAGCCTATATATTGTCTATATGTCTATATGCTATAGCACATGGAGACTCATGCACATGCAAACTGAGGCAAAACAGACATCCACACATTCTGTCTCTCTCGCACACACGTTTGGAGTGTTTTTAAGGCAGGGAGCAGCTGCTTTGTGTCTTGCGCTGGTCTCTGAGGGCCTGAGGAGACAGAAATGTGAGACATCTTATTAACCTCTGTTTGAATGTGTCGTTTAAGAACCCCGTAGACATGAGACAGCTTAAGACTGTCATCAGAAACAAGGCTGAAAAATGGATCTGGTTGGGTTTTTTGGTTTCACATACCAGCAGACAAGTTACAGGTAACAATTTTACAATAAAACAACATCACTTTCATTCAAATGAATGAAACTTTCCACACTGCAGCCTGCTTGACTTTGGACAGTTTTGCTGATGGTAGGAGAAGCTCGGTGGCAGCGTCGATTGTGTTATTGTTATTGACCACATTAATATGATCATTATCATACCCGATTCTCATAAAACACATGGATGGATCATAACATTTCTTTCAGAGTTAAATAAGGTGATGGATCCACTAAATTAGCTTTCGTATCCAATTCCGGAGGTGCTGGATTGGGCTCTAATCATTATTGGATCCTGTCAGAAAGCTTCCGCTGAGCTGTAGTTCTTCCTTTGTGTCTGTAATAGGGATGAAAGTCTGTAATGGGTCTGGAGAGCAATGGAATCTATCCGTAAACAGGTTACTCTCATTGTAAAGATACTTTGAAGTATGGAGATGAAATTAAATGGTGTCATTTAGGTTTAAGAAAGAGCGAGAGAGAGATAATTAATGAGTAAATGGAGATTCAGAATGTGTATTTGGACTAATGATATGATTCAAACCACCCACGTACATGTAGACTAGTCCTCCATTACTCTTATTATTCATTAGTTAACATGCCTATTAAGCTAATTGCAATGCTCTAAATGATTGTGAAATTGAAGATGAAGATCATATGTTAGTACCTTGTGGTATAGCACATTGCACATGCACATTATGATTAAAATGAGATTTAATACCAGAGAGAGTCTTACTGTCTCTGGGGCAAAGGAGGCTTTTTGCCAAAGTTGCAAATGCATTTCTAAATATTGAGAAATGCGCTTTTCTGTAGTGAATGTTGGCTCTGTGAGCCATTACATTATTACCAAGGCAAGATTCTGTATGCAAGTGTGAAATAAAAACATTGTGTTGGGACCTAAAACGCCTTTCTTGTACTCCCTAGTCTCACATAGACCTCTGAAAATAATAATAACGTCTATAAGTGTATACTTGGCCAGAATAAACAATGTTGAATTAATAAGTAGACTTTTTTGCTGTAGTAGATAGTTTTACTTTCCAGAAAGCTTGTTTCTTAGATTTGTTCATTTTTCCCTAATAAGTCAAGCATAATTTTCTTATATTAACAGATTCCAATATTATATTTCTTATCCAAAGAATGGCTTGCCATAGTTTTTTATTGGCAGGTCCGCGAAGGACTGAAAGCTTGTTACGCACACATGCTGCTTCTCTTCTGTTCCTGGAGAAACTTCCTCTCTCGATATATACAGGCTCCTCTAGGCTTAATCCTGTTTTCAAAAGCCTCTGTTCTCTGACATTTAGCAGATTTGAGATGCAGCTCTGTGTCTGATCTCACGCTGGTGCACAGAGGTGTTAAAATATACACCCCTGCTAATTCAGAGGACAGGCCTCGCCGCTGGGGACTAGATTAATAAGTCTTTTGTTTTATAAGCCACTCGGCCCGCAGACACGGTGCCTGGTGCTAAATTGAAAGCTTCACTTCTTCGTTTTTAAAGGTGATATTACTTCTGTAGCATTGCAGAGGGAACCTTCCTCCATGCTAACACATTTAAACTTTACTTTTGATGAAAAGCAGTTGAAACAAGGTTGTGAATGCATGCCGAGGCAGACAGTGTCTTACTGTCATGATTCATTTGAAGAAGACTGTTACTTAGCTACATATGTTGATGCCTTATTATATTTTGTAAAATGAATCCATTTTATAAAGAATGACATTTTATATTAAGATTTTATTCATGTAAAATTGGCTCAGATTAAACAAAAATTGTCCGAAACCTGAGACATTTTGAGCCTAAACCCGTGGCATTTAAAACAAATCTTCTGTGGGAGTTTCATCTGTGACTTTTCAATCTACCTGTAAGTCGGATACAGAGAAATCTTCACAGGACCGTGATGGAGCTGTTTTTAAGGCAGAATATTCCGACGTCTGGACTAAGTCTGAGCGTGAGCCGAGCTGATAACACTTCACAGCCGAGACGCTCGACAGGTCCGTACGCGGCCAATCTTTTCCGTCAGCCTCACATCAGGAGAAAGAAGAGATATGTTTAAAATGTAACTCAGAATAAAACAGATAACTTTTGTTTTGAGGGATTATGCGGAGATAAGGAGGATATATTATTTTGTGGTTATATTATTGTGTTTAAGTATTTTTAGTGATCTATTAGAAACTGTTTTGTGCCAAAACAAATCTTTTCCGATATTTTTAGTTGAGAAAAGACATTTAGACAGCCAGATGTTTCTTTAGTTTTAGGTCCTTTTGAAACTAAACTTCCTTTGTTATTTGTCTGTTGATTTGTCCTTAAATCTATTCAGCCAATGAAAAATGTTTCTCTAGTTTTAATGTTTTAATGAAGTTGATGTATATCCAGAAACAATAGGAACTAGACTGACCATGTTCATGTAGTTTTCCTCAGTTCCTCTAATGTGATCTTTCCACCCCAGAAAGCCCTTGCCCAATTTGAGAAGAGTATCCTGTCTGCCCTGTCTGGGCATGGTTTAGCAGAATGTTTAATAATCTTTGCATGTTTACAGGCATTTAATGTCAAGTCACATTATTGTTTGATTTTGATGGATAGACTTTTTGCTGAACTGTCAGAATGCATACATCTGTATCACCTCTTATACTGTTTCAGGAATAATGGTTAGGACAAATTTTAAGTTTAGACTAAAATAAATATGGCATTGTTTTAACGGTTCATGTAACTGAGTTGGAAAGATTGGGGTCAAACTGTGGGCTCATGAATGCTTTATAGTAACTTTTTCTAATTGGTTTCTGTATTTCTCTCTACGTTTTTACTGAAATGGTCTGTTAAAAAAGTTTTAAGGTTGAAGTTTGTTCAATTGAGGAATAGTTTTGTGTAACAATTTCAGAACCACGGACAGCTCATGCACTTTAAAGCCAGATTGAATGGAAACACACAAAAACAGCTGCTTAGATTAAAGAATTTAACTTCCACAATATGATATGATGTATGTATGACTCATTGGCCAATAAATGTCATTATTTATATGTAAATTAATATTAATAATAAATAAATGTTACTAAATATATCAAATACATTTTGTGTATTATATTAAATACATTTCATTAGTTATACTATTTCATTAAATTGTATACTTTAAATGTCAGTAGCGACTCTCTGATCGTCTCAGATTTCATTTTCTACCATCCCATCTGTGTCGTCCACCACACTTCCTAATAATGGATTTACCCGGTCTGCATGCTGCCGGGAATCCCCCCATCCGCCCCCTCCCCCTTCACACAGTCCTAATGAATCCAAGATTTACTCTACTCTATACTCCTATGAATGAATCTACACAGAGACATCTAAATAGCTTTACTTTGCAGTGTTTTAAACGTTATTTAAACCTAATCTCCTGGCTGTAGATGCTTCCTGAATGGTCAGGCTAATTGTGGCTTGAGGGACCGAGGCAGACGATTGGGAAGCTGAGAGCTTGTGGAGAGTGGGATTGCTACAAGGGTTCTCCTTTATCTCGGAGGGTCTGGTTGAACTTCGCGAGGGAGGGTGCAGGGCAGGCAGACGGGTGGTTGTGAGACGCTTTTATGTGCTGCGTTTCATATGCCTACTTTGTGTCTGTTTCCCAGCATGCATCAGTGCTGCTTAACAGGTTCCAGCATATAGCAATCCTCCTGCGATTCCACCCACTCACTTTAGCCTTTTAATAGAGCGTATAATAACCCGCTCTAATTTATTCAGGATGATGGGTGCTCGTAAAACCTCCAACAACAAGAGCATTTCCTCGTCTTTTATTGCTACCAGGCGTACAGTTTAATTCAGCTGAGAAGATTGAGATCCCTATGCAGAGGGCAGATAAGGAGACGCGGGACCCGCATCCACGTTCAGCAGCATTGTGACAATGCAAACAGCACGCCATGAAGCGATAAACAGTGCTGAGTGCTATTACATTGGTTAAATGGATTGTAAAATGAGGAGAGGTCATACAACTGTCGCTCTAAGAATCGCCGTGTTCACACACTCACCACCAGTAACCCACTATAAGAGATTATATCGCTTTCTCTGCATGCTCTATTATATCTGTAATGTTTTTAGAGCAAGATTTAAAATACATCGGTTGATATTTTTATTCTGAAAGACTAGACAGATGGATCCGCTTCCTGTAGGGCTTTTTGGGTAAAACAATACACGATCTGATCCCTTGATCCGTAGGCTTTGTCAGTTCTGGTAAATCGAGGCACCCAGAGGGAAAATGTTATATTCATGTGAGCCAGTCGAGAAGGTAAGATAGAGAGACAGAAAGAGAGAGAATCCTGGATGAGCAGAGCAGTGTTGGTTTTAGCTCGGTTAAGGATTGATGTGCGGGAGAGGAGGAGTGATCAGATGTGCTTCATGTTGCTAATGTAAATCAATTGCAATCGCTGGGTTAATACCTGTAAAAATCATCTGCAGATGATGTATTTATAAACCAAAAAAAAACAATATTAAAACTCAACAAATACTGTACACCCTTGGCCATTCCACATCGAGCTATCCATAGTGCTCAATCTCTAAATTTCACTTTAAAACCGGAGAACTTTGACCTCCATCATTACAGTAAATCTAGACGTTGTCTGTTTTCTTCCGTCTCTTTTTTCTGTACTAGTTTTGCTTGGCAGCAGCAAAAGAAATGTCACGGGTTCATTTCCCAGGGACACACAAACTAATAAAACATAACATTTAAAACAAATACAGACCTAATCTGGTCTTGGGTCTTTTTTTACTTTCAGTCTTTCTGAAGATGTGTTTCTGTGAGTTCAGATAACAGCAGAAGCTATAATGTCACTAATAAGGACCCTCAGCATCTCTGTCTGTATGAGCATATACAGAGGGTTTTCTCTGTTACCGTGACAAACCCACTAATAGAGCCTTGACCTTCCTGTAACAAGCTGAAAGATTATTGCATTCAATATCATAGAGTTCAATTTCAATATTTTTTTAATTGACAGATTATAATAATAATTACAGTTCCAGCAGCTTTGCCAATACAAACAAATGGACAGGAGATAGATACCTTACTGTAAGTGTGTGTGGTTAGCTGTATTTGAAGAGAGGCTAACAGATTTTACCTGACACATTTATTTACAGTGAATAAAAGCCTTGACAGACAAAAGTCTCGGACAGCCCATTTGTAATAGGAACTGGTTTTTAGACCGACAGCTGCCCTGTAAAACACTGAATATTAATCAGAGTATTACAGTCTACATAAACACATCACACTTCACATTTATATACAGGTGCATTCATACATCTGGAGTCTGAAATATCGTTGAGTTCCGGTTTACTGTGTTAAGCTGAAAGCACTTATTTTATGACTCTTTTTACTCCTGGTGAGTAAATATGAAGAATTGAGGCTATGAATGTTTATGTGGCTTTTGGGACCCATCACTCTTTAGTGCTTAATGCTGAGCAGATTACAGCCCACCATAACCCGCATGACCATCAAACTGAGGGACACATGTATTAACAAGGTTTATTTTAAATGCAACACCTTTTTATGTGAAATTATGAATTTGTGTGATTATCATTGATAAACATGTTAACATGAACGCTTTTTGTATCTCTTCTCTTTCAGTCACAGATGAAGACACTGTCAAACGCTACTATGCCAAGTTTGAAGAGAAGTTCTTCCAGACATGTGAAAAAGAACTTTCCAAGATCAACACATTCTATTCAGGTATTTTTTACATAAGCTGAATACACTGAGTGTTTAAACTGCAGTTGCCTTTTAAATGCATGTAAGGGATTCTCTATGCATTGACTCTGGTCGTAAAACACTATTTTGGTACATGATGTAAAGTGTAATGTTTTTTGACGTCTGTCAGAAGGGCATTGACTATGTTTGGGCTGATAATATGTGCATACTGCAACATAAGCTGTGTTATTGCATTGACTGCAGGGTAAGAGTGGTGTCAAAGCATCACTGCCCCTAGTGGCTTCTTAAAAGGTGGCACAAAAGACAAGCTGGTGTCATTTGGAAGCATGAAATTGATAGTTTGTTTGCACATAAAGTTGGAAGCCATTGAACTAAAAATAATCAATTATTCCCTAAAATGCAATCTCAGAGTGAGAGGTGATCAGAATTTGTTCAGATACAAAGCAGATGCACATTAATACTTTGGCATAAAAGGATAACTGGAAATTCATTCTTTTTATAATCTGGCTTTGTCTTTATATCCTCCAGTTGCCACTGAAAATCATTCACCACACTCAGTCTGCCAGACAGACCAAAATAAACTCTAATCGAGTTGCCCAGCCAGAGAAAGCTGGCAAGTCCATTAAGCTGGGAAAATCTCTGACCCCATAGCTTCATCTTATTCTGTCTTCCATGTCTCTCACACCAAGACAGAACAAGGCAAAAAACAGAAAAGAAAAGGACATGATATACAAGAAAAGATGCATACATAACGTATTTGGAATTTATATAAACCTATTGAGAAGGGAGGCATTATGCTATATAAACTATTAAAACTACAATCTATATTTGGGTAGCAGCTGCTCTTAGTAGATGCGGAGGAAAAAATCGGTCTAGTTGACCCAGACTGTGTTGTTGCCGGGACCTTTTCACCTCCCTGAATGGCCCTGAATTGACAACATGGCTTTTAAACCTTTTTGTCCCAATGGACTAGATCTGATATTAAACTCTTAGCACCATCTTATCCACGATCAGCTTGCAGAAGCACAGACATTTAGTCAGAATATCTGCCGTGTGAAAGAAAACCGAGCTGTGAGGGATGGAAATTTACTAACAGACTGTGTTATACTATCCTAACATCATCTTTTCACAACTCGAGCACTTAAGTTCACAACAGAATGAAATATTGAATCAACTATTTGTAATTTGAATGAAATATTGGTTTGTATATCAGTGTTGTAGTTCACATTAAATTGTTTGCATTCATTTAAATTGAGTTTTCTTTCTCTCGTGTTGCTAGTGAAGTATTGCACTAGCATGCTAAAGTCATTTTCGAGAAAATTCAAACTGGTACCTCGACTGCACCTTACATCACTTTGGATAAAAGAGTTTGCCAAATGCACAACTGTAAATTGAATTAAAAAAATTATTTATAAATAACTGAGATAAAGTTGTACTTAAATACACTTTAAATAACACTGCATTTTCCACCAATGCCCCTTAGAGACACCTTGGGTTACTTCAGGAGCACTGACCCTGCAATAAGTCATTAAATGACAAATTAGCTGGACATGTTGTACGATCAGGACCCAGGGGTACGATCTATGCCAGCTCTCCTCATTCTCCATTCTCCCTCGCCGGAGTTATAACCCATACGCCAACCGGCCTCCCAATGTTTACACGTGTGCTAAACCTAATACCCACTTTCCTCTTCCTCTGAAAGTGAGATGGGCAAGCAGGGTCCTGTTTACCAAACTGCACTGGGATGCTGGCCAGCGTGGTTAATGCCGTCTGAGATATTGCTCTTCCAGGAAGGGCTTCGTCTCTGTCAGGAAATCTGTCTGCTTCGCTCCCTGGTTAATGGGTAGAATGAGGGATTTGGTGTTTCTCTTAACCGAACTGTAAGCCAAGCAGACTTTATGTCTGTCGGTAGAAGTCACTGGAGTGGTTTTAATACAGTTTGGATGTTCTGGCCTGGTGTGCACCTAGGCATTTGCATTTGTTATGTTTTTAATTGCCATACGAATTGTCCCGGAGTTGTCCCACAAACAAGAGAAATGAATCATTGCAGACTAATCTTATCATAGGAGCACACCTTATATAAGAAACAGCTTAACTTATTTAAAAAATGTGATAGCATATTATTCTGTTTTATTAATATTGGTTGTTTCGATCTTCCCATAGAGAAACTGGCTGAAGCGCAGCGCAGATTCGCAACTCTGCAAAATGAGCTGCAGACATCTTTGGACGCCCAGCGAGAGAGCAACGCTCCAGGCCTGCGCAGCCGGCGTAAAACAGTGTTGCCTTTGACCAACAAGGAACGCAACAAACATCGTAACATCAAGGATCTGCAGCTGGCCTTCAGCGAGTTCTACCTCAGCCTCATCCTCCTGCAGAACTACCAGGTTTGAACCTTGTCTTTCTTTCTTTTTTTTAAATAATTTTTAATCTCTATTTTTTATTACGCTGGTTTGAGGCATCTAGATGCTCTCTCCTTTGTGTTACTGGATATGCAACATCTACTTGATTTTTATCTGGAACACCATAGAATCTAAACTTCACCGGATTCCGGAAGATCCTGAAGAAACATGACAAGATTCTGGACACACAGCGTGGAGCTGACTGGCGTGTGGCCCATGTGGAGGTGGCTCCATTCTACACCTGCAAGAAGATCACACAGCTCATCTCTGAGACTGAGGTAGATCACATGACTCAATTTTGACATCACTTCCTGCTCATTACCATAGACAAACTTGACTTAGATAGGTATAACTTGACCTTTTTGTGCCCAGACTCTGGTGACCACAGAGCTGGAAGGCGGTGATCGTCAGAAGGCTATGAAGAGACTGAGGGTTCCACCTCTTGGAGCTGCTCAGGTGATGAATTGGACTGATCATGCTGCCAAAATAAACATAACAATGTTGAAAGAACTGTAATGTTAATACGTTTTATGGAAATCAGCTTATCATCTAATATTTGCTAAATCTTTATTTAGCCTGCACCAGCCTGGACCACCTTCCGTGTGGGACTGTACTGCGGGGTCTTTATTGTTCTGGCTGTAGCCTTCGTCCTTACCGGTGCTGCAATTTTCCTTTCTTTATACATGGTGTAATATTATGCTTTTTGTACTATGTTATAGCTGGCCCTGGCACAAATTTATTTGACAAATGCATTTGTGTATTATATATGTTCTTGTTATTAATCCACTGTTGTGACTGATTCTCCCTATCAGGTGCTTTTTTCATCCGCAATCAGAACATCTGGCCACTGGTCCGCATCTATCGCGGCGGTTTCCTGCTGATTCAATTTCTCTTTCTATTGGGGATTAACACTTACGGCTGGAGGCAGGCGGGTGTCAATCACGTGCTGATCTTTGAGCTGAACCCTCGAAATAACCTCTCACATCAGCATCTCTTTGAGGTGAGACACAAGCCATAAGGATGCTTTAAGTTTACACTGTGTGTAGCCTGGAAACACAGCAGTTGAGAAATGGTAGTTAGTAGAACAGATAGGATTAGCTTTTGTTGCGACAGTCTTTCAATGTTGAATTTCACCTTCTTCTCTTTTTCTCTCATGCTGTAGATCGCAGGATTTTTGGGAGTGATGTGGTGTCTCAGTATACTCTCCTGTCTGTTTGCGGATTACACTTTACTGCCTATGCAGGCGAATCCCCTGATCCTTTATGGTTTTATGGCCCTCTTCCTCATCATCCCCTTCAAAACCGCATACTACAAATCCCGTTTCTGGCTCATCAAACTGTTGGTGAGAGAACAACCTTTGGGTTTATTCTTTAGAAAACTGTTTATGTACTGGGTTCCAACAGGGTTCTGCAGTGTCATGTTTGTGCAGAATTTAGAAATTGTCTGTGGACCCCCATAGATATTTGAGATGGACCCCCTGGGGATCTGTGAAAAAATTCAGATCTCAATGTACAGTCAAGCAATACGATAAAGCACATCAACACTTATTTATACTCCAGCTTAGGTTCTGTAAGTATATTGTCATTAACCTTCCATAAAAATAATTGATTCTTCAATAAAGAGATGTAGGATCTTGAACCTTTAATGCTGCATACAATAACTGAAGAACCTTGTTCGGAGTGTACTCTGTAAAAACAAACATTAAAGACCCTCAGTCACAGAATGAGCTTGGGGGCTTTATCAGAGATTTAATAAACATGTTTTTCAGGCTCTTAACATTTGTCATAATAAATCTCATTGTGTCTTTGTTCTGAATTGTGCCTGGAAGTGAGAAAAGAAATGAAAACCACCTCACCCTGCCTGCCTTGGATACATTCATAACAAGTGAAATCAAATTAGCTGAGAGCTGATTGGCTCATTACAATTCATAAGAAGCTATCTTTGCAAGTTTAAATATTTTCTTCCATCTTTTTTTATTTCAGTGCCTTAATGCATTTGTTTTATTGCCAAAACAATTGTGTGATATATTTTGATTTTGTGTGTATGTGTATATCTGTAAGCTTCATGTGTGTTTGCGTGTGTCTCTGAGCGAGACAGGGCGGTGAGGTGAAGGGAAATAGATTGCAGCTCTATCTCTGTGGATGTGAGGCTGTGCCTGTGCAATCATTATTGGGATGGAGCCATCAGTGGTCGCCTGCCTCTGTCTCACTGCCCTCCCTGCGTCTAATTTGCCCAGACTGGAGTCTTATTCCATGGGGCACACACACACACACACACACACACTCACACACACTTCCTGTAGATTTTACACGACATTTACTGACGGTTGAGTGGTGGGTGGTCTTCCTCACAGATCTCACACACTGTCACTGTTCAAGGATATCACACAGATGTAACCTTGAAATGGACCTCCAGGGTCCAAAAATTAACACTTGAAAAATTCAAATTGTGATTAAATTTAGGCCTGACATATTTTTAGCCAGTTGGCTCATATTTTTTTTTTTTTGAGGGGTACATCCCACATATTATGGTGAGCCTTTACTTGTTTTGTCAGAAAATAACCGATCAGGGTTTGTGTGAGGAGAAATCAATATTTCCTGGCATTTGATTCTCATGAGAGCGATGGCTTAGGTTGGTGTAGTGCAAAACTATGTTGCTGGGAAATGCCAACACAGCCCTGCAGGCTAAAAGAGGTGGAACATCGATTTATGAGGAGCGAGTGAACCTGTAGTAACAGTGGTGCTTTGATGGACACTATGTTTACCATGGTAAATGTTTTTAAGGCAACGTATTGTGCATTGAACTGCATCACATTTAATAGGAACATTTTTGTAGAAAATATTACGATTTGAAACTAGACTTTTGTGTCCGTTGCAACAGATTGCAAATTGCAACATTTATTTACATTCACAATACTTATTGTTGGTCTAATTGTGCAAAAATATGTTTTAGGGTCGATATATTCTCACAGTTCATCTACTTTTAAAACAGGACCACACATTCAGACCTGCACATTTTGGTTGGCCTTCACCTGTTTCTTCAGATTAAAATAATTGATCTGAGAAATTTTAATCTCGAACCAGCTAAACTTGAGATTGAACAGTCTGCTTCTTAAATGGGCCAATAGACAATGCATAAATCACCTTATTCTGAGAGAAAATGCACTTCACTTGACCTTAGCTGTGTATTTGTTCCTTATGGGTATACAGTATAAATATTTATGGTTCATATGTTCTCTGTTTTTCTCAGTTCCGTGTTTTCACCGCCCCGTTCCACCGGGTGGAGTTTGCAGACTTCTGGCTGGCTGACCAACTCAACTCGCTGGTGATAGTTCTGTCTGATCTGGAGTACTTGGTCTGTTACTACAGCATGGAGCTGAAATGGGGGGATCGTAATGGCTTACTGCCCACCACATATGGTAATTGATTCCCAATGAAGACATCCTAATGTACTCATTCAACAGACATTAAATATAATGGTAGATGAGTGATTGGTATTTAGTTGCTTTTGCACATGAATAAAGATTACACAGTGTCAACATCGACACAAGTCTTTAAGGGTCACTGGAGTTTATCATGTGCAGTGATGCAGGGAACATCGGTGGCTGTCTAATGGTGTGGAAAATTCAGCTTAAGAATATCAGAAAATCTGAGAGGCGAAAAGGGAAACTAAGAAAGAAAGAGAGAGAGAAAATAAGAACCATGGGGTTTCACATTAAGATTTTTTTGCTAGGCGGAATTTTGACTTTTCCACTAATCCCACCACACAAATATTTACTTCTATATATTTCAATATATTCCACGTATTTCTGTATTTTGATGTGTAAAATATGTATTGATGTGTAAATGTTGTGAATTTTTACACATATATACAATATATAACTGTACTGTATTCTATACTGTACTATTATTATTATTTCATATTAAAAGAACATGTTTAATATTCTTTCCATATTTTTTCAATGAAACAAGGATAAAAGTTTCATATAAAAGTAAAACAATTAATAAAATAATTATTTAAAAACAATTAAAAGTTGACATACAGCATCACATGTTTATATTTATATATATACATGTATGTATGATGACATGGTCATGACATTATGACTGGTTTGTATATATTTTCAACCATAATAACTGATGCTTCTTTCAATTTTTTTGATTATGTTACTTTGGTGACATATTGATATCAGTTGAATTTCTGTTTTTCACAGAAAAAATATTTACATCTGTGAGAATAAAACCGTCATGATCTGCATAGTGTATTATATGTATTGCAGGACTGGCCTCCCAGACAATCAAGCCCTTTTTATTATTGACATTTTAAGATTTACCGTATGGGAATATATCTACAGCAATATCAGTGTGTTGGGATATGTTCTAATATTATTATACTTTGATATTGATAGTTTTAAAAAGCGTAATCTTAGGATATGCATGTCAATTGTCTCCTCTTACTCCATCAGGCGATGAGAAGTGTAACAGCTACTCTTACGGAGTCCGTGCCATCATCCATTGTCTGCCCGCGTGGCTGCGGTTTGTGCAGTGTCTGCGGCGTTACCGCGACACCAGGAGAGCCTTCCCTCACCTGGTGAATGCTGGGAAATACTCCACCACCTTCTTTGTGGTCACATTTGCAGCCCTCTACCGAACCCACAAAGGTAAAAACAATCCCTTATGGGTTAATATGTTTATCCAGGAGCTGAATTTGATGAAATAAAATGTTATTGTTTTAGGGTTTCTATACTGATATGTATATTGAAATGTATTATAAACAGCAATAGAAAGGAAAGAACAGATTGAAAAGAAAGAATTAATAATTGTTCATTTGTTTCATTTATGCATGCAAAGCTATAGCATGTTCCATCTGTCACCGAACACCATCCCTCGCATCCAATCACACAAATTCATCTTCATCCAGTTAACATCAAGAGTTTAAAAGCGTTCCATTAAGATTCTAAGCATATCTTTTCCCCTTCTCTCAATCTACAATTACTGTCTGATTATTGTGCAGATGAAATCCATCTGTAGTGCGAACACGGCCGCTCAAACAGTCTTGTCTTTCCCTCTGTCTGTCTGCTCTCCTGTCTCACTCTCTTATCTAACATTCCCGAATCTATTTGAAAGACAACTTAAGCCCAAATCGATCTTCTCAAAGCACCCGACTAAACCGTTTTATTATTTATATACACACGGTTGTTTCTGGTTATTTATTTATTTGCCTTAAATGTCAGTGTTTAAAAGGCAAGCGTGAGTAAATGTTACTCGAGTCTAATGCATGTGTGTTTTCATTCTACTGGATTTTAGACTTGAATGAAAATATGAGCTGGCAGTTCTCTAGACTGCAGAGTCTGTTAGAAACGTCTGTGTATCAGTGATGTAGATTAGATCTGGACCACAGCCCAGCACATCTGTTTCATAAGGTCTCATTCAGCCGTGACCAATAATACTACGTCGCCACGCATTTCATACACTCATTAGGATTCACTCTAGACGTCCCTGGCGTCACGCCTGTTTAATATATCAGATATAGCAGAGATCAGCTGATGTTAACTGATGTTTCTCTACAGTAAGCTGCATAGATAAATGATCGGTCATGTAGACTTATCACACGTCTGAGCAATATAATTGATGTTTATATTAGTAACGTAACATGGATTGTGAGCCAAATAGGTGTGTGAGATTGATGATGCGGATACGATCACAGCATCATAAGTAACAAAATGTGCTTTTACAAAGTGACCTGTATGTACTTAAGGAATATACTTAAAGAGTTGACCCAAAAATTTAAATTCTGTCATTATTTACTTTGTCATTTCAAACATGTATGACTTTCTTTCTTCTGCAAAACATAAAAGAAGATATTTTGAAAAATGTTGGTAACAGAAAACCGTTGGTCACCATTGACTTGCATTGGTTTGTCCATACAATAGAAGTCAAATGGGGCCGATGGCTTTTGGTTACCAACATTCTTCAAAATATCTTCTTTTGTGTTGTGCATAAAAAAGAAAGTCAAACAGGTTTAAAATGACACAAGGGTGAGTAAATGAATTTTCATTTTTGGGTAAACTATATTATATTTTGTTTTACCTGGAATCAAATCCACAAGCTTGGCCTTACCTACCACCTGATCCTAGTGTCATTGTCTACCACTTATAGCATTGATCTCAACCTGCTTCTTAACATTTCGTATAATGTAACTTCATAGTTAAAGATCTGGACGTGCAGCCCCGAACACTGTAGGTGTCATTTGTACGGTAAGTGTTAGCTGAAGAAATCAATGATATCCAACAAGGCGAACAAAATGCAAACAGAGATGCCACGTGATGGCTTAGAAAAATGAAATGAGAGAGAGCAAAATATATATAGAGAGAGAGCAAAATAAAAAGGAAATGAAGGAAAATGGACGAGCCGAAGGAGGGTGAGCTGTAATTGCCTGCCTGCGGCGAGACAGAACAGTGTGAGTGTATCGCTAGAATAATGATGAAGCTTTGAACAACTGAAATATGATTTTTTTTCCGCTCTGTAGCTTTTTTTCTCTCAGATCAAAACAGCCATCTGAGAGGAGAGATGTAGAGATCTGATATGCATGGACACCTGGGCTATCCTGCCCTGATAGCTTTATAACATAGATTTAAACAGACCATATGTACGCAGGAAATGATTGACAGGAGATGACAGTCACATATTACAACATGCTTTTAAACATCATGATGTTTACTTCCTAGATGAGCAAGTTTAGTAAAGTTTAATAAAAAAAATAATCCAAGTTGCATTTGAATTTTAATATTATTTATGTTTTAGTAATCTTGATCTGTTCTTTACTGTTGTTTTTATTTCATCTTCCTTTTGTCACATTTTATGTAGCTCTGTCACCCTCCACTAATCTGTGATACACTTAAGACACTTAAAATCTTATGTAAGGATGAAAGCTATTTTCTCATAGGGTGGGATGTGACATACTCCCAGTGCATTGTGGGGAGTATGTGTTTACTACAGTAGTGTTTAGAAGGTAATGAGATTACATCAATGTGTACTGACCATGACCAGTGTCTGCCTTTGGAAGACGTTATACTAGGCCAAAATAAATGGACCGCGTGTTCTCATGTTGATGCTATTTACTTGCATGTTGCTTGTTTCTGGTCTTGTGACTTTTGATATTTTAATAGAATTGGGAAATCAGAATAATGTGTCATGTATGTCAAATTAAGAAGTATATTATTGTTGATTTGTGTAATATGTAAATAAAAAACAAGTAATCATGCTTCGCCTGTGTTTGGGGATTAGATATGGATTAAAGGGTTTGGGGGCAGGTGTTTGGGGTAATTTAGGGACACAGTATTTAACATGGGCACTCACAGCTAAGCAATGAAATGGGATGGGCGAAACTATTGTGTGTTCCGGTGAAAAATGACCTCTGCTTGTTTCCTGGCGCCTGGATGGCAGAGTGTGAAAGGCTTTATTAAGACTGATGGGTCTGTTCCAGGTTCAGCCTTGTCTGCTGTCTGTGTGTGAAGATGCCAAATAGATTTAACCATTAACCGATACCTGCCCTGTTCTACTATCAACCCCTGTTAAAAGATTTAGTATTTTGCTGCAGGGAAAATGTTGAAATGGTTTTTAATTCTGGCCTAAATGAAGTTAGCTTACTCTTCACTGCTTATTTTTTAAAGGTTTTAATAAACATGTTTTGTTTAAATCTAATTAAATGGCATTGAATGTGTTCACCATAAATTTAATATACTGAGAAAGAACAAAGAAAGCTACACTAAATGTATAATTGCAAGGAAATATAGTAGAAATGTGGAGGCGTCTTGCACTTTTGTTTGAGGTGGACTAATGGTGACTGTCTCCCTCTAGTGGACACAGTGTATAATATAATATCAAACTCACTGTGAGTTCTCTGTTTACATGTCTTTGTTATCAACTCACAGCAGATCTCTGTTTATTTTGGTTTCAGATCAGAAACATGCCGACGCTGAGGTGTTTTTCTACCTGCTCATCTTGTCTTCAGTCATCAGTTCGCTCTACACGCTGATCTGGGACCTGAAGATGGACTGGGGCCTTTTCGATCGTAACGCTGGGGAGAACACCTTCTTGAGAGAGGAGATTGTTTACCCACATAAAGTAAGTAGAATGGCAGAAGTAATATAAAATAATCTCAAAAAAATGTTTCTCATGATGTCACTTCCTGTCTCTCTAAGGCCTACTACTACTGTGCCATAATAGAAGATGTGATCCTGCGCTTCGCGTGGACTCTGCAGATTGCTCTGACCTCCATGACCGCCATTCCCTCCATCGAGGACATCATTGTGACCATTTTAGCTCCCCTAGAAGTGTTTAGGTGAGGAGTTTGTGTTAAACATAAAAACAAATTAACTATACTTCTCTCTCTTTCTCTCTTTCTTCATGAAATTGAATCGGTCTTTTCATCTTTTAGACGTTTTGTGTGGAACTTCTTCCGTCTTGAGAATGAGCATTTGAATAACTGCGGTGAGTTCAGAGCGGTGCGGGACATCTCTGTGGCTCCTCTGAACGCTGATGACCAAACGTTGCTGGAGCAGATGATGGACCAGGAGGATGGGGTTCGAAACCGGCAGGGCAAGAAGAGCTGGAAACGGAGTTACAGTCTGTCGCTACGACGACCCCTTCTGTCCTCTCAGTAAGATGTGTATATATATATATATATATATATATATATGTAGAGATTTATGAGTAGGCAGCCACATAATTTAAAGACATTGTTTATAATACAAACATGCACAAAGGAATAGTTCACTTATTAGCTCACTTAAAGGGACAGTTCACCCAAAAATGAAAATTCTGTCTTCATTTACTAACCCTCAGGTTGTTCTAAATCTATATAAATTTCTTTGTTTTGATGAACATGCTTATAACCAAACAGTTCTTGGTCACCTTGACTACCATAGTAGGAACAAACTGCTTTCCTTTGTTATGTTGAAGACAAAGGAAGCTATTTTGAAGAATGTAGAAAGCAAACTGTTCTGGGGCAAGAACTGTTTGGTTACAAGCATTGTTCCAAATAGCTGTCTATGTTCATCAAAACAAAAAAATGTATATAGATTTCGAACAACCTGAGGGTTAGTAAATGAAGACAGAATGTTTATTTTTGGGTGAACTGTCCCTTTAAGAATGAACAATAGCAATAATACTGGTTAAGGATATACAATATTAATGTTATATACAGATTTTAAATTGCTCTAATTTCCCTCCTCCAAACAATTCTTGACACTTTTGCTTGTGTGTTTATTAAACAGGTCTAAGAAGGACACTAAGGTGCTCATTGAAGATACTGATGATGAAGCCTTCAGCTGAACCCACATCTCGCTGTCCTCCGCCTCTCTCAACCTTCTATCGGTTCCTCACAGAGCTGCCTCAACACACCTGATCCTAAACACACACACACTTCACGACCCCATCCAAAGACAGATATAAGCACAACAACAGCTGTGAGACATATCAGGACACAACGGTAACATCATACAAACACACACACACACGTCAGGATACACGCATTATAACTCACACAGAACAGCCAAGTGTGAGTTTTCCTCAAAATCCCTTTTTTATTACACTTTTACATTTAGTTTCTTGATACTTTTTTGTATATTTGTTTAGGTTTTTTAAGCTATATTACTGCATATGACTGTTTACAAACTTAATATAATAAACTAGGATCTACAGGGAGGAGAGAGATATTATTTAAAAGAGTTGTAATATGGTGCACTCCACAAGTCACACACTAAAACCGCAGCTCAGTTAGAAATAACAACCTCTCAGAAGCTGTTTTTCAAGTTCTTTTATTTCTTTATTTGTTTGTGTTTGTAAGTTAAGTACAGCCCTGGTGGCACTCTAAAAAAGTGAATATCTTTTAAACATATTTAATATGCAAACATGTTTTATTTAACATGCATTGCTTTGATATCAAAGCTGTCATATTTTTGCCATGTTTGGTTTGTGTTCGAGAGAATGGAATGTATTTCTTTTATTTTAGGGAGTGATAACTAATGCTAAACAAAACCTTTACATTCAGCTTCGACTTACGTTGCAACTGCAAAATGAAGAAATGTTATGTAAGAAAATTTGTTGGGTAACAGAAATGTTAGATGGACATGTGAACAGAAAAGATTTAGACATAAATGCCACCCATTTTAAATTTCAACTGCTGATTTAAAGTGCGGGTAAACTGCTGTTAATACTTGATGCATTTTATTATCGTAGTAATACATTTACTTGGCTTTTTGTATTGCATATTAATAACTGCCACAACCACTGCAGGCCAAAGAGGAAATGCAAACACTGCCAGGCATTTATAAATCTTATGGATGTGATTTTGTATTATGGTAAACCATAAGACATTCTTAAGAACATTATACTTGGTGCATCCAATACTAGTTCCTGTGTGGTGTGGAGTCTTTATGAAGTCAACACGACTAACTATAGTTGCAGATTGGTTATTTCGTAGATGCTTTTAGTGGCAATATGTTTTTAATGTATGGTTTAATCAGTTCCACATTTTGATGCAAAAGTGCATTTGAAGAGCATTTATAATGTACATTGTTTGGATAGGTTAACCTTCCTTGTTACCCGTACATCAACATTTTTTTAACTCTAAATAGTGTTTTTATGCGAAGAGAGATGCTACATCCTTCTTTTATTCATTTCAATGTTTTCACTTTTATTACAATGTTTTGCTAGAGGAAAATGATACTGTGGTCATGATAACTCACAATGACTTTTATTATTATAATTAAGATCATCAAAAAAAGGAAAAGAAAATGTGGGGCTGGTTTTTGTTATACACTTCTGCAAACTTTAACGCTGGTTTAATTCATGACTTTTCAATAGCATGCATTAATGTATTTTTGCAAGCACAATCTTTCAGTTGTAACTGTAGAATGTGGATTTGCCTCTTTTGCCCTTATGTTCACTTGCTCTTTAAAAGAAGTGTTTTGTTTATGCTTAAAAACAATACAAAAAATAATGTGCATATGAAGTGTTTGTAAGTAACACATTTAAGTTTACTTTATTGCTTTTTTTTTTAAATACATTTGAGTCCTGATTTATATTGAATTTATTTGAAAACCAAGCAAACACAAACCATGAATTTTGAAGATTACTACATGTGTTTAATGAGATTTGTGATAGCAAAAGAAACTATAATGCTATCCTCATTCTGAAATGTGGTGTTAATGTGTTGTATAGGTCCTTTTGTCTATCAATATAAAAGAAATGTCAAGTTTGTCATTCGTGAAATGGCATAAAACGTTAGGAACGACGTGTCTTAGTTTGCTAAAATCTGTCTGAATCCTTTATCAAGCAGACTATCGAGGGGCACACACAAATACTGTACACTTGTATGATGTAGTAACACCTTATATGGATGCTGAGCACAAATTTGCCCCATTCACTACTGTTGTAATGCATTGCCAATTGTCTTGCTTGCATGCTGCTTTTGTTTTACAATGTAAATAGTTTGTTTTTACGTTTTACTTGTGTAAGAAATGTTCTTTAATTTATTGTACTAATTATTTATGTACATGTTGAAGGTTTTTGGATTTAAATGAGCAGTATTATGGTAGATGAAGGGCATTTTTGACTAGTCACAATCCTGCACTGTCTTACTGTACATGTGAATTATGTCAAAATATTGTAACTTAATAAGATAGTGAATATGAAATGTGATCGGTTTTATTAGGTGTATATTTCTACTCATAGCACTTTCATCGCCAGGGTTTGTGCCCATCTGACAGGATTTGTTGGGTGACGGTGGCTTTGGGTATATTTTGTGAACTCTGGTATGTGGAGAGAGGAGAGGATTGCGACACGTTAGCATTCTTAAGAAAATACTTAACTCTGAAATGTAGGGTTTTATTTTGTACATGGATTTTTTTTACTTTTTCGAATATAGAACTGGAATCATTCACAAGCCCTGACATCATTTTTCATGAGGGGGAAAGGCTATATGTTGATTAGATTGCTTGCTAAACCCATGATGTTAAGTGCTTGATATTTCTGCATATTTTCTATCCTCTTATCTCGATGTTGTATCGCTTCTTAAATACACGACTGTGACATTGTTTGTAGTTGATAGATGGTTGTACTTTTGAGTAAATTAAGACTTGAAGAAAATAGAAAAACTTGTGGTTCTGTGATTAAATGGAGAGACAAAAGAGAAAATGTTCCTCCTTTTTACAGAGTAGTTTGTAAATGTTGAGTGTATTCTTATGATGGTTCCACTGATGATCTCATTTGTGTTTCTGTATACACTTTGTTGATCCTGTCATATTTGGGTTTTATAAACCACGCTTATTTTTAAGACCTTGATTTTGTGTCAGTCTTTTATTTATTAATTCATTCAATTTAAGTGACACGGCTCTTTTTATATTTATGTAATTGAACAATACACAAGTTGGAAGACATCATAGTTGTTAAATGCTATTTGTTGTAGCCAAAACGAGAGTTAACATGACATTTAAAGATCAACAACTAGGGAACATTCAAGAAAATACTTCTTTATACACATCCCACGGTTACATAACACTTTTGCATTGTGCATATAACAGAGTAGCCTAATACTCTTCTGTAAACCATATGTGGAAGAAATTGTATTTTAAACATTACTTTTCTGAAATAAGAGATGTTTTGCTAGATTTTGTAATTGGTCACGCTAGTAAATGAGTCATAAAACATTTTAAATCGATGCGAAATAACTTCCTATAACATTCAACCAATGAACAAAAACGTGTGCAGAATCCCATTCATGCCTGTGGCCGCTGAGATTCCGTAAGCCCCGCCTCTTCCATCACGTGCGCATGCGCTCTTGAATCCTCCAGAACTCCCTCCGTTTCCGCACGCTAGAAGCTCTATCTCACAGCTGCCGCCGAATTTAAAGAGACATGCACCACTTATTTAAATAAAACGACCATCGGTGAAAAAAATCGATACATTGTTTCTCGTTCCCTATGTGCGAATCGTTTGGGGGTTATCACCGATCCGTGCGCTCGATGGTGTCGTTTTAAAAGAGAGTGAGCGGTCCGAACACACTTGGCAGGATCTCTTTTCTTTTTTGCGGGCTTGAGCTGGAAGAGTATACTGGAGTAACTGGGTGGCCGTAAAGTAGACTGGACTTGTGGGGGGAAGAGAGCTGGGTGGCCCCCTAAACGAAGTGATTTTAGCACGTCGGAACAATCCGCAAATACGGAGGGACGGTAAATCGTCGCGGCTTGGGTGGCTGTTGGTGTTGGGGAAGGAAACACCATGGCGAAAATTCAGGCACACAGCAGCACTGCGAAGCAAATCAACCAGATCCAAGACAAGGCCTATGTGGTTCAGAAGCAAGTCCAACAGCAGCACTTTCAGAAACTAAAGGTAAGAGGCATTGCAGCAACGGCAGGAGAACAAAGTGCATGTGTGTCTTTCCTTACAATGGATTGTATATTAGGAAGTGCTGCGCAATTCGCATGCATATGGGACATAGCAAAGCATTCACGTTGTGTGTGTGTGTAAATGCATTTGAAAATCTTACGCACTATGCAACTTACTCACATCCGCACTGAGATCACAGTCATCTCAGCTGATTTCAAGCTGGAAAAGTCAATTTATTCTGGCTGAACAGTACCGATCCCCAGTCAAAGCGATGTCAATTCACCAGTCCAGCTTGATGAAAGTGTATCCGCCTAATTAAACTCTAATGTTTTCATTCGTTGTATGTTTTTCATTCTCTTTACACGGTGGGTTTTTTTCACGGCAGCTCTTTGTTAACACGAAAGCCGGTGGCTATTTACGTGGTCCGCCAGAAATCACAGTTTACAGCCCGTTTGTTTCAAGATTCGGTTTATTTGATTTGATTTCAATTGCAGTAGATAAGAAAGAGATGGGGGTTTTGCTCGGCTAACAGCTGCTTTTGTCACGAACGTGTGTCCTTTCGTGTACCCCAGACCTTCAAAAGAAAATTAAAAAGTGTTTATTTAACGTTGTTCAAGTGGTCTTCTTTCGAAAAGCACTTCGAGGTCGCTTCGTTCGCATTTGGTTTGTTTATGTTGTGAAATTTTAGCGGGTTGTTGTGAATAGCATTAGTGCTAACAGCAAAGCTAAAAGAGTCAATGAGCGTCATCATCTGCCTTTATTTTACTCGCTGAATACTATTAAAACCTCAAAGAATAGGTAAGGGCCTGTTTTGCTGTTCTCTTGGTCGTTTTTACGTCCCTGTAGTTAAATAGCTAAGGTGGGTAGAACATTTATTTTGTAGGTTTATTTAGACGTGTTTTGGGGGTAGGTTTATGTAAGTTACACAGAAAGGACAGCTTAAATGTATTCCTGTGTAGGGGTTAAACTTTTATCACATTTTCTGTGTGCATATTTGGTTCAGTTGCTTTATTTAGAATATGCACAAAACATTTGTAGTAGAAGCTAATGCAAAGTCATTCAATATAATGGGGTTTCACATTGTCATAGAGTAAACCAGATGCTTTTGCTTATGTGTCATTTTTAATAAATACGTCTAGTATTAGCATAATACTTAAATATGGTTTTATGACCATACATGTACTGTGGTAGTACTTTTTTTCTTGTAATGTCATGTAAATAAATGGGATTACATCCCTTACTATTGCTATAGTATGGTATCACTGCAGTACATTTTTGGAAAGAGTCCTGTTACTGTGTAAATTATTTATTGTGTCTTTTGTTTAGAAATGTAGAGATTTGAGGTTTTATTCTGTTGCAGGTGGAGGATGCCTTATCTTACTTGGATCAAGTCAAAATACGGTTTGGGAATGATCCGGGAATCTACAATAAGTTTCTGGATATCATGAAAGAGTTTAAATCTCAAAGGTTTGTACCTTTTTTTTGTCTGAAATTTTCAATGTTTCTCTGATCACAAAAATAGCATTGTATTTTTTCCACCAACAGTATTGACACGCCAGGCGTTATTAACAGAGTTTCTCAGCTGTTCCATGGACATCCAGATCTCGTGCTGGGGTTTAATGCCTTCCTACCACCTGGGTATCGGATTGAAATTCCCAAGAATGGGATGGCATTTCTCCAGTCACCGTTTTCCGTGCAGGTAAGACTTTGTTGTGCATCACTTTCTGTTTCTCAGTTTCCTACTTGTTCAGTGTTGCAGGCAATTAAAGTTTCCAAGAAATTAAATTTGTGAAATCTTTGTTTCATGTTGTTCCAAAAATGTTTGACTTTCTTGTTTTTTGACAGTTTTTGTTTGAGTTACGTGCATGCACTGATAAATTGTTTATGGTCAGGTGAGACTAAATGTAAATGCGTTATGTTTTATATTGACTTAAACGTCACCATTCTGTTTTGTATAAAACATATTAATAGTACAGTGCTTAGTTTCTGATCTCGAATTGGGTTTGTTTTTTAGTTTCAGGTGGGCAGTTACTTTATGGAAATTTACCAAAAGTTTATTAATGGTTTCAGTTGGTGATGGTAGTTCTTGAAATCCGTGTCGGCGTTTACATATCCACCAGTTTTAGTTTTATAGGTTAAAATTGCTGGGAATTGTGTCCATACCTTAAGACATATTTTGTATACCATTAGTCACATTGTATGTCTTTGAAGCAAATTTTCTGTATTTTTAAGAGTTATTTAAGAGTTTTTTGTTGTCCTGTTGTATTGATCTCCTGTGTATGTTGGATATGTAGAGTTTGTTCAATGGTTCTCATTCTTTTCCCTAAAGGTGTCTCCTGGGCCAGGAAAGAGCACAGGCAGTTCTGTGGTCAGTGCCGCTTCATCGGGATTGGCTGAAGCTGGGTCGGCTCAGAACGAAGCAGTCACCTCTCCGGAGAGCATTGCTTCGTCTTCTGGACCCCCTGAACATTTAAGCAGGTTGTCACTTCCTCTGCCTAGCCGAGAGAGCCAATCACAGCCGGCCACCACATCAGTATCGCCTCCCACATCAGAGCCGAGTCCCGTGGAGTTTGACAGCGCCATAAGTTACGTCAATAAGATCAAAAACAGATTTTTGGACAACCCTGAGACATATCGGGCCTTTCTGGAAATTCTGCATACGTACCAGGTAAGTGCAGAAGTGTAACCAAATTTTGACAGTACTAATGCAGGGCCTCCATTTCTGTCTAGAGCGGCATGGATAAAACCTACGTAGTTATACAAATACAAAATTTTGCTTGTGTGAGTGTACTTTACTTGCTACCCATTGTCACAGTTCTGACAAACTTCAGACCACCTTTCTTGTAGTATTGTTGAAAACCCATGTGCACACCCTCAGAGTTCATATCAGCCAGCCAATCACATTTGGTAAAGTCTTGTGATGAGACTGTGGATGTGTGTCGACTCAGTTTGGTACTCATGTGCTGTTTGACTGACAGACAACTTTTGAAGTCTCACATGTGTATTTGGACAAATTCGCATGAAGGATCAGTTGGATGTCTTGTTCTAAATGCTTGTCCTGTTAAGGCAACGTATGTAAACAAAGTCACTTTATCTATATAGAATATATCTAAATAGAATGAAAACAAACACGTATATGTGTTAGACCAAAATAGATATTTTTTCTTCAATCATCATAATACTTATCTGAATACTTGATCAGTTCTATTCTAATGCTTGTAATAATAATTTTTCAATTACTAAAGAAATTTTGGTATGAAACACACCTCATCATATTTTATTAATTATTTGGGCTATTTACATTGTTTACATCTGCCAGTGTAGTTCTCAAAGCTCCATTTTACAAATGTTCATTTTTGTATTTCATTCACTAAATTTGGTCTGAATCATATGTGCACAGATCACTGTGGGTTTAGTGTTTGCCTATCAGAGCTCAAGGAAATAGGTTCCTGTACTGTTTTTCGGTAAATCTATTGATGTTCATTGATTTTGTGGATCTTATGTCCATCTGCAGAAAGAACAGCTAGAGGTGAAAGAGAACAGAGGCCGTAGCACTGGAGGAATGACTGAAGATGAGGTTTTCTCGAAAGTGGCGAGTCTGTTCAAAGGCCAGGAGGATCTGCTTGCTGAGTTTGGACAGTTTTTGCCTGATGCTAAGAGATCTCTGGTAAGAAATCAGACTTTAAACACACCTGCTGATATTCAGTAATGATTCTGACTGAATAATGTAATGGCCCTGCATGGTTATTGTAAGTCAGCAGATTATAAAGGATTGTGTCTTGGATTACAGTTCACCGGGGGATCTTTGCCTGGTAAAGACCACCTAAAGAAAGCAGATGATGAAGAAATGAATAAACATAGCAAGAAGAGACCTAGACCCATGTTACTGCCTCACATGACGCCGCTTCTGAAGGTCAGAGTTCACTCATGCCAACAACACAGATTCTTTAAGCCTATGTATTTTAAAGGTGACACAACCGTTACTGGACAAAAACAGCCCTGACCCAAGCTCATGCTCACTTTTGGGATAAACAACTTCTAAATAGATTTTTCTAGTTGATGCATATTAGGCATGAATAAAAAAGTATTACAGGATCAACTTGTCCACTTAGGGATACTGTACACTAGCGGTCAAAAGTTTAGGGACACTTGGGCGAATCTTTCTCATTATTTAAAAAATATCTATATTTAAAAGATATTTAATAACTTTTAATAATAATAACTTTTAATTAAATAATATCTGAAATTAGTGTAGTAGACAAATATATAAATTTCCAAACATACATGTTTTTATGACGAAACAAACCTTTTTTTTTTTTTTTTTTATGGATACCTTTGACTGAATAATTCAGAAAGAACAGCAAATAAGAGAACAGAATGGACCAAAACTCCTTTAATATTGTTTATAAAGCATCTCAGGGTGAGACCTCAAGAAGCTGCTTGATAAAATTACATGAAAACATCTTCAAATTCTAGTCGAAAGATGACTACACTAACGTGACGATAAAATATGTTTTAATTAAATTTTCTTCTTTTCTTTTATTTCATAATTTTGCAGAGTTTATTATTTTTCTTAAATGTGGAAAAATATGAACACAAAAGTCAGTAAGTGTCCCAAAACTTTTGACCGCTAGTGTAGAAACAACATGGTGAATTCCATTTAAGGGGGCCCGTTGTGTATGTAGATAGAAATAACTCATTTTAAGTTAATAAGAACATAGCGCTTCATTGTGTAAAGTCTTTATACACCTCTGAAGACATAGTTATGTATATTATATTGCATTTATGCCAGTAGATCCTCCTAAATATCACACACAGTGCCTTTAAAAATCACTCACTTTACCTTTTCAGACCTTATATTTACTTTGCTTAAACTATTTTTATCCATACAGAAGAAAATGAAGTATTCCTGTTCCAAGGACCCATCTTTCGCCTCAGTCGGAAAACACGGGGTCCTTCGGGAATTCACATTCTTCGACAAGGTGAGTTTCTCAAACACATTTGCTTGTAAGCAGTATTGTAAGCATTATTGAGTCAGCATTAGCTTTATGATTTATTACATTGTTACAATAATGTCGTTGTGTTAGGTTCGGCGTCTGCTCAAGAGTCAGGAGGTGTACGAGAATTTCTTGCGCTGTATAGCCCTCTTTAATCAGGAAGTTGTGTCAGGTGCTGAACTTCTGCAACTTGTGACTCCATTTTTAGGGTAAGAGCTTCTATTAAATCCTATTTGTGTTTTCTTCATGCATTTTAATGTGCATCCTAAATCATGTGCCTTGTGAATCGTTCTGTAGGAAGTTTCCAGAACTCTACACCCAGTTTAAGTCATTTTTGGGCGATAAAGAACTGTCTCATGCAATCTCGGGCCTCTCGGATCGCTACATGGAGGGTGGAGGCAGAGAAGTGGACTATGCCTCCTGTAAGCGCCTGGGCTCTAGTTACAGAGCCCTGCCCAAGACCTACCAGCAACCCAAATGCAGTGGCCGAACAGCTATATGCAAAGAGGTACTGTTTCTTCAGATGTAGATGAAAGGCTAGATATTCATGCAGAATGTGTGGTTTGCAAAACATCTTTTTTTTTTTAAATCACATGTTTTGTGTGTTGTTTGGTTACCAACGTTCTTTAGATGTTCATCTTTTGTGTTCTGCAGAAGAAATATTGTCATACAGGTTTGAAATGACAAGAAGATGACTAAATGATGACAGAATTTTCATTTTTGGGTGAACGATCACTTTAAGTACCACTCCGTAGGAGAATGCTCCAAACAATGATGCTTCAGTGACATCATCAGTTATGTGGTCAGAAACCCGGTGGTAATTACAGCCGTTCAATCACAATTTTAGGTGCTGAATGATACCTGGGTCTCATTCCCGTCCTGGTCTGAAGACTCCACTTTCGTGAGTTCCAAGAAAACACCTTATGAAGAACAACTTCATCGCTGTGAAGATGAGCGGTTTGAGGTAAGATGATTCACGATTTATGCGTCGTTTTAAACTGTGCAAACACTTTTGTATGGTGTTGAGATTTGTGCACTTTTCTTTTGCCTGATAGCTGGATGTTGTCCTGGAGACTAATTTGGCTACGATCAGAGTTTTGGAGAGCGTGCAGAAGAAGCTAGCCCGTCTTTCGCCTGAAGATCAGGAACGTTTCCGATTGGACGACTGCCTGGGCGGAACCTCTGAGGTCATCCAGCGGCGTGCGGTCTATCGTATATATGGTGACAAGGCTCCAGAGATCATTGAAGGGTTGAAGAGGAGCCCGGCCAGTGCAGTTCCTGTCGTACTCAAACGGTTTGTCCTTTTTATGTCTTTTCCGTTCGCTCTCACTCTCTTTGCTTCTTTTCTTAAAAGACCTAAACTAAGCAAAACAAATTACAGAAAAATGAACGGATTAGTTCTGCTTGCATTGTTCCAAATCCTGGATGAAATGGCATGTGTGCCTGTCTTCCATTTAATTAAAATTTCAGTTTCTTTTCCGCATATGCTGTTTTGACTTACAATGCAGTCGGTTTGCCGGCGTGCTGCGAGATGGAGGAGTAAATGTATCATTTATTTCTCGCAGATTGAAAGCTAAAGAGGAGGAGTGGAGAGAGGCCCAGCAGGGCTTCAATAAAATATGGAGAGAGCAGTATGAGAAAGCGTACCTGAAATCACTGGACCACCAGGGTGTGAACTTTAAACAGAACGACATGAAGGCCCTTCGATCCAAGAGTCTTCTCAATGAAATCGAGAGTATCTATGATGAGGTGAGTTTCTACAGGCCTTTAGAGCTTTTTACCTCACGGTCGGCTGATTTATCGTGTGCATTAGTGGCTAAAAAAGAACGGGGTTTGGAAGTGAGCCAGTCATTTTTGCTGCCTCATCTTTTTGATTACGGACTTGTGGCTTTATTTGTGAGTCACCTTGGATGAAAGTGTTAGCCAAATGAATAAATGTAAATAGTTTTAGGAGTCAGTGGTTTGTGAGTTAAATGTATTTGTTTATTGTTGCTTTTATTTTGGACAAGTCTCTGAGAAAGATTTTAATCTCGGAGGACTAACCTTGTAACATTGAAGTTTAGTGAATTTCCTGTAGCTTGTCCCGTTTTGAATTCAGATCATGAGTCATGATGTTTACAACTAAATCAGGTATGCACTTCAGACAGAAACCGTACATGACTCTATTAAATCTGTTTTAATAACAGATGCTTTAATAAAGATTTTACATTTTCATTCGACTCCAGTCACAACAGAGAACAGTCTCTTTCAACAAGAGTCTTGTGTTTAATGCAGATAAGAGCTTGTTCTCTTTTTTTCTGTCATGCTGAACGCCTGTGGCTAATCTTAAAGCAGATTTGTTTTGCTCTTTTAATGTTGTTGTGTTGTTGTTTGTTCTGGCTAAAACAGTGACCACTTGCAAGGACTGTTTTGACTGTAACTAACTGGAATGAAAAACCTTTTGGGGGCATGTAGTGAAGTTGTAGTAAAGCCAATTTCCCAATACGTTGTTTCAGAAAATCGGGCCGTAGTGTCGTAAATGTGTCGCTGTTGAGCTGCTTTGTTGGAAGATTAAAGTGTTTGTTTTTTTCTGGAGCAACAAAAGGCAGGGACTGGTGAGAATGAAAATCTTCAAGATAGTATTTAGGTAAAAAAAACCTCAGGAACAACAAGGTTTGGTGGGCAGGAGAAGAAGAACTGAGTAGATTTGTTTTGTGGGCAATGTTTAGGATATTGATTGTGAAAGTGACCTATTTGTCAGATATGGTGACCCATACCCGAAATGTGACCTCTGCATTTAACCCAACCAGTGAATAGTGAACACACATACACCGGGAGCAGTGGGCAGCTATCACTGCAGCAAATGGGGGTAAGGTGCCTTGCTCAAGGGCACATCAGTTGTTACCTGCCGGTACTGAGAATCGAACCAGCAACCTTCTGGTTACGAGTCCGACTCTCTAACCATTAGGCCACAACTGCCCACAAATGTTTACATGTGTAATTGTATCAGAAATTGTAGCTGTACAGAATTATTAAACTGGCGTGTAATAAAATCGTAGCTTATTTAAATAAAGGTATAACAGTCTTCCAGATGTAAACACAAAGAATTCTACCTGACAGCTCAAGTTATAAATCATTATATTATCTTACTCTTGGGAACGCAGATTATTTTTATGTACTTTTTGGTTAAATGATTTGTTTCTTTTTAACCAATAAAGTTACATATATTGCAGCTTTAAATATTTCAACTGCACTTTTCTCCTTATCTCCACAGAGGCAAGAGCAGAGTACAGAAGAGGGCGGTGTGGGCCAACAAGGTCGTGATGGCTCCAACGGGGCTTCAACCAGTGAACCCCACATGATCTTCACCTACGAGGACAAACAGATCCTGGAGGACGCGGCCTCGATCATCATCTACCATGTCAAACGACAGCCCACCATCCACAAAGACGACAAGGACCACATCAAACGCATCATCCAGCACTTCGTCCCCGACCTCTTCTTCACCCGCCGTGGCGAGTTGAGCGAGACAGAGGAGTTCACGGATGAGGAAGCCGAAGGGGATGACAGCACAACCCCGGGAGGCGGAGTCTCATTGGTGGGCGGTCAGCAGCTAAACGGCGATTCCAGAAGACGGCGATGCACTTCCCCTCAGAACATGGACACCTCTGCGACACCCCACGGGATGAATCAGGAAGGTGAGCCGGTGGATCTGCGGGACCCGGAGGCAGAGCATCAGAAGGAGATGGATGGAGTCTACAACCTGTTCTTCGTCAATAATAACTGGTACTTCTTCCTGCGGCTACACCAAACTCTGTGTTTGCGGCTGTTGAGGATTTACAGGCAGGCGGAGAGACAGTTACTGGAACACAGGGCGGAGCAGAATCGGGAACGACTGCTCATGGGAGAGGGGCGCAGGGAAAAGAGCAGTGACCTCGCTATGGAGCTGCGCCTTAAACAGCCAAGTGAGTAGACTTCATGCGTGTTAAAACATGTACATTCATTTAGAACCGGTTTATTGTGTTTACGTAATGGTCCTATTGTTGATATTTACATTCAGTCATTTATCCAAAGCGACTTACAGAGAGATTATGAAATAAAAGGATTATTTAGAATTAAAAGAGATCTGTTTCCAGGATATCATAGAACACAGGTAAGCACTAGTACAATGCATTTGCACCATTGTCAAATCATTTGTATTTCTGTTGAATTAGGTGAGGTGGAGTTAGAGGAATATTACCCAGCATTCTTGGACATGGTCCGCAGTCTACTGGATGGAAATCTGGATGCCACACAGTACGAGGACACGCTTCGAGAGATGTTCACCATCCATGCTTACATCGGCTTTACTATTGACAAGCTCATTCAGAACATTGTCAGACAGGTGGGTGGAGGTGTGGAGGAGAACTGAAGGTTTTACAGCCCAGATTTATAAGTGAATATGTTTAAGGGCTGCTGATATCATTTCGTGTTTACTGTGATTTAACTGTTACATCTCCTCTCTGATTGGCTCCCGCAGCTTCAGCATCTGGTTAGTGATGAGGTGTGCCTGCAGGTGACTGAGCTGTACCTCGGCGAGAGAAAGAGGGGAGCTGCTGGTGGAAATCTCTCCTCTCAGTGTGTTCGTGCTGCATGGGAAGCCAGTTATCAGTGGAAAGCTGAGAGAGTCATGGCGGAGGAGAACTGCTTTAAGGTTTTGACTTATTTATATTCTACTATGCTTAAGTAGTTATTACCTGTCCATTTAACAATTGACATGGGTGTCCACACCAAAGCGTTTTTATTACGACACATTTTCTTACTTAAGGATTCAGTTTGTGTCTTGTCCTGTTTTCATGTCTGTTTCTTTTTCCCCAGGTGATGTTCATACAAAATAAAGGTCAGGTAACCTTAACCATTGAGCTGCTAGACACGGAGGAGGCTCAGGGCGATGACCCGCTGGATGTTCAGGTAGCCTTTTAATGACAAAAGCCTGGTATGAGTTGCTTTTAGTTCCCTAAACTAGAATGATTACTTTACCATCTACGAAATACAAAAAATATTATTATAGATATGTATAAAAATTAGTTATCTTGGTTTATTAGATTTGGAGGTCAATCTAGTGGGCGTGTAATGTTTTTCAGCAGGATTTGTATTTTATATTTAGATTCAACTTTCTTGTTTCAGAGTCTGTCTACTTATATGGAGCAGTATATTGGAACTGAGTCAATGTGTTCTCAGACAGAAGGCTACTACTTCAAACCTGTATTTCTACCCAGGTAACATAGATGTTTATTTTATATTTTGGTGGTGTTAGAAGCTTTTAAACAAATTTTTTAGTCCTTAAATCTCACGTTTTGGACTGGCATCCAGAGAAAAAACCTTGCTAGTTTTTCAAGTTGCAGTGTGAAGATTTTAGCGGCATCTAGGAGCGAGATTGCAAATTGCAACCAACGGCTTACTCCACCGCTCACCCCTCCCTTTCGAAGCACTATGATGGCTGACACAGGACAAAGATGTCGTCATGTTTTTTCTTCTCTGCCAAAAGAGATAACATAGTTACAAAACGCGCTTTGTAGAGCAGTTTGTCTGTTTAGGGCTACTGCAGAAACAACATGCTGAAATCTGTGTAAGGGGACCTGTGGTGTATGTTGTTAGAAATAGCTCATTCTAAGGTAATAAAAACATAAGGCTTCAACATGTAAGGTCTTTATATCCCTTCTGAAGACAGTTATGTATATTATATCACATTTGTGGTACATGGTTTGAGATAAATATTTGGTGCAACTTTAATAAGAGAAAAATAACTTGAATGTACTTTTGTGTCCCTCCTGTAGGAATCTGAGGCATTTTCGCAGCTGGCAGCTCAAGCAGGTGGAAGCCATGCGCTGCAGAAGAGAGTGGCATCGGAAGATGGGCATAGAGACGGCCGGAAATCTGGACTGCCGCTTCAAACTCAACACGCACAAGATGGTATTTGTGATGAACTCTGAGGACTACATGTACCGCAGAGGAGCGCTGGTAAAGGCTCGGAGGGTACGTCTAATGGTTTTCTACTATTTTGTAGTAGTTGGATATGGTATAAAATTTGTTAAAGCTGCTAACGTTTTGTCTTCTCTAGTCCCAGCACAGAGTAGCGCTGGCCCAGCACGATCGCTTTGAGCAGTGGCACCGGGGCTGGCTGAGCGAGCACGTGGCCCCCTCCGCCGAACGCGGCGTGATGAGCTGGCTCATGGGAGAGGAAGACGAAGACATGATCCCCTGCAAGACAACCTGTTTGTCCACACAGGTCAAAGGCTTACCTGTCAACAGGTACCAGGTGCACTACAACAACAAGGCCCCTGCTTCACCGTAACAAACTCCTTGGCGTGGATTTTTGTGTTTTCTCTCTCTCTGTCTTTTTCGGTCTCTTTTTGCTCGCTCATGATCACGGCTGAGATTAAAGGAGCTCACAGATGGATGGTATGAGAACAGACAGCTGCTCAAATGAGGAAACGCATCACATACTGTAATCTCCACATCATGTCCATCATGAATGATACAGTAACCAGACGTTTCAGAAATGTGAATGTCAGTTTTTTTTATGAAATCCATTGTAGTTTTTAGCTCTTGAAACCAGAGGTTTGTTTTGTTTATACTGAAGTATTGAGAGACTAGGTTTAAAGTATGTCGACAACATGTGTATGTCTTTTTGTACAGCACAGCTCGAGCAATTGCAAATACAGCAGATGTTTCTGTGTGCATTCTTATATGTGCATTTTCTTGGCTATAAATGATGACTTTGAAACCCGTTTCTGCGGTGCACACTGGCAACTTCACTTTAATGTCCCTGTTTTAGTTGTACGTTATTCCGTTTTGTTTTCATCGTCACAAATGAATGGAGGCTCGCCGGTGTCACCTGTCAATCACTGCTCATGATTTATAGTCGATTTTGTTAAACATTCAGATCATGTATCATATCGATCTCGCCAAATCTTTGCTTTTGTTTGGTGTAATTTTTACATATTAAAATGAAAAATGACAAAATATCAGTGTTTTGAAAAAAGAATGTATAACATTTATCCTGTATCACTTATCACAAAATAAACAACCTAGTTGTGCAGTTCTTAAAGAAGGAATTGATTCTTGCTCATGTTGAGGATAGTATGCATTATTATTCAATTTTATTGAATTATTTTTTTTGATTATCTCTGGATGGAATTGTGGGATAATATGTCAGTTTTGTCGTCATCAGGCAGCTTGAATTTTGTTGCCTCTTTCAGATCTTAAAAATACACCCTGACAAGATCTGTATGTGTTTTAAGAAAGGGCATTTGACTCGCGTAGGCCTCCCTTGTACGTTTCTGAATCTAAAATGTGTTTGGACCCCATAATAGCTGTCATTTATAATAGAAAACCTGTTCAAATGCTTATTTTATGCTTATGATTAAATCTAAATGTTAAATGATTTTTTTTCCAATTGTTTAATGCCTCAAGCGTTGTAATTTCCTCTTTGACTGAGTGTTGCCCCAGCAGGGGGTGGCATTCGGCTGTCTAGTATGCACACTAGTGCTGTGGGTGTGGGTGTCTTTGAACGACAGAGTGAGGAAAGAGAGCGCTGAAAAAAGGAAAAACGGAGAGTAAATTGCTGCAGTCATGGACTTGCGCTCAGAACTGCTGAAGTCTATTTGGTACGCTTTCACCGCTCTGGATGTGGAGAAGAGTGGGAAGGTGTCCAAGTCTCAACTCAAGGTGAGATACACGTCTGTTATTGGATTGTTGAACTGTAGGATGCAGAGACAGAACAATGGGGTTCTGTGCTGCTCACAGTTTTCAAATGTTTAAAATGGTAGAAAAATGTTCTTTGGAGGAAAAACCTCAAAGATGAGCGTTTTGATGAGATGCAACCCCAAAGTTTTTTATCATGCGTTGTTTTTGTATGAAACTTAACATGCACTTGCTTGAACCAGTTGAGAGGTGTTTCCTGTGTGAGAAGATCATCATATGCCACATGGTCGGTCATGAACTTGCTGAATATCTGGGTAACAGGTTCTTTATACACATGCCTGTTTTAAAACTATTGAAGGCAACCATCAGTATACTAACGAAGAGGTTTGAATAATATTCTATTCATATGAATATTACAATATTAATATTTCACAAAAGTAATTCTGGTGATTATTTTTGTTTATGCATATTCTAAAATAAAGTCCCTTGATCTGATACGGATTCTTTTGTTTGACTAAATATTAAGCAGCAATGCTTTTTTTCTAGTCTATCTCAGGATGACCTGCTGTGATCATGTAGTATTAAGTCATAAGTTGTAGACATTTTCAAACTAATCTATGGTAAATCTTTAGCATTGAGTGCTAAAAAGGCACCGGATGTGTCTCAGAACCATCATGCTTAGATCTGCTCATCTAGTCCTGCAATGTCATTTTCAGACAAACGTTTAGAGAAGTTCCCAAATCAAGTTAGAGAAGTAACGCAATGTTGCCTGAGGGGTTTGTGTTTTGCGAATCGTTGTTTTCAAATCATCGGCGAACGCTGTTCTTTTAGTTTTCAAGGCAGTACTGAGAAAAGGAGAGATGATTGCTAAACACATTATGGTGTGATCCAAACACAATAGTTAAAAAAACAATCTTGAATCTCATGAAAAAAATATGCTATAAACGTTTTAGTGGAAGGATGTTTTAATAAATATACGTTATTTTGTAGCAATGCACACTACCCTAAAGGTTTATGTGAAACCTGATAATCTACATTTTTCAAAAACCTAAAATGTTTTCAACCAAAGTCCAACTATTAGAAGAATTTAAGGTGGATTGACTATGAAATATTACTGCACAAAAGGAAATATGCAATATACATTATGGACTGATAATATTTTTATTATTTTAAGTGTTTCCTGTTTATTTCCTAAAGACAAAATAGGCAATTTCTTAAGGGGCATTAAAAGCAAATACTGTACAAATGTGCCTTCCTCTGTTGTATTGTTTAATGATTGTGTATGTTGTTGGTCTGCAGGTATTGTCTCATAATCTTTATACAGTTCTGGGTATCCCACATGACCCTGCAGCCCTTGAAGAGCACTTCAGAGATGATGATGATGGTCCAGTCTCCAGCCAGGGATACATGCCCTACCTCAATAAATACATCCTGGATAAGGTAAATGCCTCCGTCTCGGCCTTCAGCAAGCTCAGGCTTGGGTGTTGGTTTGTGACCGACTCATTTCTTTCTCCAGGTGGTGGAAGGAACGTTTATTAAAGAGAATGTCGATGAGCTCTGTTGGACGCTTACAGCCAAGAAGAACTATCGGCCTGAGGGAAAGAGCATTCTGCCTGGGACGGATGCTTTTCGTCTTTGGTGTCTTTTCATATTCCTGTCGGAGGACAGATACCCTCTTGTTATGATCCCAGATGAGGTGAGAATCTGTTTCCATTTTAGCGGAATCACAGCTGAGAACAGTGATGTTAGTTTTGAGAAAAGGTTGTTTGATCGCAAGTGAGATTCATACATGTTTATGACTTACTAGTAGTACTTTTTCAATGCGCTCCTCGTCTGTCTTGAGGCTTTGTGAAAGTAAATCTCACATGAGCCTTTTTAACCTGGTGCCAACCACAGGACCACTGTTACCTATGTGTGTGTGTTTTGCACCAGAAACTTAATATTCTTGAAAAGCCCAGATTGGTTTATCACTACAACCTATGCTCAGAGTCATGTTCAGTCCGTGTTATGCATGTTTCATCCGACACAATTTCAGTCTGGCGTTTGCTATCTCTAATAGCCACAACGCTGTCGATTTCTGACACGGGCAAAATGTGAGAAAGATGATTTGACTGATAAAGTGAAATATTCTCTATACGCTTTTTAAGATGTATTTTACAATTTTAGTTTTCATATTTGTTGTCTTTATATGCATAGATAAGATAAGGAGTCGCCTTTGGTTTTTTGTTCTTGTGCTAAATGTTTCCCACCGCCCTTGTGTTGGTCTTGTCTTGCTGTTTGGTTCATTTCCTGTCTCACGTTTTGCAACTGTTGGCACAATGTAGTTGTTATTTTACAGAACAGAAATGGGACGGATTTGTTCAACTACTGTACGATGCGTTATATATAATAAACAAGAACAAGTACAGCGTAAAACATACGTTTGGCCCTCAAAGTTGCTTGTTTAAAGGGAGTATTTACATCAGAAGGTTGTTCTTATCTCAACAGAATCTCTCATATAAATATCATTGGCTCTCTGTGCAGGTCGAATATTTACTCAAGAAAGTATGCATGGCCATGAGCATTGAGCTGAACTGTGTTGAACTGGAGGACTTTATTTCCCAAGATACTGTTCAGCAGAATGGCTTCACTGTATGGGCCTTCCTGCAGATGATGAATTCTGGAAAACTCACAAGAGGCATTGCCAAAGAAACCCTCAGCATGGCAATAGAGGAGGTGTACAGGGAAATAGTGGGCGATGTGCTGAAAGAGGTATTTTATTAATATATGCGAGTTCCTCTCAGTAGCTTTTTATTGAATTACTATATTTGTATTATTGATATAATGATTGTCTTTTATGTGCTTGTCTGTAAAAGAAAATTAAATACAGGCACAATTTGTCTTAAAAACGCATTTTGTCCAAGGTTTTTTAATACATGATTTTTAAGTTATACGTCTGTGTTAGGCATGGGTCGGTATGAGATTTTGACTGTATGATAACCTTAAACAAAAATGTCAAGGTTTTGTGGTATGACGGTATTGCGATTGCATCTTTAAAGTTAAACCTGCTTTTTTCCATTGAACACAGTATATAAGCAACACAAAATATCTGGAACAGTAGTAAACATGTACAGTATGTCAGGTTAAATCAGTGGTTCCCAAACTTTTTCAAAGCATGGCACCCCTTTTTAGTCATTTTTTACATGCATTTCTAGTAAGTAAAGTTACATGCATACATACACATATAAATATAAACATATTTTTTTCATGTCTTTGATGAAACATAGAAACAGCTCATACCTTCGGAATGCTGTTACAGAGAAATTTAGCGGGTTATACCTTGAAACCGGCCCGTGCCTAATCTGTATATATGCATGTTTTCATCTTGTTTACAAAACATCTATGTTTGTTGACATCAGGGATATCTGTGGAAGAAGGGTCAGTTGAGAAGAAACTGGACCGAGCGTTGGTTCACACTGAGACCCAGCACTTTAGTTTATTTCACCAGTGAGGACCGCAAGGATTGCAAAGGCAACATCCAACTAGACGGAAACTGTTGTGTTGAGGTGGGACACGAGTCACTGTGGTTAGTGTGTTATTTGCCATTATTTTTAGTTGAAATTGGTCAACAAAGCCACCTCAACTGAAGGCACAAATGTGTTTATATTCATAGGTGTTGTGTTTCCTCACTGTCCATTAGAATACAATTCGGAGGTGTTGGTGTGTGTAACATTTTTTGCAATATCTGCTCTACAAGGTTCTTCCTGATAGGGATGGGAAGAGATGCATGTTTTGTCTGAAGACCCTCACTAAGACATATGAACTCAGCGCTTCTGACACCAAACAGAGGCAGGAGTGGACGACAGGTTTGTGTGCAATGTTCATTTTGACTTGAGGTGTTTTGTTTGTGTTGGTGATTTTGAAGATGGTTATTTCCCTCTCCTATTTCCTCACCTCAAGAGGCACCCATGGCAAACAATTTACATTTGACAATTGTCTATTATTGTTTTAACCTTTACACCAGTTTGGAAAGAAAATGTAAATGTGTTGCTATCACTATCAATGTGGTTTTCTCGAGCTAGTATTGCACATCCTTTTCAAGTGTGACTTTTCAAGGCATTTTTACTCATTAAAAGGTTTTGCGAGATATTCTCATACCAACAAAACGTACAAGACAAACCTTTTCACAATGAATTGCATGTTTCATCTTAATAAACATGGAGCACTATACAACTGTAAAAGACAATTTGTTTGTTTGTATTATAAGATTGTATAATCTTGCAAATATACTGGCCTCTACTTGGACAGTTAGGGCATACTTATAAATCTAGATGTTGCGAGATACAAACAAACTATGCTACCAAGCCATTTATATTAAAAACATTAAAGCACAAGATACAGATTTTTCATTTAAAATTTTAACTGCAAAGGTGTGTAAACTGACATTCATAAAAGTGACCCTGAGGTAGTTAAAATGAGAAAACTTGTAAAACAGAAAGAAAATGTGAAATGCACATTGGCATCTAGATAATTTAGGGCTTATATAATATTAATAAGAACACAACTGATAAAATAAAATGTAATTATATATATGACCCTTAGAAATAAGCTTTCTATGGATATATGGTTTGTTAGGATATGACAATATTTGGCCGAGATTTAACTATTTAAACTCTGGAACATGAGGGTGCAAAAAATCTAAAGGTTGAGAAAATCGCCTTTAAAGTTGTTAAATCAAAGGTGCTGTAGTAGGTCGCTGCTAAGAAGAAACAAGTTTGTTTTACCACTGTAATAACGTAAGATTAACCTGAAAGCTGAAATTCTAAGCTACACATAGATACCAAACTTAAGTGAGTAATTCCCAAAGAGCAGCAGCAGCATATTTCCAGACGTTTTTGTTAGTGATTTTGCTGCATCCACACACAAAAATAAAGTTTTTATATATTTACAGTAGGAAATGTACAAAATATCTTCATGGAACATGATCTTTACTTATTATTCTATGGAGCCCACCTGGTCACCCGTCGGAGAAAAAAACAAATCCGTTCGTTCCCTCAGTAAAAAAAAAAAGTACTTGCGTACTAAAACCGTTCACTTGGTTTACCAAATCGTGCTTATGCTTTCGCAATCGGTTACCACAGTTTTGCAAATTAGACCCTAAAACGTTTAAAATGTCATATATAAGGGCCGATATGATATAAACGATCCTATTAAATAAGAATAATGTTAATGTACATATAATAAATAAATATTTATTTAATTAATGTCTGTCATTTTTTGTTCGCATATCTATCGTCAATTAGTTAAAACCATAAAAACACACACATGCAAAAACAACGCACATAAGTCAATATTCTAATGATTTTTGGCCTAAAATAAAAATCTACAGGTGTAATTTTGACCCATACTATATATTTTTGGCTATTACTACAAATGTTTTCGTGCTACTTAAGACATATGATATATTGGTTTTTTACTGTATTATTACCAGCTATCCAGACAGCGATCCGGCTGTTTGTAGAGGGTAAAAACTCTCTTCATAAGGATCTGAAGCTGAAGAGGCGTGAGCAGAGAGAACAGAGGGAGAAGAGACGGGAGGCGAAGGAGCAGGAGCTGCAGCGTCTGAGGGCTCTGCAGGAGGAGCGCGAGCATAAGATGGCCGAGCTGGAGCTCCTGAAGGAGGCGCAGAGGCAGGCGCAGGTGCTGCTGGAACAGGACGAGCAGCGGAGAAGACAACAACACGAGGAGCTCCAGCGTGCCCTGGAGATCCAGCTCAAGGAGGCCGAAGAGGTGAGGGGGTGAATGGATGGAGAGATGAACTGATAGATGAGTGAATGAATTGATCGTGGGTGGGTGGTTGCATAGATAAATGGATGCATAAATGGACATATAGATGTATGGGTAAATATATGAATGAATAGACAGGTGAGCGGATGGACTGGTGGATAGATGGATAGCTTTTTTGACCGGTTGACTGTGTGCAGGCCCGGGCGAGCATGCAGGCAGAGATGGTGCTGAAAGAGGCAGAAGCCGAGAGACAGAGAACACGAATTAAAGAACTTGAGGCCATGCAGCAGCGGCTGGAGGAGGCTTTACAACAGGAAATCAAAGCCAGACAGGACGAAGAGGCCTTCCGCTATGCGCAGGCTCGGTAAGCAGCCGCATGCAACGCTGTTGAGCAACACACATGCTTAGTTTCACATACGCAAAGCTTCACTCTCCAACATATGCATTGATAGTATACAATTCTGTCTTACTGGTACAGCCGCATCTGGTGCCATCTATGTGTTGGCTTGCATCTTAAAAAAACTCACACGTTTCCTCTTTAGGGAGGTTTAAAAGCTTTGAACAATTGTAAACACTTCACCTGATATTACGGAAACAAGAGGAAGTTACGAGAGGAAGTATTTAAGAGACAAGAGGCTCTCTTAACTAAAATGTCTGTCCATAGACATAAATATACGTGTGCGTGCGTGCGTGCGTGCGCATAAAAGAGGGAAATTTTAATAAAAGAAGACACTGACACTTCTGTTTTCAATGTATTGACTACATTAAAGCAGGCAACATACAGAACCCTATTCATATTAATGTGCACTTGTATGGGTGATTTAAATTGTAATGAAAACATGTATCGATCTGTGTGTTGAGGTTCCACATTTGTATGTAAGCACACACTTGTAGTGTTTCGTGTGCTGGCATCATATATATACAAATCTAGAAAGCATCTGAACAGTCATTTCAATAGAGAATTTTTGTGCTGTTACAGGCTACTTGCAGAGGAAGAAGAGAAGATGAAGGCTCTTATGTCCCTCCGTGAGGAGCAGGAGGAGTACATCCAGCGAGCCCAACGGGAGAAACAAGAGCTGAAACAGGAGATGGAAAGTAAGTCTCGAGCTCTAGGTGAGGCACAGAGACAGCTGGAGGAGGTCAGGGCCAATCGTCACAGAGTGGACCAGGATGTCGTGGTACGTTTTTATATTTTTTAATCTGCTTAAATTTGAAGAATTACAACCAGGGTCCAAATGTAACTTGCTAATGCTAAATGGATCATTATTGTCATCAAGATGTAACCAAAGAATGTGAGTAACCAAACAGAGCTCATCCCCTATTTACTGCCATAGTAGGGAAAATAAATACTATGGGAGTCAGAGGGGGATGAGATCTGTTTGGTTACTGACATTTTTCCAAATATCTTCCTGTGTTTAGGACAAAGAAATGTATACAGGTTTGTATCATAAATGATTACAGAATTTTCACTTTTGGGTGAAATGTCCCTTTTATATTTTAAAATTTTCATTATTTTGATTCAGGTATATTTCTGTATGTATGACAGTGGAATTATTTTGTTGGTTTTTGCAAACAGCATATGTGATGTGACAGGTTGTCTCGGTTACAATATTTTCCAATATTTTGGCAATGTATTACAAATGTTTTGCAATTTAATATAAACAATTATGTTACAGTTCCTAATAGGGCAGTCAAACGATTAATCGCATCCAGAATAAAATTTGTGTTTACATAATATATGTTTGTGTCCTGTGCATATTAATTTTGTATTCATAAAAACATAAACATACATGCATATATTTAAGAAAACTATAAAATATACAAATTAAAAAACATTTAAATATAATTTCAATTATTGGTCAATATAAATAAATACATTTAAATATTTTCAATATATATATATATAGGCCTACATGTATGTGTTTGTTTTTATAAAAACTTCCACTTTTATTCTGGATGCGATTAATCGTTTGACAGCCCTAGTTCCTAATAAGGTTAGCAGCTAAGTTTATGTACTCCCAAAATGCTTATTTTTTGCCTTTAGTGCTTGGCGGGGTTGTTTTAAATCAAATCCTGCTGAAAAGGAAAAATAAAGCTGGTTTGGGGTTCTTTTTTAGCAGGTTGGGAGACCAACTTAAACTGAACTAGAAAGACCGGAAAATCATAGTAAAGTGTACCATGAGCTGATCAATTCTAATACTTTACATTACTATTAGCAGTACTTTTTAATCCAGCTTATTTATTGGGTAATCACTGATAAATCTGCATCTTTTGTATCTATATCCTGATAGGATGCCCAAAGGAAACTTCGACAGGCTAGCACCAATGTTAAACACTGGAATGTTCAAATGAACAGATTAATGCATCCCATCGGGCCAGGAGGTATGAATGAAACGCTTTACATGAGAAAACTGCATTAAACTGACATGTTTCAAGACTATGGCTCAAAACAATGAATCCACTTCACTTTCTGTGCATTCAATGGGTCTGTGGTTTAAGCTGATGGTTGTTATCAGTAGCAGATAGTGTAGATCTGTTTAGCATAGCTGAACCTTACATTAAGAACATTCGTACTTGCTTTAGTTTTCTAATCTGATTTTGCAGAGAAAAAGCCGATTGGAGGAGGATCTTTCTCCGGCTTTCGTATTCCTTCACAGAAGGACCCTGGACTGCGTTTGAAGCAGAAAACCGAAGACCAGAATGAAGAAAGCAAAGAAAACGTGGAAAACATAGAATGTGAAGGCGACAGGCGTCTCTCACAAACCTACAACGGAGACATGGAAATACCTTGACAACCTCACACACACATACAAGAATTGTAAAAATCTCAATGTAAAAAGGACTTTCAATTTGAGTTTCAATAAGGCTGTTTTTGAATGTGTCAAGATGCCTAGTATGCTTTAACATATTCGTTGTGTGTTAATATGTTGTTGTAAGTAAGGTTTTGTACACATCACCTTTAAAGAGTATTGTACTGAAAAAAGTCGTTATGTAGATTAATAGACTGAATAAATATCAAGCATTTTTCAAGATGTTTCCTTGTGATGAAAATGCACATTTATCTGCAGACTATATCCACATGTGAATTATGTTCTGCATTGAGATTTGCAGTTAATGCATGCAGACAGGATTTCTTGTCAGGGAGGAACATGTTAAAGAGCTTCGAGCATCTGTGGTTTTGAGAACTTCCTGCTTCTGCAGTCAGATAACAAACCCATGAAGACAACTAACTTACGTGGCACATGCACATGTGCCTTGCCTTTCAAATTGAACAAACCAGAAAAATTGTGTGTTTGCTATTATCCACGTGCTATTATCCAAGCTTTTGAGTGTATGTGCGATGAGTGAGTGTGTCTGAAGCTTTAAACATTAAGACACATCAAACAACAGATGCATGAATTAGATGAAAAGTTACCCAATTTTGATCATGAGAAATCGGAAAACGGAGACTCCTGCTGTTCGCCTGTGGTTATTACAACTTGCATTCTGCAACATGCAACACCCAGGACGCTAGATGGCAGTCAACACAACAAACTGCAAATCCCGCATATTAACCCGGAAATAATAAGCTGTTCCGAAACAGCTGCTTAGTGCAGAGAAATCTGAGAAAATGGCTTCGCGCTTGAGCCGAATCTGGCCCATCGTGTCCCGGGTTCGCTTGAGCTCCGCGCTCGGGGCCCGCTGCGTGTCACAGACGCCGAAATCCAGCGCGGCCGGTGCGGCCGTGGTGTCTGATCTGCAGCCCGTGTCACCCGCGATTCAGGACAGTCATGGACACCCAGAGGTCAACCCGTTTGAAAAGGTATGACGACGACAGACACATGACATTAAGTATGTTAAGTTATTAACGTTGGTTTAATCGTTTTATTGAATGTTTGCGTGGGTCTGGTCTCGTATAATATAAGTTAGCGTAAATTGCTCTGTGTTTGTCGTGCACTGACTGGTTCGTGTTTACACTGCACAGTGCACGTCTCGTTTTATCTTGTAATGTTTATATCTATATGGGATTTCACAGCTAATTGTGCTTTTAGGCATTAAAAATGTATTCTGTTTTATTTCGAATTCTTTATTCTAATAGAAAACATTATTATTATAGAGTTGGAGTATACAGTTATTTGAAGAAACAATGCTTAGCTTTTGGACTAAAGGTTTTTCTATGACTATAGCAGGGATATAAATAAATAGAAATAATGCTAATTGATATTCATGTTTGTCGTTGCAGAATCCAGATTTCCACGGCTTCCATCATCATGATTCTTTTGTGGATGAATGGAACATGAGATTGGCGTTTTTCTTTGGCATTTCTGTAGCCATTGTTATCGGAGGCACTTTCATCCACTATTTACCTGATCACGGGTAAGCAGCACATGAACCGAATCTGTGTACATTTTGCACTGTTCCTTTCTATTTAGATTTAAAGAGAAGGGTGACTTTTACATACATATACATCATATAGTTATAGAAATCCATTAGATGGAGTAACCAGGAAAGACACACCATATGTTTTCTTGTTTAAGTATGAACATCTAATTGTAAACATGCACTGAGAGAGATCATACTTGTCCAAACTGCCTATTTATCATACTGTAAACATGGATTTAACATAAGCTAGATATCTGTTTTATGTTGCATGCAGAAAGGTTTGAAATGTCATGAGAATAAGTAAATGATGGCATAATAATGGACTCCATCAACAGAGATTTAAGGAAATACAAACAGGTGGTTTGACATATTGGTAGAAATAGTTTGTTTTTCAAGTTTCGATTTTGAATGTCACATCTATGACACTGGAGTTGCCCGTGTTTCACTGCTTTGTTCTATTCCTATTAGCTGGATATTAGCAATTTCGCATATGGACCTTTAAATGAATTAATTTGCATTGTTTTTTCCAAGTGTGCATTTGTATTGTTGCTGACTGATTCCATCAGAAGTAATAATGGGTTGTTGTTTCTTGTAATTTCGTTCACCAGTATGAGGCAGTGGGCTCGTCGAGAAGCTGAGAGGTTGATCAAACAGAGGGAAGCTGAGGGTCTTCCACTCATGACTGAAAATTATTATGACCCCAGCAAGATCATTCTCCCCTCATCTGGAGACGAGTAGACATCATTTTGTCAATAAATATTCTGTTAATTTGTGTGTGCTTGTACATTAGACCCTCAACTGTTATAATAAAAATATATGTTCTAATTTAAGTGTATGTGGTAATTCAATAGGTAACCCATGTTCGCAGAAATAGCATAAGGGATAATAAAGTTGCAATGTATGTAAGTGTAGATTATATTTTATGTACACTTTTATTACCTTCCGTTTTGAAAGGTTAAGAGTGTACTATTTACAGTTTATAAAGGTACATATTACACAGCACGAAATTATTTACAAGTGACTGTACAGTGTTAAATGTTTTACTTAGACAACATCAGCAAATAAACCCAGTAAGTGTTAAAATATGTTAGCTTGTTCTAGTTTTTTTTAAAAATAGGAGAAAAATAGAAGATTCTTGCAAGATTGAGAAAATGCTAACACTAAAGGCTTTACATAGGAAAATAAAATCTCAAGCATAAAAATTACTATATTTATGAATGTTGCAATTGTAGCTCTTGAGTTGCGTGAGATGAAAATGTATTTATTGGTTTCTCATTAAAACTGCATCAATGCTTCTTAATAATCAGGGAAATTCTTGACTTTAATATTATGATGTAATAAGCAAGGGTTGGGAAACAGTGCAGACCCAAATATTTTCTAATGGTGACACGTCCTTAATTTTATAACTAATGACACCCCATAATTCATAAAAGTCCAGCAGCTCAACAAAATAATATATAATATGAATATATTTTACTACCAAAATAAAAAAATTACCATCTGATGTATAGCATAGTTTGATCCACAGAAATAAAAGTCTTACATATGAAATGTGCTGATAAAACGTAATCAATTACTGCAAAGTTTTTGGTTAAAGGTCTTCTACGTTTATTTATTTCCAATGATACATCACCAGACAACCTCTTGATTAGAATCAGCTAATTAATGCCACACTTATGTTTGTTCTTGTTATTAGTTTCTACTTTTAAAGAATATGATTAAATTAATGTGATAAACGTGTTTTATTTGAAGTATATTAAATAATTGTATTGATCAATAAGCATGCCTGCCAATAACCGTGACAGTTGTTTTGTTCTCTTTATTTTAAACTAATACAATAAACATGACAAATAAAGTGAATTTTAGAATCATTTTTAGATAATACACAAAGCCACACAGGTGTAATAAGATAATCGTTATGTTTATGTTATGGCTGTCAAACGATTAATCGCGATTAATCACATGCAGAATAAAAGTTTGTGTTTACATAATATATGTCTGTATACTGTGCATATTAATTTTGTATTTATAAAAACAAACCCATACATGTATATATTTAAGAAAAATATAAACATTTAAATATAATTTCAATTATTGGTAAATATAAATAAATAGGCCTACATCTAAATATTTCCTAAATATATATATAGGCCTACATGTAAGTGTTTATAAATAGACATCTATTATGTAAACAAACGTTTATTCTGAATGCGATTAATCGCAATTAATCTTTTGACAGCCCTAGTTAATGACGAACATTTGCGATAGTACTGCCAGACGCAGGCTATATACGTCAGTGTCCGAAATCACTCGCTCATTTTCATTCACCTCTTCCCCATATAGTGGACTCAGATGTCATTCGCTATATAGGGAATAGTGAAGGAGTGAACGAGGGGGCGATTTCATACACAGCCTGATTAGTGGAGATCAGAGCGTGATGATCAGGAATGGGCGTGTCTTAGTGGCGTGGCACTGTTTGTGGGGCGGGGCCTTGGGGTCGTACAGGAAAAGATAAAGAAAGCGAGGACATCTGAAACGAAAACGGTAAATACTCACACAAATACACCCCCGCTACTACCAATTGATGTGTTGATTAATTTGTCACAACTTTTATCGACAATATACCCGACCGTTCTCTTTAAAAATCCATTTACTATATTAAAGGATGCTTTTAATGATCGGCTAGCTCAGCGCTAATAGGCTAAGTGTGATGATGACGGAAACGGACGAACAACAAGATACCGAACATGAGTTTAGATTACATCCAGAAAGTGTAATACGGGTGTTACCCTGTGGTATCAAGTTTAATCTTAGCCAAATGATGCCCGTTTGGACGTGAGATGAGACGTCCCTCTTAGCGTAGGGAGTTACCGGGGAAGGCTTATCGAGTTTGGCGCAGACATGCGTCTCCTCATACCCTCTAACTGTTAGTTTATTCTTCAACACTTTGCCCTCGTTACGAACTATTGTATCCTTAAATGATATCCATCAGATATAGCTTCGTTCCCTTTCCATGTAAAACTATATAAAGGTCAAAGCGACAGTAACCTATAGACTGCAGTCAGTGTTTTATGGGCGTGTAGTGAGCCAATTCATTTAGGGATCGTGTATTGCTTCGTGTATGTTTTGCTTGCATTGATGAGTGAATGGGGTAGGGTGCGGTGTGTTATGACAGCAGCTGGGAGGTGTGTGTATTTGTAAGGAGGGGTTTATGCTGCAGTGCTATAATGACACAATCATGGAAATTGCTGAAATATACAAGCTTTTAAGAAATTGAATTGTATACACTGCAGTTTCACAAACAATGGCTGTTTAAAGCCATTTTCTTTTATTTTTGAGTATTTGTAAAGGTGAATGTTTATGGCTCTTGGTAATCTAAATCTTTGACCCCCATTGTATTTAACAATATTCAATGGCCCTTGTCCCACACACAAAAACTCAAATAAAAAAAACCCTCTTAAAATATTTTAGAGCTTGACATTAACTAGGAAAATAATAAGAAATATCTTGTTTTTTAAATGTATTTCAATGCTTATTTTGTCTCATTTTAAAATATTAGTCTTGAGACCCCCACGGAAGTCAGCTGGGGCACCCTTGTGGGTTCCCGTTGAGAACCACTGATGCCTATATTTATTGTTTGTTTTTTGGTGAATATTAAACAATTGACATATCGGCTATAGCATTACAAGCTGAGTTTATTAACTGAGGTATAAAATGTCTGTTGCATAATCTGTTTTTCACTGTGTACAATAATTACATTCTTGCAAAAATGAAATAAAATCTGTATAAGATATAGTTATATAATATCGTAAATCATGTTAGTGATCATTCAAAACTAATAGAATTGCATTTCAATATAGAGTTCACCAATAGTTTAATTTCTTATCAGTTCATCCCAAGTTGACTTACAATTTTTTGAAAGCATAAAACTGTTCATCCATATGAAACAGAATATTCCTCTCTTTATCAAATTAAGGTTCAATCAGCAACAAAATTGGTTTTGATTACAGTGTATGAAAAACTGCCACCTGCCTACCCGTAATTATTTGCCGATTTCTTCCTTTTGTGTGACAGATGGCTGCAATTCGTAAGAAACTTGTAATTGTTGGGGATGGAGCTTGTGGAAAGACATGTTTACTCATCGTTTTCAGTAAAGACCAGTTTCCTGAGGTCTATGTACCCACAGTGTTCGAAAACTATGTTGCTGATATTGAGGTGGACGGCAAACAGGTGAGGATGCCACCACTCGTTGAGACAAAGCGCATATCTTGGTTTATTAATTCTGATTTATTTCTATGACTTTTTAATAATTATCTTTTTTATTAAGAAGATCTTTATAATGAACACTTACCTAAGAATAGTCCTGTATGGGCTGTGTTTTATGGTCTGTATCAGTAGTATGTGGTGTGTAAGGTGTATATATTTGGTGGCAGGTGGAACTGGCACTATGGGACACAGCTGGACAAGAGGACTATGACAGGCTGAGACCCCTCTCCTACCCAGATACTGATGTCATCCTTATGTGCTTCTCCATAGACAGCCCTGACAGTTTGGGTAAGATAATCTGTCTAATAATGTTTTTAAATAAACACTTTTAGTGAGAGACTAATAAACTGAAGTTATATGTTGTCATAAAATGTCTCAACCGTTTTCATTCCATTCCTGTGTTGATGTGCTTCCTATTTTAACAGGAGGATGGGACAGGCAGGGAATAACCTTTTTTTAAATTCAACAGCCAACAGATTTTGGTTTATGTTACAGCCTTAACCATAGTTTAAAGATTGGGTTAGGGTGTTATTAGGGGATACATTTGGATAAACCCCTAAATGCAAGATGAGTTGGCTTGTTTTCTTGGTAGAGAAAGGCTGTTAGTTAGTAGACACTGACTAACAGACACAAAATATTTTGTTTTACGTATTGAATATATTTGCTAGCCCAATAGATATTTTATTTAGTTCATTTATTCTTAAGACTTAATTGTTGTAACTGACTCTCGAACTTATTGTATTCAAACAGAGAATATCCCAGAAAAATGGACGCCGGAAGTGAAACATTTCTGTCCAAATGTTCCAATCATTTTGGTTGGTAATAAAAAAGATTTACGGAATGATGATCATACTCGAAGAGAACTACTCAAGATGAAACAGGTGCGTGAATTATATAAATAAATGTATATATACAGATATTATACAAAACGTTATAAGATCTAATGTACTAATGCACTGTCAATGGTTTCTACCTTGAACAGGAACCAGTTAAGCCAGAGGAAGCCCGAGACATGGCCAATCGCATCAATGCATTTGGCTACCTTGAGTGCTCGGCTAAAACTAAGGAGGGCGTGAGGGAAGTTTTCGAAATGGCCACAAGGGCGGCGCTCCAAGCCAAGAAACGTGGCAAGAAGAACGCTTGTGCTTTGCTATAAAGAATGCAGGAAAAGAAAATGAAAGAGGGAGGGAAAGGGGTCACCATACTAGGCCAAGGAAAATGAAAGAGCTATTAAGGGTGCAAACAGAGGGATATAATGCCCCTAGTGTTAATTATGTGCTTAGGGGTCAGGGAGGGTCATTTTTTAAGCCAGGCCAAAGGAAACTACACCCGAGTAGGGACCAGGTACTGGTAAAAAGGGACTTAAACATTATTATGGCCAATATGTTTGACATCAGTCCTTTTTCAAATCAAGATTAGTTGACCTTCAGACTGATCACAAGCTATTTGTAAGGTAAGATTGACATGGTTTGGGGGTGGGATTATAACTGATGTATTGTTGGGCCCATACCGCATCTTCTGGATAGAAGATCAGCATTGTTAGCTGGAACTGAAACAAAGGACTTGGTCTAAAAAGATTCCTTTTATGGCACTAAGTGCATTATTCAGGGTGTACAAGGCATTAGTTAGTACCCTACGTCGTGAATGCTACATGACAAGCAGGGAGTTGTTTTTGGATCAAAACATTGGCCATATAACGAAAAACTCCCACGATTCCCTTTATAAACCTCCCAGGGACCCAGCGTCATCTTATGTAAATCATTCATGACTGTCCTTCATACTACAATTTTCTTTTTCCTATATTAACATGCTAATTCTGTCTGTTAATACAACTGGTTCCTCTGTGCCCTCCTGTCCCATGGCAAAATTGATGGTTTAGTCACTGGTCTAAAATAGCTGAACATAGTGGTAGTTTTACAGATCCTTAAAATGTACCTTTTTCGCCATTTGCCTATAAAAGTAAAATGCATTAAGCAGCGATGATACTAATTCACCTTTTTTGTGAGTATTTTATTTGCTTGCTCATGTATTGTAATTAAAAATAAGTTTTGGGTTAATGAGGATTAGTGGAGCTCAAAGCTCAACTACAGATACGACTGCACCTCTGTACGTTGACTGTCAGACACTGTTCGGTTTTGGAAGATATATATATATATACTTTTTCTAATACGTGGCATCTAAGAATCTGCATAAACATCAAATGTGTCCTGTATTCCTCTTGCCTGCATGTCAGGCTTTTTATTTGATGTGCAGAAGTGTAATTGCTCATTTCCTTCTGTAAAAATGAGAAACTCCATCCACTTTCACAATTTTTCTATTTTATTATTTCCTTTATTTCCTCTGTACTGCATGTTGTTGTTTTTGTGAAATTCTACTGGCTTACACTATATCATTTTTGCATATTTTTAAAGTTTTAGTATCTTAGAATTTAAACATTTTAAAAGAAATAAATAAGGAAGAGTAGCGAAAATGTGATTTTGAGAGAGCCGTTTAATGCCATGTTATTGAATGCAAGTAATGTCAGAGATTCTGCATTTCATTGTAAGAAAAACAAGAGTCTTTGATGCATCAATTATCTTTTGTATACCAGTGCATCCTAAGGTTTTCCACAGACTCATTTGAAATGTATTGAAAAAATAAATTCTTATAGAGTAAATTTTGCATGGGTTTTCATTTTATGTCTGTTCTCGGGTTGATCAGGTACCTTATCTCATTACCAGCCATTGAAGACGTGGCCTCCGGTAAACACAAGTAGACATGCTAAGACAATTAAGAGTTACAAGAGGAGGTAGGTCACAAAAACACCAAAGTGTTGCAGGTTGTCCAGGATTTCAAACTATCAGTCAGTCTTTATAATGATCTGTGCAATCCAGCAACAAATTCATGATAATATGGCTCTGAAATATGAAGAAAAATAACAGTGACAGTCTCTTTCATGTTTAGCTTACAACTTTAAAGTGTGTAAATGAGAAAATGATTTAACCCGACAATACTGTATTGACAGTTTTATGACAAATCAACAATTTAATATTTTTGAGAAAAACAACAATTAGAATAAAACAAAAAGTAAAATGTATAAACACTAAACATATATAAACTGTCATATAGACAGTTTCAAAGCAACAACATAAACAAATGTTACTGCGCATGTTCGCTTTTATGTCAAGTAAATGACATTAGCTAGCAAGTTAAAAGTATGTCTAGCCAGTATTATTTTGGGTTACCAGTAGAAGAACCATTACTTGGCTAAACTTAAATATGACAAAGTTACACGACCTATTAAACAAATTGTTTATTTCATACAATTACTATTAAATAAAATGTTAATATAAATAAAATATAAATATTATTAGCAACTAGCATACCGATCAACAAGCACAGACCAGAAGTATAACTTTGGGTTAAGCGCATGCGTCCGACGAAACCGTCTATATGAATTATAAAATCTCAAATATTTTGATAATTATGAGACATGAACATTTAACATGTTATCAATATACCAGATGTAGTATTGTGTGCTACAAACCTGAGTCTGGCTCTATGATGGCATGTCTGATAAGGAAATCCAGTACCACCATGGCACAGTTTGGCTTGAATTCCTCACTGACCAGAAGATCTTTTACCTAAGAACAATATGCATCACGTGCTGGTTTATACAACAGGTTTGACTTCATTTAAACCTAAATCCAATGAGATTCACCTTCTCAATGGGGTAGTAGTAAAACGCTTGTACTTCTCCATCTCCAATGTGAGGCTGAAAATTAAGAGGCAGCTCCAAGTCGAACACAAACTGACACTCAGGAAAAACTCCTTCGTCATCTTCGTAGGTGTAGCTACAGAGAGAAAAGACAGGCGGGCGTGAATTGAAGAAGCAATATCGCAGAGCTCCTTTCAACTAAGCTAAACGTAGTCAGCCGTTTCTAGAAATAATGCTCTTATTGTCCTTGGCTGATAATTCTGGCATGTTGTGAGCCCATTTCAAGCTTGAATTCTGTTAATCTTTTGTGTGCTCTGAACATGTCTTTGGAAACTTGCCAGTTGGTGGCTATTTCTGGCATTTCTTCTGTATTAATCAGCTTCGCTTGTAGGAGAGTTTAGAGGGATGTTTAGATCCAACCTTGATGTCTGAGGAAAGATTTTAGGGATAAACTGTAACCCTTTTTCATTTCATTCATCTAACAATTCCTTTTGTGCTTAAGTAATGTGTTCCAATTACATTATCTAAGCCAACAAAATAGCTGGACAGAAATGACAAAGAGGCTAGTTATGCAAGTTGTTTACTTGAATTGCGAAAGATCCAAATCTTCTAAACTGACAGTCAAGATGTTGCTACGTTTCAGCAACATAATATATATATATATATACAGTATGTCTGAAGATTATTTACCTCACAGTTCCCACAGGACGTGCCTGCTCTGCCAGGCCTGGGGGGATGCACGCTTCTTCTTCACACTCTTTTACCATGGTATGCCTGACACTGCAGCCTGCTGCCAGTCCACCAGCTGCCTGCAATAAGGGACAATACAAATAAAACACAAAGACGTGTCATCAAAACTGAACATTAGGTTGATCTATAGATAAGTCTACATGCTCTTTTGTGGCTATTTTATATTATAAATACTAATACTATAAAATTATTATTATTATTAACAATTGTGAAAGGACACATTTTATTTGTCAACTACTATGCAAGTACAGCATATGTAAATGTCATTAAATCACTTAAAAAATCCTTACTTTCCAATAAAGTGACAAAAAAGCTAAATTAGTCAATACATGAGACTGCCACTGACTGCAATGACTTCAAAATGCATTTCATTCATATACATGTCATAAACAAACCATGTGTTATTCTGCATGATTTGATGTCCACAGTAAAAGCATGTAATTCATGTGCTTATGTGCTGGTAATTACCATGTTGTCCAGTCTTCCGGGATACGTCTGTTTGGTCAGAGATCGCCGTGCCAGCCACATATTAAGGTTGCCACTCGAATCCCTGGTGTAGCCGTTGACATGGACTCCGTACCGCTTGACTCCAAACAAACCTGCGTTTGGGCATCATTCATAAACAGGTGTGTAACATCTAACCCTCAGTGTTCCAAACTATACCGGATCTCGCATAGACTCACTTGTTGCTGCTCTCTCCATATACATGAGCGGAGGGTCGCAATACCTGGGCATCACTGCGTATTGCTAAAAAAAAGGGAAACGGTGATATTTTGAAATATGTCCAAAATCGTATAGATGAATAGAAGGCATTCCTCACCTCATTTCTCCAGCCTATGAGACAGGTGAAGGTTGCCTCTCTCCTCAACTCCTGCAGAACATCATCCACAGCATCCGATCTGCTCTCAAATGTGTCCAGACTGGAGCACAGGGTTATAGCACTTCCATACGGTCTAAAGACTGTAGGAAAACGACCAAAAACTGATGCTACTTTTGGGGGAATCCATCCCACCTGTTTACCAGCCACCTCGAAGCGTAGACAGCTTTCTAAACTGGAACCTGAGGTAAAGAATACATAGATTTGTTTTCGAGCATGTAAATGCATTTTATACGCAACGTGGGTTTATTTCTGTATTCCCCACCTGGTAAATGAAAGTTATTCATTCGACGCAGCAGCTGCATCATTTTTTCAGACCACGAAGCCATTTTGGGTCGCTTGCACACGTTTGACGGCGAATATTCGGTTCAGTAAGCGTGCAACATGATATTTGGGTGTTTTTGCTGGAAGTGACTTTGACATGCTGTCACACACCCACGGGTTTCATGCTCGCCTCCATTGTTACTGTTCCTGTTGATGCGAGCGCTGATTGGTTGGTATTCTATGACGCGTTCATATGTTGCGCTGCTTTCACCACTAGAGTGCGAATGCACACTAAATCTGACATCATAAAACAAATAAATACACAACATAGTTTTTTATTCTGTATTTTATTGTGAAAATTGAAAGCTGTAGTTAAGTAGGCCATCAGTCATTTACAAATTAAATGTGTAAAGTTATGGTCATAATTTGAGTACAGTAAACAAACAAGATTTGATAAGGTTAGTCATGACTCATCACTCACCTTTTGATTCATATACGGATATTTTATTCATGAATTTAATCATATTATGGTGATTATTTGAACATGAAAATGCAAAAAAGTCTATAGTATCTCTCCAGTCCTCATAATGTAAACATGCAGCAACGACAACAGCCCTTAAAAAGTTAACCATTATTGTTACAACCATGAATAAATTAACATAGGATTTCATTTAAACAGAAATTTTAATGACAGTGAAGACAGTGAAAAGAAATCACAATCTTTTTAATGACAGTGTTGGTTGATGCCAAGTTACCGGTGTACAAAACAATTATTATATAGTAGGTCTTTTAATGACCTTTTCATGCTATACATTGTTAGTGAATAGCATTAAATTGTAAATAATTAAGAAAAGCATAATTTCCCTCATAACTTTTATCTTATAAACAGGTGTCACACAATCTCAAATGATGATTAGTCAGATAGTTTGCTCTTTGTGTCACCATGACTACGATCAAGTCCTTTCTGATCAACTACGCATTTCGTTGCGAGGAAGAGACCTTTCAGAGTTTAGCAGATGCATCCAGTTTACGTCAAATCTTTATGCGTCTGTACATCAAACTTCACAGTTTTACATTTTCTACGTAATGCTTTATAATGCATTGCCTCTAAATCCATAACAGATGCAAAGAGGGAAAGCAAAAGCAATGCTTACTATATTCACTTGCTGTAATCTACACCACAATCTTTGGGGTCAGTCCCACTGAGCACTAAAAATACACAGACAGTAATAACTGTGATTAGAGAGAAAAGTTAGAGAGATTAGAGCTGAAAAGTAGGCAATTTGTTGTTAAGAGTCTAGAAAAGCTAACTGTTGTAAAAAAAAAAATGTGTTAGTTATAAAGATTATAAAAATGTGTTATGTGTAAATCTATCTATCTATCTATCTATCTATCTATCTATCTATCTATCTATCTATCTATCTATCTATCTATCTATCTATCTATCTATCTATCTATCTATCTATCTATCTATCTATCTATCTATCTCTTTAAATAGTTTGGGTGGATTATTTATACAGTTTGGGTGGTATAGATCATATTCTGGACAGGTCTGGCTCCAGTAGTGTGCGTGGATGGATTGGACTTGATTCTCATGAAGAAGTTGTCATGAAGAATATAAACAAACTAGACTGTTTGCTGTCTGAGGTCAGCCCCGTTCAATTGTGCATCAAACCATATTTTTGGAGCTAGCTAACTTGGGTGGAAAGCATCCCACAAAAACCTATTAGTTATGAGCGTCTTCATAGACGCTTTCATTCCAGACAGACCGCAGGCGAAGACGGTTGCTAAATGCAATTCATAGCTGTTTGTTTGAGATTATTCTGTTTTGTGGTTAGAAACCGAGCAGGTGCACGTGGTAAACCCCAAAAGCAGGAAGCTGTAGGTGGCATGTTTAAAACGATTGTTTGTCTGTTCGGAGTTTTATTTTTGAATATAAGACAGGAAGGATGGAGTATTACATAATGTTGCTTAATAGTTTTCTACATGGGAGGCAAAATAGAGGCCACACTGAAACGGAGCGTGGAACTAAATTGTTTATCTGTTCCTATACTCCCAATGCAATTCCATATTCTAAAACATTTCAAAAATAACAAATGACTGCAAATTTTGGCATCAATTTAAATGTTACATTTTCTATTTGCCACATCACAACTAATGCACTTTCATGTTGTGTAATGATGTGGTTGTCATAGCAACCCTTCACCGACCTCACATACAATGAGAAGACGCACAGAGAAAAAGACGGTCAGGCAAAGTTGCAAAGATCATTGGAACTTAAAGAATTTCTCAACAGCGTGGTGAACGCTGGCCCATAGACAAACAAAGCTACCTTTCATATCGACAGCCTCGCTGTGACTCAACTATACTGATATTTTCTCTGCTCTTCCATCAACCTTGCTTTAACTGTAAAGTACATATAAAAAGGCTTTAAAAGACATACTTAAATATGTTTTATTCATGAATCTTACACCCCACACCTTGGAAATATATCCGTTAACGTCAGAACGGTAATTCTCCCCCTCGAGAGCTCACTAATAGTTTGTTTGGCTCTAGGGACTGATGGCCCTTTTTTGAGAGGGAATGGAGAGGCGGTTGGTGGGTCTTCAGGTGGAATGAAAGAGGCACTTTGTTAAAATGTTTTTTTTTTCTTTCATTTTTTCACTCTCACCCCCTCTGCTTCCTTTCCATTCCTTCCTCCACACTTCATACTCTCACCTTTGCGTTTCTTTTTTTCTGGGAGGGAGGGATGGGTCGAACATGATTTCCAGTGGCTGTGAATATAATTGGCCTTTTAGAGGGTGCAGCCCTCAGAATCACTGAGATTGTCATACCTGAAGCAGCTCTTCATAGACTAACAATGTACAGGACTTTAGGTTTGTGTCTGTGTGTAGCAGTTTTAGTAAGTGAGGGAAAACAAGGAAAGAGGAGAGGAGAGAGACACAGAAGCTCCAGACGATTTTTATCCGCTGTGGCAGATGCACCTGAGTATGAGAATCCCTTCCTTCCAGGTGAGCACTGTTTTAAGTGTTTAAACCAAATAGGTACTCTGTTTAATGTTTGATTAGATTTTTGTTTGATTTTTTAAATATATTCATTCATTTGTTTTATCTAGTATTATTCGTTTTGGAACAATTTTGGTAAGAATAAATCATTGTTATGGTGATATTCACAGTGACATATTATTAATATTATTAAAACATTAAAACTTCTAGTATTTACAAAACGCATTAAATGACAAATTTCAAATCAAATTACATTTAGTTGAAACAGTGCTGTCAAATCAATTACAAAAATATTGATATAAATATATATAAAATATATTTAAAACATATATTAATCATATTTCTATACAAGTATGTTTGTGTATTTTTAAATACATTCAAACATACACACATATATTATATGAACACAAACAATTTGGAATCGATTAATCGTGATTAATCGATTTGAAAGCACTACATTGAAAGAAAAAACACAAGACATTTTACTAAAAGAAGTTTGTAATTAAAATAAATGAAAGTAAATAAAATATTGTAAGCAATATTTATTCTATTAATTTGTTTAAAAATGTAAAAAATTGTGAACTGTAGTCACATCTGTTTGACAATTTACTATTTACTTTACTATATAACATCCGTGGTGAACATGAGGGAAAGATTCTGGCATTATTTGTTTGCACTGCCACTTGTCTAATGCAATGACATGCATACGTGTGACTTGAGTGACCAGATGCTTTATGTGTCCAAAAAATGCTGAATACTATGTGTGTATATGGCAGGACTCAGCAGCCAGTGCTTGGTGAATGGGATCTCTCTGTTTGATGGGGCTCTCTGGTCTCCAGAGCCATGCAGTGTGTGCCAATGTAAAGATGGAGCGGTGAACTGCCGAAATATTCCCTGCCAAGCCAGAGGTGGGAGGATCATTCTCTCTCTCTCTTTCTATCTCGCTTTCTCTCTCTCTCATCTGCCATTCATAGTTCTGCTTGATTGATGTCATTTATTTCTCCAAGATCATTCATGTAAAGCACATTCAGTGTTATAGAATTGTGCAAGAAAGTAAATTTCACCTCATCTACTTTATATTTTATATGTCTTCATAAAATATGTTTCTCTGTTACCATTGTTTTAGTGAATTTAAATAAAGCCGAATAGTATGGTGGGCATCCCCACGGTGATGTAGGCTGGAAATTATGTAAAATATTGGCTCTTTGTCTGGTGCAATGCAGTACTCATAAGTGAGTAGGATGCCTAGTAGTGGGTACTGAATACTGTTTGCACCATCTTGTCTAGCTTCTCCCACCCAGAGGTCTGTGGCCAACAAGCCCAACCCAATGACTCCTGAGAAAACAGGTTCGAAAAAGAGCCAACACAGACTGACAGGAAATGGAAAACCACCTGTCGGGAAAGAGGTTTTGGAAGCGAAGCCAAAGAAGAACAAGTTGGTGGTCACCCCGGCGAAAGAAGTATGTACAGTAGATGTAGCAGTAGTTGGGTGTAGTAAAATCTATATAAATGAATATAAATTAAACAAATATTTATAAACATTTATGTTGTTTATTCATTCAGCCATCCCCAAATGTCCCCAAAAAGCAAGTGTCTCCCCCTCAAAAAACCAAGGACATGGTTGTGATCCTGAATCCTGGAAAACAGCCCAAGACCCCTGTAACACCCACAGGAACAAAATTGATGAGACAAGACCATTTCTATCATGACGACCACGATGATGATGACTATCTAGAGAACGACAGTGATGGCGATGATGATGACGATGACAACAGCCATATTCCAATGTTTAGATCTGCTGTTCGCCTGGCAGTTATTGAAAGACGACTTACGCCACCCACACACAAACCAGCGATACCAGAAGTTCAACAGCCCTTTGCTCTTCCTACTAAACGAAGCGTGATCCTCCCCACCGGAAGGCCACTGCCAGCCCCCAACGGTCGACCGGTGGGTCGAGGTTTTTGGCGTCCAGTTTCGCACAGCTCTACTCATATGGTGTCACTCCCCGCTGGCTGCCTGCTATCAGAATCTCTCATTGCATGTGGAAACACTGGCATCACCCAAATGCCCATCATCAGAGATCCAGGGGTCTGGAGTCTCTTTCTAGCAGGTGTGTTGAAAACAGTTCGCTTTGATCATAAGGCCAAGGATCTTTTAATGCTTCACAAAATTCACATTGAGGTAGAAGTGGAAGCAATACAATACTGTATTGATTGATGTATGGCAAAGAATATAATATTGTAGTTCTCGATGTTTAATGTATTTTGAGGAAATATAATGAAAAATAGAGTCTAAACCGTTTTTTGAGTCTGAATTTAGTGTGTTATGTTATTGGCGGTTGTTAAGGGTCTCAAAATATGACATTGTTTTAATTTCCTATAAATGTCTCAAGACTTAAATGTAAGATGTGTAAATAGAGTTTATCATGACCCAGAATGAGGCGAAAATGGTGCTTTCTACAATTTTGCAGATAACAAAATCAGCAAGATCCCAGCACATGCTCTAGCAGGTCTTCCTAACCTGGAGTGGCTTGACCTCAGCAAGAACAAGCTGGATGATGACTCATTGGGACTGGATGTATTTCGGGTAAGGTGCAAGGTTTAAGGGATATAGATAGTTCACCCAAAAATAAAAAAAATCTTTTATTCACCCTCATGTTGTTTACAACCTGTATATCTTTCTTCTGTGGAACACAAAATATGATATTTTGAGAAATGTGAGAAATTAGATTTGTGAATATTAATTATAAAAATTAGATCTGAATAAATAAGCTTTCAATATTTGGAATCTGAGGGTGCAAAAAACTCAAAACATTGAGAAAATCACCTATAAAGTTGTTAATCGGAGGTGCTGTAGGAAGCTGCTAAGAAGAAACAGGATTGTTTTAACCCAAAAGCTGAAATTCTGAGCTTTGAGACCAAACTTGAGTGGATAATTCCCGAAGAGCGTCAGCAGCGAGTGAAGTCTGTAGACGTGTTTCCGGGTATTATGTTTTTAATGGTGTTGGATGAGAAGTAATGTCTGCTAAAGCACAGGTAAGGTGGTTAATGGCAGATAACGGGTGAATGTGACCGCTTACAGGAGCTAGTAAACCCTGAGATGGCTGTCCAGTGGTGTGGGTGGACAAGAGTAATGGGAAGAAAAAAGATGTTAGCACCTTTGATAAGAAAAGCAAGTGTAAGAGTAATACTGTACTCACCATGGTGAGTTATCAGACCTTGTGCTGATATTTAGCAAGTAGCTGACGTGTTTTCACAACATCTCGGGTCTGACATCTCGGGTGAGACAATTCACACCAGGGTGCTGCGGTGAATACGAATATTTTGAGTCGATAGATACGCCTCCTGAGAAGAAACACAATTGCTTTATATCTTTACCTTTTTCACCAGTGTGTCATACATCCTGGGCGCCAAGTATAGAATTTACAGCGAAATACTATGCGACGGTGAGCGGTAATGTATTTTTCATATGTTCACTGCATATTTTTGTGGTTACCTGTGCTCGGTAACACAATCGGGAAATTCTTCATGCCTGGTGAACTCTGAATATCTTGTGTAACTTTGGTGCTTGGTTTCGGTGACAAACCGCAAGCATTGAGATGTTTGTTTGAGTGGCTTTGACAGTGTTGTGAGTTTCTTCTCGGCCTGTTGCAGAACTTGACAAAGCTCAGGAGGTTGAACCTTGATGGAAACAACTTCACTAAAGTGCCGGCTTTCCCCTCCTCTCTGGTGGAGCTCAAGATGAATGATAATAAACTCAGTGGTCTCACTCCACACAGTTTTAAAGGTAAACACACAACCACAGTGACTGTCTAACCTCACTATCATTTGTTGACGGTCTAGGACACACTAAAATACATTTCTCCAGACAAGTTCATTCTTTTATCTTTATTAATCTTGATCTGTTTTCAGGTCTCTCCCAACTGCTGACACTAGAGTTGGAGGACAATTATTTTCATGATGGAAATGTCTCTCCTTTAGCTTTTGGACCCTTAAAGAGGCTTATTTACCTCAGACTGGATGACAATAAGTTTAGAGCTATTCCGTCCGGTCTGCCTGTTTCAATACAGGTCGGTCAAACTGTCTCTAACTTTGGATCTTCAATGTGAAAAAATACACTAGATTAAAAACAGTTTATTTAAAATGATTAAATTAAATGATATTTTTAAGTAACATACACAGAATAAAGTGAGTCTCAATATTGACTCATGTTCAACTCGTAGAATGCAATACATAAAATCATGTGGTTTATAAACCTTTTCAGGAGCTCCACCTGTCTGACAACAAGATAGAGGTCGTTCATTCAGGCATCCTCAACAAGACCATTAACCTGAGAGTCCTGAATCTCAGCCATAACAGGATCCGAGAAGACCGCATTGATCCCCGGGCATGGATACACTTACTGTAAGTATATTATTGGCCTACAAGAATGAAAATAAATGTCAATGTTTGATTTTAGATACACTTTTATTTACAATAAACAATGTTGCTTTGGTTTTGTGTGATTGCGCAACTGCAGACAAGATCTGCTTTATGGTGCCATCTGGAGGACAGTTACTGTAATGACCCTCAGAAGAATACCACAAGGATATTTTATTGCAAACATTTAAATAATTTCATTTAAAAAAATTGGCATTTTGTGGGGGGTTTTATCCCATTGTTTCCCTAGGAAATTGGAGTTTTTAGACCTCTCGGACAATAAGCTGGTTCACGTGCCCTCTTTCTTGCCACCTGGCCTGCGGCAGCTCACCCTGCATCACAACCAAATCGAGCGCATCCCTGGATACGTGTTCGGCCACCTTCGGCCCGGCCTGGATTCCCTGCATCTCTCTTACAACCGGCTGCGTGAAGACGGAATAAATGAGGTGTCCTTCCTGGGCCTGTTCAACTCATTGACTGAACTTCTTTTGGACCATAACCAGCTCAGATCCATTCCTCGAGGCATTCTACAGTTAAAGGCACTGCAGCATCTTAGACTTAACCACAACTACATCAGGTTAGTAAACTCCCGAATGGTGTAGTTCATTTATCTACCAGCAGGGGCTGACTGGTCTGTATTATTAGTTAAACCTCAAACTCTTGACACAGACAGATATTTTACTTCCTTAATATTAGAACCAGTTTACAAAAGTCAAAGTCTGGCAAAACCCATACTTGTTATTGTTATTCAGGGGCAGGTGGTAATATTAAGGAAGGTGATATTTTCATTAGTATTTTTGTTGATTTTCCTAACAGAAAAAGACTAACAATTTTAAGTACACTAGCCTATAGATAGCCTTAACACACATATACCTAAAGCCACCAAACAGAAAGTGGGTGATTGTTTTTGACCTAATATTCTCTCTACAGCTACGTCACTATGAACTCACTGTGTGACACAACGGCCCGCGATGATTCCCATCTGGTCTCCGTTCACCTGGAGCACAACCTGATCGAGCGCCGCCTCATTCCACCCACAGCCTTCTCTTGCATCAAGACCTACCACAGTGTCATTCTGCGGCCTCAGAGGTATGAGGAACTCCAGGAATGAAACCCATGCTCCAGGGTTCATGTTTACAGAACATCTCACTGCAAAAATATTGAGATCATGTTTTTGCCTTGTTCTCATAGTCATAATTCAGAACTTTAATGTCATGTTGTGAAGATACAGATGCAGTTCTTTTTTTTTTACATCTTCTGTAAATTGTGTTTTAGGGATATGTTGTCTGTCGTAGTTGTCTCTATGGGGGTTAAATATGCACACAGTTGTGATTTTACCGCACTTATAAACTACTGCAGGCTTTTCACTTTAAATCCAGCTTTGTTCATGCCTTAACTCATTTGTTTAAATTGTAGTCGTCTGTTTTTGCTCAGATATATATTTTTGTTGTTTGTGTTTGTCTGTTATTGTTTATTTCATTGTCTAGTCTAATGTCTGTTTTACTCTCTATCTGAAGTTTAAAATAAAACTTGCATAAAGATTTATTTTACAGTATATGCAATATAGTTATTGAAACACTGTTGTCACAAGTGCACAGTGCACACATCGCTCATATTCTAAATATGATTTAGTGTGTTGCATTTTTTGGCTTTTATATTTATCTTTCATTTTGTAATACTGTGTATTGTGTGTTGTTGTGTTCTCTGTCACAAACTACAATAAAGTTGAGAAGTGACAGCATGCATCTGAGGTGAAAAAAGTTTTTTCTTCATGTTCTGTACTCTATTTTTTTTTTTAAATAGATGAAACATTATTTTTGAACTAAATTTAATTGATTTAAACAAGATAATTATGAATATATAAATAATTTTTAATAAGGTGGTATTTGTTAACATTAGTTAATGCATTAGTTTGCCACGAACTAACAATGAACAATACTTTTCCAGCATTTATTAATCGTAGTTTATGTTAATTTCAGCATTTACTTAAACATTTTTAAAATCAAAGGTTATGTCTGATAACATTAGTTAATGCACCATGAACTAACATGAATAACTGTATTGACATTAACTAACATTAACAAGGATTAATAAATGTTGAAAAACTAAAGATAAAAACTAAGCTAATGCATTTACTACTGTTAACAAATAGCACCAGATTGTGAAGTGTTACCCGTCTGGTGAATATGACACATTTGATTTAAAGACTTAATTTTATTATAATGTTTAAATGTATATTCTTTCATTGGCATGGCTTAAAGATCTTTTCTTTATTTTACAGTGATTTCCCACATTGTATTGTAAATCTGTGACAATGTAGTCAACCTCACGGGTCTCTTTTGGAAATAAAAGAATAACCCAAATACGGATTTTAAGGAGCAGCAGTGCTGAGTTGCACATCTTTCATCATTCTGTATTATGACAGTACGCTGGGCAGTGGCGCTCTTTGGTTGCTCTATTTCTGTCCAGAGGAACTCTTCTCTTAAAGTGGTAACTTACTGCCACAAGTGCCTCTTTTCTAACTCCACAGCAGACCAGTCTACCAGATTATTTTCTTTGGGCTGCTTCTGCATTGATTCTCTGTTGATGTATATATTTCTGTGACTTTTCTTCTTTCCAGGGCGTGGACCATGTCTTAAACCGTGGAGAAAAAACTTCCTCATATTAAAAGAGCGTATCCTGGACAACCTGGAAGTCTGTGGCAAAAAATGTATATACATTGGCTCTTAGCGTGTCATACAGTAAAGCCACATGTGAGTAAATTTAACATATGTCAGGCTATTCCCTCATGGCATAGAAATTAGACTTGTCAAGTTCTGTGTAGCTTTCTTTCTTGACAACTATCTAACTAACTTTCAGACAAGGCAACATTCTGTAAATGAACTTTTTTAATGTTATTGTTTTAACTTTGACATTTTTATTGTAGGACTAAGAGTCGGCAAAAGAGCTTGATAGAAGTTTTTTTCACATCCAGACATTTTCATGTGTTCAAAAGAACATAAACACCGGAGTATCATGCAAGAGAGACTTTACATTCTTTTAATAAACTTTAATAGAAATGTATACCAGAAGCATAATTCTACACAATAATATGATGGTGAAAACACATATGACACATGCTTGCACTAATTCTCTCTCACTCTCTTTCTGTCTGTCTGTCTCTCTTTCTTTTTTCAGTGGGAGGGAAAGATAGCTTGAGTGGGAATGTCCAAAATAACAGTTTTTCCCTCTTTTTGCAAGCTGTCTTGTTTTCAATCGCAGGTGCTGCTCAGTGCTGTGAAACCAAGGAACTAAAAGACAACCATCCAAAACAATGATCAAACCATAAAATCTGTTTGCTTTAAACGTCATAAAAATAGAATTCAGAGTTGCATCTGAAAACACATCTACAGGTAAGATGTTTTGATGCCTTTATTCTCACGTATACACTTTACAAACCACTTTTGCACCTGATGCATTTCCATGGTTACTTCATTTCCATGGTAACTTAATATACGCTATTATGTTTTTCCACCTGTTTTTGCTCTTTGAAGACTTGTTTGAGCTCATTTTGATGAAATTACCCTAATAGCGGCTTAAATGAGTTCTTTGGAAAATGTTGTTTCATAAGTGTGCATCACTTATATGTCCACGTCAAGTCTGTAATCTTGACAGGATCTAGTAATTTAGTCTTTAATAAGCCCATCCGAGAGAAACTATTTTCATCTCTTTAATATGAGATGTAGTCTTTCATAACTATTTGACGTCACATACCGCTAATGTGAACCTTTGAAGAGGAGACGTATGCTAACCCTAATTGTTCATAAAAAATTTGTTTTTTCATTTATTTGTGTTCGAGAAACCTTCTTGATATATAGCAAGGTATATAGACAGACTAACTCACTATGCTGAATCTGTTTTAGACTTTAAACAAAAAATTATATTTATTATTTTTTTCTATTAATATTGTTTGGCTGTTTAAAATTAAGAAGTGCAACATCATCATTTCTGTGTCTGCCAGTTTATTACATAACACTGTATTATTTTTTTAAAGAGGATATAAAATACATTCGGTGTCCTTATTTCAGGGCATGAAGAATCAGGGTGGCTCTCCAAAACAATCTGTTGAACTTGCCAGTAATGTGGTCCTTCTGCCATTCTGTGGTGAAGGGTGTGGGAGTGAATTTAAAGAGAGAGAGAAAAAACTTGGAGGCAGTTTAAAACCACACACACAACACGTGGCATAAGAAAAGAACTGGAGCAGATCTGGATGGTCAGAGAATCTCATATAATAAGAAGAGTGCACATTGAATTACATAGAAAAATGTCTTCAGTTCACTCAGAAATGAAAATCATTTAATCATTTACTCATTCTCGTGTAACTCCAAACATTTATAACTTTCTTTCTTCTGAAGACTAAAAAGATGATGTTTTGAAGAATGCTGGTAACCAAATAACATGGACCCTCATTGACTTTTATTGTATGGGCATAAAACCACTGAGACATTTCTCAAAATATATTCTTTTGTGTTCTGCAGAAGAAAGAATCATATACAGGTTTGGGAAGAGATGATGGTAAATAAATGATGACAAAACTTTTATATATGCCTTTCACATTTTGTCAGCTCTTTAAGAATATTGAAGTAGTGCATCAAAAAACAGAGATCTGAAGTTTAACATTTATCAATTGAGAATTAATAACATTTTAAAACAAATTTTACAGGAGAAAAATATTTAATGCCAGTGTACAGTTTATCGGTCGTGTGCATCAGGGTAAAAATGTTTGTTTGTTTTCTTCTACTAACGTTTATCAAGGTGGTTTTATAATATATGAAAATATAATTAAAAGTGGGATGGTAAGAGGGATATTGGTTTTACACAGGGGATGCTTTTCATAATTTGTTTTTTCAACAGGGGGGATGCCATCCCCTTGCAACCCCCTTCAAATCGAGCCCTGGTTTTAACTGTATAATTCACATGCACAAAAGACACAAAAATACACTCAGATGACGTTAAACAAATTCTGAGGAGACAAAAAGACCTGCTGTGACTGTAAATATAGCTTGAAGACAGGTTACAAAAATACACACTTGCACACGTTGGTGCAACTGACCCAAACAATTCTAACATTCTTTTAATTTTTAGTCTCAGGTACAATTCGTTTTTTTTCTCATTGTAAATGTGAGGAGCAGATTTGTTTATTGCGACTGTCAGTGAGGCGGCCGTATATTCACAGCTTAATGAGACCACGGAATGATGGATCATACCAGAAGCAGTTCTTGGATGCAAAGTAGCATTTATGGTTTTATGAAAAAGTGTGGAGAGCAAGTGTAGCCTACTTATACTAACATATTTTAAAAGCTTGCTTCTTTCCCCACTTTTTTCATTCACACTAATTGTCTTTCTGTCCGTTTACAGATTAAAAACTGGGATTGGCAGCCATGTTGTCAGTTTTTGTGGCTTTTCTGTTTCTCTGCACTGCCCATTTGCCATCACAGTCTTCCACCCTACCCTTCGAGCAAAATGGATTCTGGGACTTTGGTGAGGACATTGATGTAAAAGAACTGATGGTGATGATGATGAAAGACCAGGAAGAAGGCTCGGCTGTGGATCCGGATGAAACCGAACACCTCACGTGCCCATTTGGCTGTCGGTGCCACCTCAGAGTGGTCCAATGCTCAGATTTAGGTGGGCCTCAGATGATGTGTGCTTGTGATGGTGCCTTGCTATATACAGACAAGACTGTATAGTCTATGGAGTGTGTCCTACTCATCTGTCTTATCTTAATTACCCGCTTTGTGACATCACAATGAATTTTGCTCACAAATATAAATTATGATAAGTTCAATATAAATAAATCCATTATAAAACAAAGCTGTGGTTACAAGTAGGGCAAGTAAAGAGGAAATCTAAAGAATTGTTAGGTTTTACCATCCACATCAAAGGCTAGAATGAGATCAGGGCCAAATTTAGCTTGAGAACGGATATTACTCGAGACACACCGCTAATCTGGCCCATCCACATCAGACGGCACATGTGGTGTGTGGTCGGTCACCTGAGAAGACAGACATTCTGGTTATTTTACTCGGTACAGCAAACGTGCCATAAACTATGATGTCGGTTTCACCAGGAATGATGATTTTAAAGCCAAATGGACGACTTCTGTTGATGCCAGGTGCCACCCAAGCACAGCTGCCTCTTTTCTATCACTGCTTTATGAGTCAATAATATTTGTTTTATTAAATACAGCTATTCTTTTTGGTTCTCGCTTTCCATGTTATAATGTGCTACGTGGAGCCCTGCTCGGCTCCATCTTAATTATAGATCTCAGAGTGGGAAGGCTAACACACAACAACAGAGCACACCAAACACAGCGGAGCACCGGAGCCCAGAGAATTACCAAACGTTTCCGAAATTATAGCTCGCTGAGAAGTTTACAAGTCAGCTTGAATAACTCAAAGATTCAGATAAAAGATTCTAAAGATAGCACTTTATAGACACTAGACATTTTACTTTGTGATGGCATCAGATGGTCAACAACTAAAGGGCATTGAATATTGTTAGTCTGATGAATATAATGTACATTGTTCTATTAAGACAAGTGTCTCTTATTTCTTTACTACCATAATGAAAACCAGAAATTATCGGTTTTGAGTTTATGTTGACTTTAAATCTGTTCCGCAACCCTGGAAAACGTGCACACCCTTAAATTAGTGTCACCCACCCTCATGGAGAAAACTATCACAGCATTCAAGTCTAAACAAACTTTGATCCAAAGTCTTGATTTTCCACGAGATCTCATTTCCAAAAAGCAATTTATTTCTGTTTGTTTATTGTCGCCCAACAGGTTTAAGATACGTTCCTAGCGGTATTCCTGCAGACACGCTGTTGTTGGACCTGCAGAGTAACAAGATCACAGAGATTAGAGAGGGAGACTTTAAGGGCCTGACCAACCTCTATGTGAGACCTACATTACCTTTATTATACTTTATCATATTTATATCATTAAAGGAATAATAAAATTTTATTTTATTTTTAGTGAATCATGACATGAACCAGAAATCCTGTATTGTGCCATTTTTCACGTTTCATGTCGCACATGGCAGAATCACAATTGTCATACTGCCTTATAACAGTTCTCTCATCATAATAAATAAAACATGGTTTTGGCGTGAAAACGTACTTCTATACTTCTGTTCTCACTCAGGCGCTGGTTTTAAGGTATAACCAAATCTCCAGAATTGACTCCAGGGCATTCCTTCCATTGAAGCGTTTGCAGAAGTTATATATCTCTCACAACCGTCTCACCTCCATTCCAAAAAACCTGCCTACATCCCTGGTTGAGCTCCGTATCCATGACAACCTTATCAACAGGGTGCCGGCATTAAGCTTCTCAGGCCTCCACAACATGCATGTCATTGGTAAGACGTGTGGTTGTTTGCATGTATTAATAAAGTCTGCTAATAGTTCCTTTTTATATATTATAAGCATATGTTTCCAATATATGGAAATGTATAAATATATTTTATGATGTGTATTCTTATATATATTTGTTTTGTAAGGGACAACAAAGGAGCATTGACAAATCTTGGTTCTTATATTGCAGAAATGGGACGCAATCCACTCCGGAACAGTGGTTTTGAACCTGGAGCATTTATGGGTGTTAAACTGAACTACTTGCGCATTTCTGAAGCCAAACTTACTGGTGTTCCCAGAGGTAATGAATGATACAACGTGTAATTAGAATAATTCAATTAATGACATTTATGTTGACATTGACTTGGGCAGTATTGTATATATTTTTAACTCATGAGTTAACATACCATACATACAGAATAGAGGCATTTTGTGTTTTGTGCTACAGGATGCAGATTTTTTCTACATTGAATGTGTCCCATTCTTTTCTTGACACAATGTATCTCTTTCTGTTCTTGATGGAATGTGTCTTATTTTCATCAGACCTTCCCAGCAGTCTTCATGAGCTTCATTTGGACAATAATCAGATTCAGGCCATTGAGCTGGTGGATCTCAGCCAGTACACTCAGCTGCAGAGGTAAACCCTAAGCAATCTTAAATCCTGGATGTGTTTGATGTCATTTACATGTAGACAGATTGCATTATGCCTCAACTGTGTCATAAAATGAATTCATGATAATTCAAATATAAGCTATGGATATTTTTAGAGTTCGTGGTGTAAATTCCGTTTATGGTGTATAGTTTGGTTTTGGTGTCCTCTAGTGGTAGAAATATATGCTCATAGTTTACAGCACTACTTTTTATCTGAGAACCTGTCTCTGCTTAAACTGCATACATGTTTAGGTTGGGCCTTGGCAATAACAAGATTCGCCACATCGAGCAGGGTGCTCTGTCTTATCTGACCAGTCTTAGAGAGCTGCACCTTGACAACAACCTTTTGTCCAAAGTGCCCAGTGGACTGCCTCATATGAAGTATCTACAGGTGTGTGTTGTGTGTGTGTGGTAAAATTAAAACAATAATTTCATCAACATCATCACACCATTTCATCAATAGACATGTGAATCTATATAATATATCTAATATATTTGTTATTCCAGCACTGTCACTAATTCTAGTTAATTTCTGGTTTAAAAACACTAAATCCACAATTTCGTTGCAGGTTGTCTACCTTCACTCAAACAACATCACTGAGGTCGGGGTGGATGACTTCTGCCCTACAGGTTTTGGAGTGAAGAGGGTTTTCTACAATGGCATCAGTCTCTTTGACAACCCGATCAGATATTGGGAGGTGCAGCCTGCTGCTTTCCGCTGCGTCAGTGACCACATGGCTGTACAGTTTGGCAACCACAAGAAATAAAAGACACTCTTCTAAAATCTTCTAAAAAAATAATCCAGAGGAAGATTAAGGAGTCAAAAAGAGTTTTTTTCTGTTAAACATTTAAGCCAAGATTTTATGAAAGAAGAGAAAGCATCACGTTTCCATGGATTTGGAAGAAACACAGCTGTTTGAAAATTGAAAAGAACTCCATTCAAAAGAATATGATTCACAAAGTCATAAACCAAGTGAAACAGCTTAAAAGTATCCATGTGTGTATTTCTGCTGAATAGTTATTAGACATGGATTTGTATGCATATGTACTCTAATTTTGATGTCTAATCATTGCTAAAAAGTCTGTTAACAGTTTCATTTGTTTTAGTTTTCACGGATTGCATCAAGATGAATTCACAGTTTGTCTGGGTGGCTTTCACAGTTTGTCACTTACTCAAAAGTAATACTGTAATAAAGTTTTCATTTGGGTTGTGGATGTTTATCATGCCATCATAACATGACCCACTGATTTCTTGTTCAATTACTTTAATGTAAAAAGTTTAAATGCATTTAATGAGTGATTTTAATTATTTATGGGTTGACCTATTGGTGGAGGGTGAACCAAAGTTTTTGAGGTGTGCAACTCCATCTAACTGAAACATTTTTTATTTTATTCTCCACAAAAGCTTTATAATGCACTTAACACTCATTTATGTTGTATTTCGCATTGACACTCACATTTAGGGTGAAACTGATCCTAGACCAGCAGTTAGCCTACCAACAGCGTTATCCTTGAAGCAGCAATGTAGGAATTCTTTATCGGTAATTCATCATATTCTTACTCATGCAAGCTCCGCCTATGAATTATTAAACTGTATGAAAAACTCTTTTCAAACAAGTCCGTCTGGCGGTTGTCATATGACCACGCCTGAAAGGCTTGGCAAAATTAATTCTTCTGAATAGTTTCTGTTCGTAACGACTAACAGCAACAAATATGGACTACGCGCGACAGGTAACGTAACAAATGTATGTTTTTTAAAGTAATATTCCAAAACAAGTTCTGAAATAAATAAAATCTATATATCTTATGTCATCATTACGTTTTTAATGGAATGTCATGTACTTAAGTCATTAGAACTGATTTATGTTAGACACATCATGAACGCATGAGTGTAACATTTGCCTATTAGTTCATTCTTAAAAAAAAACAAAAACGAATAGGTTTGAATGTGCCCTACTGAAATGTAAACACAATGAATTAACCTGGTTACTTTTACATAACATCGTCCTTATTTCATTTAGGTAATAAATTTATTTTAATCTAGGACAACACTTACAGAACGTTGATCGTTATATTTTCGTCGTTTGACAATATAACGACGGTTTTAAAAGTCACTAAGCTATGCAGGTAGCATAGATGTGGTCAAACTTGTTCTCAAACCTGTAACAGGAGCCGTAACATGACGAATTGAACTGTCGTGCACAGGTTGAGCACATTGTATCCACAGCGCAATTTGGAGATTTGATTGAGTTCGCTTATCCCATTGGCTACGCACACTGGGGCGTATATGACGGGGATGGATACATTATTCACTTCGCTGTTGCCGGTAAGCATGATAAAGTATATATGGTATAAGGACTATAGACTAGTATTATATATACATAGACATAATGTATACATACAGTGTGTGCGTGTGTGTGTGTGTATACATTATACTTCTTATAGTAGCCTATCATATCTTTTAGTATCATAAATATTGACTAGTAATAGTAATAGTAAAGACTAGTTATAGTAGCATTGACTGCACTTACACTGTCTTATATATGACTTGAATTTGCTTATCCCAAACCAGATGAATCTCAGATCCAGAGTACATTTCGGGGCTACCTGCAATCTATTTTTCCAGTGTGTGGTGATCTTTTGCTTGGAGAGACTAAGATTCGTCGTCAGCTTCTGGCTGAGGTTAATGTACCTAAAGGAGCTAAAGTTTCAGTAATAAATGACCGTCACGCTTTCACGCCTACACCCGAGGAGGACATGAGACGGCGACGAGATGCTTTGCTGGACAAAGAATATACCTACAAGCTTTTCACATTTAACTGTGAACACTTTGCTACATTCATCCGGTTCGGAAAAGCTGTGTGCAATCAGGTGAGTTAATGCACCTTATAGTGAAATACAATAGCCTACAAAAATCATCAATGCTGCGTAAATATATCAGCCTATATTACCTTTTCTTTATATTTTTCAGTCCATCTTTATTCCAGCATATGTTACAATTATTTTTTTAACAGATTCCAGGGAAGGGCAAAAACAAGGAATGTGTGGAGGCTACGGAACAGTTTGGCTACCTTGTGCCATCAGCTTAATCTACAGAACGCTAAGAACGACATATATCACAAAATATTGCATTATTTCACTAAGTACAAGCTACATGTGAGAATGCTTTTGTGATTAAACCAATGCGCAGGTTTTTTGTAATTATGTAAAGAGTTGATGTCAGGTTTTCTTTTGCCATGTTTTAAATTTTTTTACATAGAACTACTGTAACGGTGTTATACATGTCTCTGATTTTTTGTAAATGATTAAATCTATCCTTGCAATCATTTACTACATGCACAAACACACACACGCACACACACACACGCAAGCAAAATAAGTGGAATATTCACTGGTTGCCTTTGAATGAAATCTCTGTAACACTTTTCATTTTCTCTACAGTATATATTATGATTAGTTAATAATCATTTCAATACTTTGTTTTAAATCAGACATTGTAATCTGTTACCATTAGTTTAAAGAGCACAAAATAAAAAATATTTTCTTAATAACCAACATTAACTTAGTCTAGAGTAATAAATGTTGTAAATATATGAAGAGTTCATTTGCAAACACAGATAACATTATCAAAAGTCATGTTTTATTTAAAATTCTGCATTCCAAGTAATAATATAGTTGGGTTGTTTTGATTAAGTACGCTAATAACTCAAAAATACATCTAACTAACACAATTAAACATGATAACGCAAAAAACATTATTCAATAAAATATTAGTTTTTGCATAACTCTTCCAATATCGTTCGTTGTTGGCTCATGATAGCTAATGCATTAACTAATGTAAACACCTTGTTGTAAAGTGTTACCGAGATCTCAAAGCAATTTAATATAATTTACTATCCCAGAAACTATACTGTAGATAATATGGTTACCATGGTAACATAAGGGAAAGGGTCAACGCAGTGTTTCTTTTCACTCACCATTTTTCCAAATAAACATTTCTGTTATTTACAAACATCGACTCATCGACAACATCTGTAAAAAAAAATCGAAAGCACCCTGTTACACATCTGTCAGGTGTAAGACACGCCGAGCGTGTATTGTCTGTTAAATAAAGATGAAGCGTTTCCTACATTCCCCGGATGTTGCCCCACGCTCGCGCATGTCCCGGATGTACCTACATTTTAGTAGATGAACAAAAAATGGGCTCGTTACCAAGCTTCACCAAACCGTTTAAATTATCCCCAGACACGATCATTGCACATGTATAAGGACCAGTCCGCATGTTTGAACGGAGTGCACGTCTTTTGTCGCCGTGTCTAAAAGGCAATTCATGAAATTAAAGAGGTAAGACAGTTGTGTACCTTCAGTGTTGCTACACGCTGTTGACGTTAGCATACCAGCAAACCGTTGCTAAGCTAATTTTGAAACACTTTTACATTACGCTTGAATATCTTTAGTAGTATATAGACTCTAGAAGTAATTGTTAATAAATATTGACTGGAAAAATAGATATACTCTTGAAAACTAGGGTTTTATCCGGCCCCTCCTTGGGTACACCAGACAGCAAGCTAACACACAGCTGTCCTGATAGGTTTTATACGGTTGTTGACATGTGAATGCTAATTTAAGCGTCACTTTATTACAGTTTGCTGCCTTTTAAATAGGTTGAATGCTTTTTACTTATTTTAGTGTTTGAAAGTCTTTCAAAATCATTTGGTTACTGTGTTTTGTTGCTCTGATAGTCACTTTCTTGAACCTGTTATATGTTCATTTATTAGCTTAACTAGACCAATAATGTAACTTCAATAACCTAAATTTAATATAAATGGTTTATAATTCAAACACATGTAACCATTGAGATTACATTATAAATTAAAGCTAACCAAACTTATAAAAAATACTTTATGTAAGCTTATCAGTTACACAATAGTTATGCCAAAATAGATTCTTAAGTTGAAACACATGTTTATGTTTTTGATTAACCGGCATGTATTGAGTAATGGCTACTCTGTCATAATCTATGAAAACAGTTGAGCAATAGAGGTTTCTGTTCAATTTTGTTTTTACATAGATGTGTACATTGAGTACAGCTCATTTGTTGTCTTAAATTAAAGCTTCTTGTGAAGATATAATATGTTCTTGCATGGTTCCCCCAAATATGTATTGTGAAAAACACTTACAAATGCATTGAGTTTCTTATTATTTTACACTATTCTCTAAAACTGCCGTGAAGACTGGGATCTAAAATTTAAACACTGGTGGTTGTCTTTTATGAATTATTTTCTCTTTTAGAGCAAAGTTGGAGGTGAGAGTTGTGGGCCGAGTGTGTTGACACCGATTTGAGCTTCACTCTTCTGTCAGGGCATTCTGCCATCCCCCCCACCCGTCAGCCGTCTAGCAAAGAGTGATGACCTCACAGCAGCATGGGAATGCCAACCCTGCCCTCATCTCTCCACAGAACTCTTCCTCCAGTCAGGGCAGGCAGCACATTCCACGTTCCTCTATAGACTCGTATTCCCGATCCGGGATCTCCTCTCCTCGGAGAGGGTGGGTTGCGGCATCTTCGTCCTCGACAGCTCACGGTAACTCTCTCGCGCTCTCTCTAAGCCGCTTGGCTCCTCCGTCCTGTGGGAATTCCCACTCCTCTAGGAGACACGCATCCGGCAGGGTCGAGCCGTGGCCGGAGGAGGCTGTGGACGATGCGTATGGGCTTTACTCACTTCACCGCATGTTTGATATCGTGGGAGCGCAGCTGACTCATAGGGATGTGCGCGTGCTATCGTTTCTATTTGTGGACGTTATTGACGAGTATGAAAGGGGAGGGATACGGAGCGGCCGGGACTTCCTGCTTGCTCTGGAGCGGCAGGGACGGTGTGACGAGACAAACTTCAGGCATGTTCTTCAGCTGCTCCGCATCATAACTCGCCATGACCTGCTGCCCTATGTCACTCTGCGCAAGAGACAGACAGGTTTGAGTTGTCATTAAGTGCACTGGTTTGGTTTCTAATGGCAGTTGACTGTTGTGTGTAACATAGCTACGGTTTTATTATTATGCAAATTAATTTTATGCATGTTTGGCTTGAGAAATATGTAATGTTGCTGTTTATTTTTCAGTTTGCCCAGATCCAGTGGATAAATATTTGGAGGAGACATCTGTGCGATATGTTTCTCCTAGAGGAGCAGCAGAGGCCCAGCAGGGTACACCTCACAGAAGAACAGGTTTGTCCTGTCCAAAGGACTTAACTAGTCTTTCTCTAATTATGAACTGGAATGTGCAAAACTTTTATTGACTAGTTGATGGTTTGCATTTTTAACTGATCAACCATCGAGCCTCAAAAAACTAAAAAAATTGGCCTTGATGGCTTAAAATCCTTAAAAATGATTTACTGTTTGGTTATTTTTATAATGAATGTATATCTTTTTGGTAATGCAAGCTCTAGAATATTGTATGTATTTTTTGTATGAAGTGTATTTAACAAAATTTGGGAGGAGCATGATCAGCATGAGGAGAAGGTCCGTATATAGCAGGGGTTCTCAACCTTTTTTACTTCAAGTCCCCCCATTATGTTCAACAATATTCAAAGGAGGCCCCTGTCCCACTAACAGAACCTCAAATTTTCTAACCAATAAAATATTTTAGAGCTTAAAATTACTGGAAAAATGTTTATTAATTTACAAAATGGCAAAATAATTAGAATTATCTTGTTTCTTGTTGTTTTTTTAATTTATTTCAGTACTCATTTTGTCTAATCTTAAAATATTGGTCATCTTGAGGTCCTTGTAATCAGGCGTTCTCATGTTGTGTCTTTCAGGACCCCAGCCATTGATCTGCTGTTCTCCTTCAGGACCCCAGGTATGCCCACCGCGTGCTAAACCCATCCCACCTGCGCCAAGCAGGAAACGGAAGAGATCTCACACAACAGCCGACTGCAGAGAAAAACAGACCTGTGGTAAAAACACAAACCTATTACGGAATTTCTTTATTACAGGATAAACCGTATTGTAGCTATTTAATCTCTCATGTAGTCAGACTTTTGACTTTTAGCATAAAATTGTGTAAGTTAGTAAGATATTTTAGTAAGGCAGCGCTTTAAAAACTTCTTTATAATATTGCAGATATACGATTGCGAGTACGTGCCGAGTACTGCCAACACGAGTCGGCTCTGCAAGGCAACGTCTTCTCCAACAAGCAGGAGGCACTAGAGAGGCAGTTTGAGCGTTTCAACCAGGCCAACACCATCCTCAAATCCCGTGATCTGGGTTCCATCATTTGTGACATCAAGTTCTCAGAGCTGACCTACCTGGACGCCTTCTGGCGGGACTACATCAACGGCTCACTGTTAGAAGCCTTGAAGGGCGTTTTCATCACAGACTCACTGAAGCAAGCTGTTGGCCATGAAGCCATTAAGCTGCTGGTGAACGTAGACGAGGAAGACTACCAAGCCGGCAGGAGGAAGTTGCTGAGGAACCTGGTGGCGGGAGGAGCGGCCACGGGCAGCAGGGAGGGTCCCTTGTCCTAGTGGTGGGATTGACTCAGGCGGTAAGTGGAAGGAATTCAGAGAGACAGTGGTGAGGAGAGATCTGGACACTAATAAGAAGGTATAAATGGAGGTTTGGGACACGGGAAGTGAGGAATGTAAACAGAAAAGAAGTGACTCTTAAAATGAAGGTGCTCTAGAAGAGGCCGGGATTTGTGTCTTCAGCTAACAATGATGGAATGATTTAGGGGTTAAAGAATGCTCTGGAAAGTTGTGTTATTTCTATTTTTATTTTGAGTATCTCAAGTTGTGGAAATAAAACATGAAGAGGGAAGTATCAGACAAAGAAGGCATTTTGTTTCTTTGGTCTTTTCATGCATAAACAACACATGCATAATGCTTTTGTTTTAAGCGTATGTGTTTTATTTCTTTTCCATTTCTATCAAGTCTTGTTACATAACCATTTACTTTTAGTGAAATTCTCCCACCTAAATGTTCATCGCATTAAGCAAAACATTGTATACAAAACTGATTTGCCTTTTTGATGCCAGCTGAAACATTGCTTAAACTCTTCCCCTTTTCATACTGTCTACATAATCATTCATGTGCAGTTTTTAGTTTTTGACATTTGAACATGTTTCCTCTTCATGTGACCTCACAAAGCAGAATCTCCAGAATGAGCCTTCCACGTAAAAAAGTCAATAAAAATTGCACAAGTTTCATAACACACAGCAACGTTTTAGCATTGCTATACTACTTGAAACAAAGCAAGTTCTCGGTTTCAGTATTCAAGTTGTTGCACATTTGGGTTTGTTTAATGTTGTGGGGTGTGTGTAGGTCAATATCTGAGGATTCTGGGGCATGGAGTGTTGGATTTTCTGTATGGCTTATGAAATGCTTGGTTGGAGATTGTGTTTTGATCTTGCATGTCCCTGTAATTTTTTGTTGTTAATTATGAAAAAAAATCATATTGGCCAACTTCCACACTTGTTGAAATTTTCATATTAATATTTGCTTTTTGTCAATATTTTCCCAAAATGATTAGGACACACCGTCTCTATAGCCCTACTTATAACCATATTGGGACCAAAACTAAACTTAGATATTAATAGTCATTATTACTAATTCAAAGATTTAGCATAAATCTGGCAGAAAAGTAACTGGGCTCATTTGTTTAGTCATAAATTAATTTGTAGAGTTTTGTGTGTACTAGTTAAAACAAAGGTTATGGAATGTTATTGCCAGTATCCTCAGTTTCCCTCACTTGCAATAATGCAACACACCTGACAGAAGCTAAACCTTTCTGTTTTATTTAATTTTTCTTGCCATTTTGTGCTTTCTTAAAGTTTTTTTTTAGATGTGCTGTATTTAATATAAAGAAAAGATTTAAAATATGAGGAAAGACCTCTGCCAGGTGTTGAAATAATCTGCCCAATCTGTCCAGCATGCCTTCATGCAGTTCAAGTAATGCGTAACACAAAACGTGCCAACCTGAAGATTTAACATGACTGAAGAGAAACAATGTCTGAGCAACAAACAATCCTAGGAACATATGTAATTTGACTTGGGATTTTTTTGCTGTACTTTTAAAATACCAAAGCTGTTTTCTTTCTCTTTTCCTATTCTCATTCTTTCTTTCCTATTTCTCCATCTTCTAAGATACAATGAAACTGTTGAAAACTGAAAGAAAAGTGGTGACTTGTGGGGTAGAGTGAAACATTTAGAGATGTTAGCTGTGAATCAAGGAATGATACTGCTATAATTATTACAGAAGGAAAAAGCATTTTTTGTAATGTTTTCCTATTGGAACTAAACAAAGTTACAGACTGGTATCTATTATATAGGTTACATGTTCTATTGATTGTGTTCAAGTGTTTGTCTTTATATCTTGCATGTATATGACATTGATCCCCTTAAATATCACAGTGACAATTGAGCTGTGGTCTGTAGATTTGAAATATCTAGACATTTCTAACCTTTTTTTATACTTTGTTTTTCATAGAGAAAGAAATGGGATTGCTACTTTTTGGAGAGGTGAGATGAGTATTCTCAAAGTGACACAGTAGAACAGATGAAGACGGAGCACTTTATTTTTTACTCTCAAGTATTTCACCTATTGTAACCATATATAGTAATACACCATTCCAAAATGTAGGAGATGTTCAACATCATCGGCCATCTGTTGCATTATGACTGATTTCGGAATCATTTTATTTTTGTTGACCATGCCGGTGGTTGTGTTAAGTGAAACTTATGTGCAAAATAGACAGCTGGTTCATTCAATGTCTGTACAAATCAATAAAACAAATGATAAAAAACACTATTATTTGTATTATTTTAAAAAGTTTGATGTGATGTGATTTGTTTTTATATTTAATAGCTTGTCTCAGCTCATTGTGCAGTCAATAGGAAATTAAAGTGATAGTTTAATTGCCTATTGTGTAATGTAATAGCCCTCGTGTAATTTCATACCTGTATTACTTTTTTCCTTCTGCATAACAGAAAAGATATTTTGAAGAATGTTGGTAACCAAACAACAGTGGTACCCATTAACTTGGATTGGTTTTTGTGTCCATACAATAGAGGTTAATGGGTACCGCTGTTGTTTGATTACCAACATTCTTCAAAATATCTTTTCTGTAATGTAGAAGAAAGTCATACAGGTGTGAAATTACATGAGGGCGAGTAAATAACACTTTTTTTTTCCATTTTTGGGGGAACTATCCCTTTCATATGTTGATATGCATTAAAAGTATAAGGGAAACTGGGAAATCTGTTTTCTAGAACAGTTTAATTTGATGCATAAATTATAGGAAAATTACAACAAATTACAAGTGTCTCCATGTACATCACTCTTCTTTTGCTTTTCTTTTTCTCAACAAAACATTTAGCATAGCCCTGCTTATCATGATCATAAACAGACAGCCTGCCATAAACACACTTGTTATAAGCATCAATACATCCACGTTGTAATAGGAATACCAGGGAAGCTTGTAGGACTCTGTGCGCAAGTGTGCAGCCCCTTTATGCCTCATAACAAACTCCAGCCAGAAGATGGCGTTGTCCATTGGCTTGATGGGTGTGTCACGATGTAGGGTTGACAGTCTTTGCATATTTTTCTGGTAAGGTTGATTTTCATCTAGAATGTCCTTCAGTGCTTGTGTTAGTGTATCTACATCCAGGGCTGTGACGTCGAGCACTTGAGCTACTCCTCTGGCCTGGAGGCGAACCATGTTGTCAAACTGATCGAAGATGAGTGGGAGTCCCAGCATCGGCACGCCGTGATAGATGGCCTCATAAATTCCATTTGTTCCTCCGTGTGTGACGAAAGCTTTCGTTTTAATATGGCCCAGGAGGTCATTCTGAGGCAACCAATCCACTACGAGCGTATTGTTTCCCAAAGTAGATGGTTTTTCTCCTACGTGCCTCCAAATCACCTTTTGTGGCAGGCGAGCGAAAGCAGACGCGATGACCTCGGATATGTCAGGAACCAGACTTCCAAGCAAACTCCCCAAAGACATGATCACCACCCCGTGGTCTCTAGAACTCTCCATAAATGTCTCCAGGTCCGCCGGTAGAGGCTTAGAGGGTTTACATTGGAAGCCTCCAATGTAGACAACGTTGGGCATTGTAGGACGAGGGAACTCGAATACAAAATCAACTCTCATGAGCCACAGATCAGCTCCTTGGATTAAAGAGTATATGTTGGTATTTGGGTCTATGTATTCACTGATAACTCCTTGATATAGGGGCCTTGTGATTATGTGATCTATGTATTGGCCAATTCCATAATGTAGGATGTTTTTAATTCTGTTCGCAAAGGTCATTTTGTCTGTTATGACGGATCCAATAGTCGGGATGTAGGAAAGTGGCGAGGGTGCGATTGCGAAGTGACCCTCCCCATTTGTAATCCACCGTACATTAAACACCATTGGTAGCTCCAAGTATGCGCCCAACACAACCCCTCCTGCAAAGCCTGGGTCAGTCAGCATCAAATCATACCTCACATTTCTGAGGCTGTCCACCATCTTTTGGTCCTCCAGGATGGTCCTCACCATCTCGGCAGAAGATCTGTGACACTCTTCTAAAATAGTGAGAATTTGTTTCTGCAAGGCTATGAATGACCAAACGGACTCTTTGTTTCGTTGAATGTCGATGTTTCTCCTAAGAAAAGATGCCATGTACTGTGGGTCCTCCAGGCTGCTGATGTGTGAAACGGGAACGGTGATAGACGCGTAGTGTATGGCGTTCTCTGGAATGTACCAGCTGGTGGCCGAACGGACCACTGTTAGTTTATGGCCTCGCTTGTGAAGTTCTCTAAGCAGAAAGTCCATGTTAAGCCAGTGGCTTCCGTCCACAGGATACACTAAGATGTTACCAGCCAGGGAAATTGGCGGACAACTCCACAGGAAAGCAATGAAGACAAAGATCTGAGGATGGAGGAGGTTGTGCGACAGCAGCATTATCTGAAAATACAGATAAATACAGACAGTTTTATTAAGCGATCATATTGATAGGGAAAAGCATTACAGAGCAACCAATAAACGTCTGTGTACATGAAAAACACTGACCAATAAAAAAATAATTGTTTGAATATTAAAAGAATTACTAAAAATTGCATGGGCTTAAATCCTTTTGATTCTTTGTTTGCAGTTTAAAAAGATGTCAAATAGCTTTAAAAACGAATTTTTTATTTTTTATTCTGCAGAACACAAAAGAAGATTTTATGAAGAATGTTGATAACCAACCCATTCACTTCTATTGTAAGAATACAAAACCAATGCACATCAATGGGTACCGTCGTTGGTTGGTAACAGAATTTTAATAAAAATGTTTGATTTCAGTCTTGCTTAACAGTTTAAAATGGTTTCTCTTTTTTGTTATTTGGTAAAATTCGTTGCATGTTACAAAATGTCAGTGTAATGCATACAGACTGCAGTGTATGCTATATATATAAGCAGGAACATATGATTAGGGGATATTTGTACATAGCTATTTAAAAAAAATACTATTTACAAGTCTGCAATTCTTGTTTACTTTATATAATTCCTGTTTACTGTTTACTTTAGCAGTTCCTGACTGAACTGCTTCTTTAGGATTAAACATTTTAGATCCCACAAACAAGCAGAATAAGACACCATACCTGGTCCTTTGCGAAGAGTTAAAGTTTCAAAGCTGCGATATAAATTCCTGATATGGCAGGTAGATGTGTTGATTTATGTTACCAAGACTGAACAAGGCTCATTTATAGTAGTTATAGAACCTATCTGTTTATAGTATTTCTCTCATTCAATGACTAGCCTTTGACTGTAAACAGCATGACATTGGACTTTGGCCTTAAAATGTGCCTCCCTGTGTTATTAAATAGCCTATAGCAGTAGGAGCACTGATCTGAAGCATGTGTTTGGTGAGGAAAGAGAGGTGAGCTCACGAACAGATTATGTCTGGGGATTACAAACAGCACATTCCGCTTTTTACTCATTTTTCAATCCTACTTATTAAACCATAGCCTACATGAAACAAGCAATGTATGAAAGCAAACATATATGATGGAAAATATGCTGAAAGTATTATACATTGTTCTTGACTTGTTAAAAACAAGCTTCTGGATAAAATGGAAAAAACTGACCCATTTTATGAAAAACATTTTTTTATTAAAATATGTTTATGAAATTAGATTTCCTGTAGATACTTTGTGCAACCACATGAGGTATGATTGCTGATGACAGATGATGCAATGATATTCTTCTGCACTAGGGGGCGTATCTGCACTGGAATGCAGGGGAACAGTGCAGAAAAGTGCAGTCTGCAGGTAGGCTATGTTTAAGTCACTGTTAATTATTTGATAACTTAATTTAATAACAATTAAATTATAAGCTATGAAATGATGTGGCTAGTTTATGTGGACATTGGAATTTGGAATCTAAAGGTACTGAGTTCTCTCTCTCTCTCTCTCTCTCTCTCTCTCTCTCTCTCTCTCTCTCTCTCTCTCTCTCTCTCACACACACACACACACACACACACACACAGACGCACACACACAAACTCTTTTGTTGGGATGTTTTATTAATGAAACTACAGGCAGCAGTGAGCACTTGCTTTATAATTGATGCTCGGATGCCCGACTAAAAAGAGGTTGAGGTGATGCAGTAAGAGCAAAAAATGTACAAGAATTATACTATGCCTTGTTTAGTAAGGCATTTATTTATTTTTAAATAGATATTTTATAGCCTACCCACTAGGCTTGGCTCAACTTTGGCGTTTATTGTTTTGTTTTAAACCTTACAATTTTAGAATTTTAATGATTTCTTCGTGACTTTATTCAATCATATAGCCTAGTTTATTTTTGTACATATTTTAATGCCTAAAACAATGTATCTATAATAATTTTCTACGTCAAAATTGCTTCCCAAAATGAGAAATCACAAACTGTACTTTGCCTAAGGTCGAGCTCGTGTATATTATTAAAGTAGCCTAATACTGACGTGTTAGTAACCTTCCAATGGCGATGGCAGGTCCATGAATATGATATTAGTTATGCTAGCCATATCCTTCCAATCGCGAAGGTTGTGATTATCATGGTGACATCCCCTTCCAATGACGAATACAAGATACAAGCCTTCTCCATAGTAGGCGTTCGCAAATTCTCTACCGGGAAAAGGGAGGGATTGCGGAGAGGGAGAAAAGCGAGAGGACCGGAGCTCGACGGTATTCATCCGCCCCTCCCCCAATCTCCCGTCCTCCAGCGCTCGGATGCTGATGCTGATGCTGATGCTGATGCTGTTGCCATCACCGCGAGATGCGCGTCAAATGGGCATCATCAACATGTAGAGCCCACATCTCTCCTCACCCATCAGGGGCATGTACCCACTCTATCAATCAGCACCAAAAATAACAGCAACGATGTGACCAAAACTAACCAGCTTTACGTTCCCGATAGCACAACACGCCGTTGTAAAACCGAATAATTAATCCGGACATCTCATCTACATCATTCAGATTTTCTTCCGCATAAGATGAAGTCCTTACCACCGTCCGCTGGCTCCTGTTCCTTTTATTTTATCTCCATTCTGCACCATTGCGCATCATCTGCATTTGGAATAGCGTAAAGGTCAAATTATGTGACTTTCATGTTGTGCTCTCCATGATGGCTATGGTTTCAGGATAGATCACCGGATATCATTTCGTGTTTTCTGCTTTTTTATCGACTCAACGTCAAATGTCCTTGGAGCATGGCCTGCGCGGTAAGTAAATATATTTGTTCATAGATGTACGTTCAGCAGTCCTCTGTTAATGGTTTTGAGGAAGACTCATGCTTCTTGTTGTCATGAGTGTTTTGTATTAGTTTGATTATTTGTTGCTGCCCATTTCCGTTGATGTATAATTAAAGTGCATTATTCGTTTAATGAGGTAAAGGTTTTTATACAATTATTAACATCATTTAGCCTATATGATGTCAACAGAAAATAGCGCACAACGCACATGCTTTACCTATAAGGTTTATATGTAATATGGGTATTCCGGTTCAACAATCGCTTCGTTAGTGATGAAAAATAATAAGACAGTCATGCAGGATTCGGTAAATGATTTGAAAGGCAACTTTATCTTGCCATTTAAATGATTTAATAGGCTATGTATTTGTAGCGTATTATGTGTTAGGAATATTTACGAAGCAAGTTGCTCTATCAACTTAATTGTGAGAAATTTATTTTAAATGTATTTTTAAATTAAACATCTTAATATTAATATAAGCGTAAAGAGAAGGAAATTTTTCGGTAGTTTTATGTAGATTGAAAAACAGGTGATGATGGATTGACGTAACCTTTCTACCCGGCCGGTCTGTGCACTTTAATCACCGGATGCATGTAGCCTAATGTACATTTCTTTTACCTTCCCATCACCATCGCTGTGAATAAACGAAAAAATCTAAGCACAAATTATACAGACACTGACATTAACAATGCGACCAGCTGTACGGTGGACCAAGGTGAACATATGATTCCTGAAGGTTACTCGGAAAGGGCATCCATCATCTTTAAAAAAGCGCACGTTAATGGAGCACGCGATGACGGATCTTATCTTTGTCCTATAATAAATAATGGGAAAGTGCGCACACAGATTATGGGTTCAAATGTTTATAAATGTAAAGTTGGTGTCACGTCAGTGAAATGGAGGCACATATCTCAAAGGGATTGTAATGTCATCCAAAATCGCCAGGCCTGGTGGCTGAGAGTTGCCTTCGTAAATCTGTTCTGCAGTGGGATTGGGCAAGTGTTTATGAGCGCATGCGCAGGCCATTCCCTGTTTTGAGGAAAGACAGATTTTGCGTCGGGAGGGGGTCAATGTAAAGTATATGGGCAGGGGAGAGGTACAGATAGCTTTTGCGCGATCAAAAGAGTACATTTCAAAAGGCGTTTTAGATAAGAAGTGTTTGTCCTCGGTTTGCCTCGGAAATTATGTAAACGCTATGCACCGCCGCAGTAGGCGTGTATGAAAACACTTGGCTACTTATTTCCCACAAACTACCTACACCTGTGACACCTGGGTGAGCAAAATGCCGCCTTTACATTTTAAAATAAAGCTTTTTTTAAGTTAAGCGCCGTACGTTTATCATAAAATATATAAGTAGCCTAGATATAAATAGTGAAATTACGAAGCAGGGGAGACTGGGGCTGGTCGTCACGTGGGGAAGGTGTTGCTATATCTCAGTCATTTCAAGGTTGCTGATCCGAAAGTGCAATTGCACGTTTGCAGTCGTTTTCAGAATCCTTTTTTACAAATTATAGCCTAACTTTGCGAGCACAAACATTATTGTTGTTTTGTATTTGTCATAAATGTCCTGTCAGGGAAAGACAAGTTGTTGTTTGTGTCAAGTATTCTTGTTATTTGTAGTTAATGTGTGTTTAAAGTGTGTTTACCTTTTTATTCATTGTATTTAATGCTTGTTTACTCTTTTACATTTTAAAGTTTGTGTCTTGGGGTTTTAACATTCCTCTTTTTATTTGCCAGGTTTTTTACCAAAGCTATTCCTGTGTCACTAGATCCCCTGTGATTCATAACCAGTAACATTAGCCATTCTGCATTGAGATGGATTGGCATAATGGCGACCACTTCAGTTGTTGATTTTTTATTTATGGGGGAATATTTCAGGGGAGCCCCAATTACCGCACCATAAATTAACAAACCTTAAACTATCTCACAGTATCTCTCAGTATGGAGCACCTACACACAGGGTATTTCAGTAAGAGAAATTAAAAGAAAAAAAAGAGAGCATATTTTCCCAGTAATTCATTTCATAACATTTGCTAAAGAGCTGCCAGTCTTCCACAACCGACACGCATCATGGGGGATCTAGGCAATAGCACAGTGGATTTCCACCCTAAGAAGCCCGGTATGGATGGAGGAGGCTACGAGGGGGATTTTGGGACGACGGTGAAAGAGTTGTGCTCAATGATGGAGCTCAGGGGAGTAGAGGCATTGCAGAAGATCCAGGAGACCTACACAGATACAGAAGGCCTCTGTCACAGACTCAAGACTTCACCGGCAGATGGTAAGTTGGCTTTGGTTTGGACATGTGGTGACATCATCATTTAAGTTATGTTTATCCAGCCACATGTATGTAGGAATTTTGTATCTGTATTATTGCACTGCAAAAATCGCTTTCTTACTTTGTATTTTTATCTTGTTTTTCAGTAAAAATGTCAAAAAATTCTTGAATCCAGATGCATTTTCTTGATGAGCAAAATGACCAAGAAAATAAGTTTTGTTTTTAGGCAAAAAATATTACATTTAAATAAATTTGTGCCTAAAACAAGCAAAAAAATCTGTCCATGGGGTAAGAAAAATAATCTTGACTTTAGTGACTAAGAAAAAAGTAAAACTGTTTTTCCTTCCCCATGGACAGATTTTGTTGCTCGTTTTTAGCACAAATTCACTTAAACTTAATATATTTGGTCTAAAAACAAGTCTTATTTTCTTGGTCATTTTGCTCATCAAGAAAATGCATCTTGATTCAAGAATTTTTAGACATTTGTACTGGAAAACAAGACAAAATTATTAGTAAGAAAGTCAGTTTTTGCAGTGTGTTCAATGTTTCATGCTGAATCAGGATAAACATTAAACAGTGTCTTGAGATGCTTTAGGCAAAACTTATTTATTTAAAAAAATCTGTTGTTATAGGGTATGTCAAATATATATCATGATATAATCATCATATATTAACTGTTCTTGGATAAAACTTGAAATGAGTCAAATGTATCAGCAAAAATGACTATTAGTCAATAAATGCTGTAAAAGTATTGTATTAACTAACAAGGCACATGACAACAAGTTGTTGTTGTAACTAAAAGTTTCCAAATATTATTGTGGCCCCCTACTGTTTCATGCACGGACCAAAGAAAACCTCAAGATGTAGCTTGTCTTAGTTAAGATTAGTGTTTGGCTATTCAAGGAATCTTGTATTGCCGTGGCTATTCTGGGTAGATGATTCTACTTTGCGCTCTGGTAATCACATTGATTCTCGTTTTGTTCTGACTGCTTGCTTTCAGGCCATGTCTTGTGGTCTGACTGCATCGTTATTTGGCAGCTGCGTCGAGGTTGCCATACTTATAGTTTATTGTAAGGTTCTCTCTTCCCTCTTTTTTTATGCTGCTCTTTGAAAAATCCCTCTTCAGAAGGCACGACAGGGAGACAAAGGGAGAACCTTAGGGCCATGGATTGAAAGATGAAAAGATAAAAGAAAAACTAGATATACTGCAGAAGTCTTTCAATTGCATAGTCTGTAGAGAGAAGCCTTTGCTCAATTTAATAATCTAACTGCATTTACTTGCGAATCAGGTGCCTCGAATGGAGATTGAACTCATGAATAATCAGGGCAATTGAAATGAGTTAAGGAGCAGATTTTGGAGAACAATTGGAGAAACTCCAGTTTATAAAGTGAGAGTTGTTTTGAGTAAAAATGTTTTCTAGTCGAATGTGAATTAATATGATATTACACAGTTCCCAGATTAAAGGGACACCCCAAAATGAAAAAGCTGTCATCATTTACTCATCCTCTGGTAAATACTAGTAAACACAGCAACTCTAATGCTTGTTGTAGACTCTAAAAAAGCTTTAAAAGTCAATCCAAGTTCATTTCAGTTTAGACTGTGATGTAGTCATCTTCCACCAATTTGAGAACATGATGGTCACAGCGTTGCATGTGTTGGCGTGTTGAACAAGAGTTCACGAGTCAAAAATGATCTTTCCCTCTTGAAACTATCTACTGGTTTCACTCTTGAAGTGTTATTTTAGAAAAATGAGTGCTTAACACATTCTTTGAACTTGTATTCAAAATGTTTTGTACCATTTTTATTTTCAACCTAAATCCCAAACTGTTGGCCTCTGACAAAAGACCTCTGAGTGAAAGGAACGCTCTAATGGAAGATGAGAGGTTGCCAGGGCAGCAGGTGATGATTGGCAGGGTGAAGATGCAGAGTGAGACAGTCTGTCTTGGGTCTTGCTGCCAAAAATCACACCCTGTGGTGCATCCGAAACACACTGACTTAACCATCTGTGCTTTGCGTTCTCATGTTCTGTCCCCTCCCTTCCTGTCACACTAAGAGGTCAGCCATTGGTTTCCTGTTCTAACAGATTTGCTTGACTAATAAACATCCAGGAATGTCAATTTCAATTATTGGGACTGTATGGTACCATAAATCTGATCAGAGAGGTTTAAGGTGGTTTGCATGACTGGAAATAGCTGACCAGACCAACATAGCCACAGAGTGATATGACTTGCCTTAAAGGGGCTTATGTAATGATGGCTTACAGCAGTGTGCATAGTGCATACTGTACATTTCTAGAACTAAACTCACATTGAATTTGAATTAGTTCGATTTTATGATTACAATGACTCTTCTGTATAACCTTCTGTTCCTCCCGAAGGACTGTCGGACAACCCTGCGGACCTGGAGAAACGTCGGCAGGTGTTCGGGCAGAACTTCATCCCCCCCAAGAAGGCCAAGACCTTCCTTCAGCTTGTTTGGGAGGCTTTGCAGGATGTTACCCTCATAATCCTGGAAATAGCAGCCATCATTTCTCTCGGACTGTCCTTTTACCAGCCACCAGGGGGCGACAGTGAAAGTAATTAAAAAAATCTCAATCTCTCTTTAAAAATGTCTTAATTTTAGTTAATTTCATGATTTTTTGTACATTGCAATTGCTGTCATTAAATATAAGCACCATATTGACCATTTGTCATCCTGCTCTCTAGATAAAGGCATTGGCCATTAAAAACCCATATCAGCTGACCACTAAAACAATCATGCCAATAAAGTACTTAGACTTGAAACTGAATATGGAAGACAGAGAGATGGATGGAGGGATAAATAGATAGATAGAAGAATATACAGGATCATATCAAGAGATGTTAAAGTACATACTCTAACTCATTGTCCTCCCACATATTTTTACCTCTCTTTCTGCAGTGTGTGGTAATGTGAACACAGGTGCGGAGGACGAGGGTGAGGCGGAGGCGGGTTGGATCGAGGGTGCAGCTATCCTGCTCTCGGTCCTCTGCGTGGTGCTGGTGACGGCTTTTAATGACTGGAGTAAAGAGAAGCAGTTCCGCGGCTTGCAGAGCCGCATCGAGCAGGAGCAGCGATTCGCTGTGGTGCGGAACGGCACCGTCATCCAGATCCCTGTGGCCGAGATGGTGGTGGGTGACGTTGCCCAGGTCAAGTATGGTTAGTGGAGTTCAAAACTGGCTATTCAACCTCTCTTTTTGATAAAATTACAAATGGTTCTTTTTTTAATTATTAGGTGGTTTATACCCAACATTAAAAATTATGTTAGTATTTATTCATCCACATGTTGTTCACAACCTGTATATGACTTTTTTCTTTTGTGGAACACAAAAGAAGATATTCTGAAAAATGACTGAAAGTCAGTGGGGGGCAATGTTATTCAAAATATCAGCATTTTGTGTTTTGCAGAAGAAAAAGTTAACCAATGTTAATGATGAAAGATTTTTCATATTATCACTTTAAGATGGTAACCAAGATGGTTGCTAAAAGGTTGTGTGTTTGAGTCAAAGCAATTCCCATATTGAAAAAGATTTTCCATGTATTTAATTTAGGGTTGCTGGTGGCGATAAGCTTACACGAGATTCGTTTTTATCTTGATTTTATGTTTAGATTTGATCTACATCCTAAACGTACTGTGTCACTTTGGATAAATGTTTCCACTTACCTAAATATTCATACATCATTTTTTTACATGATGCAGTTTTAAATAATGATAGTTAGGTAAATAAAAGTATACATATTTCATTATTAATAAAACAATACAATCAGAATTAACTTTGATCAACTTTGAATGTATGAATCGTTATAAATATTTACCCAAGTATACATTTCCTTAGTCTGTAGATTAGAGGAAGTAACACTCAAGGCTAGTGAGATGTTATTGATCTGTTGCTGTCACTCTGGGGTCTCATAGGTGACCTCCTGCCTGCGGATGGTGTTCTCATCCAGGGAAACGACCTCAAGATCGATGAGAGCTCGCTCACCGGAGAGTCTGATCACGTACGCAAATCCGCTGACAAGGATCCCATGCTGCTGTCAGGTAGGGAGCAGAAGTGAAGATTATATAAGTGAACACATTGGCCATATGTGTCGTGATGAATGTTTTGGTATGTTAAAGAGACTTGCCATCTGTTTTAGAATCCAAACAGAGTGTTGGTCTCTGTTTTTTTTTTTTTTACTTCTACAACGTAGAGAAGAAACAAAAAGTGTTGAAAAAGAGACAGAAGAAACATCAGAATGTTTTATTGTATCATTGTGTGATATTGTTGTATCTGAACATACCCAATTTGCTCTATATGCGATGGAAACATCACATTATTCTGACAGTCCTTTAACATTAAGGTATCACAGAGCTTGGGTTAAATCTCATTGACTGGTTTAATGAGAGAGATTGCCTGAGGTCTGATAAACAGGTTAATCAGATTTATCTCCCCTGTCTGCTTCCTGCAGAAATGGTCAGATTTGTGTTAGTCTCTCCTGAGACCTGCTCTGCCTCTATTTCATGATGATTACAGTTTACCAGCATTTGTTTCTCTGCTTTAACAGAGAGTAATGAAAACAGATTTGCTTGCATTTAATTACTCCATGTAATGTTTTTAATGTTTTAAAATCCTATATCTTTATGCCCAGATTTAAAAAAATTAATTAAAAAAGTCTTAAGTCTATTAAATTTAAAGTGATAATTAGGGTTGGGAATCGAAAATCAATTCTATTTCTGGCATCGGAATCGAAAGGTTAGGAATCGGATACTTGATATAAAATAATGATTATCCATTCCTGTGTGCACATTTTCAGAAATGTGCATGTGTTAACTTGTGATTGCTGATGTCTGAGTAAAAGCCCTTATGAAATTTAACCATATTTTGTAAAACGTACCATGGTTTTGTTATAGTGACTACAGTTTAATCATGATATTTGTAGTTAATAAGCAGCCTAAATGACCATACAGGTTGATATCTAAGTGTTTCATTTCATTTTTTTACAACTTTGGAATCGAAATTAGGAATCGCTAAGAATCAGAATCGGAAATGATATAATACAAACGATACTCAACCCTTGTGATGCTAGATTTTCTAGAAGCAAAGCTAGATGCTAGAAGGAAATACTGTCTTTTTAAGCCAATAAAGAAGGAGAAATGGTTAGCACAACGAGACTGTTCTTTAACATTTCTTTTACTTTTGTCTAGTGATATACCGATATATTGCTGTGGCTGATATATCGGCAGATATTTGGAAGTTTTAATTATAGGCATCGGCCGATGTTTTTTTTCTGTTTGGTTGCCATATAGCACATTATTAATTTTATTTATAAAAAGGCTACTAAGATGTAAAGCAGGTATTTTTCACTTAGTAATGTAATATGACCACAGTAAAATGGGTTAGATACAAAAATTGTATGATAAGTATCAATAATATGTTTATATTACAATATTTATTCATTTTAAGCCACGTTTAGCTGCCACAATTAATATAACGTTGTGTGTGGACCTCTTCATGCGTTCAAGTCTGTTACTAACTACACATGTAATTTACAATAATTGTTCATTTAGTTTCACCAATTTTCTGTATGTCTCTTATTTCCTTATTTAATTGTAATTGTGTTATATAGGCCAATTGGCCACAATGCTTTCTTAATATTGGTATCGGCCATTAAAAAACCCATATCGGTTGACCACTACTTTAATCCGATTGAGATCTTATAGTGACTCCGCCATGCATTAGGATGGCTAGCTGCTATAAATTTGTTTTATTTAATTTACATATTTAATTTATTGGTTTGTTCAGTGAATTATGAAGTAATACAATGTGTTCATGTCTTACACATTTTTGCTATAGTAAATATATTGCTGAAGTTAAGTTTAAATGAAGTTTAGATTTTTTTGAAAAACAAGACAAAAATGCTGATTACGAACATAAATGCGGTTTAGTGAACCAGCGAATAGGCAATCTGGCTCAGTTTGATTGGATTACATGTTAAGACAGGAAAGGTCTGGAAAGTCAGACTTCAGTCTTCATTTTGATCTGTGCTTCATCCACAAGAACTTCTGTGAGCTTAACAAGCAATCACTTACACTTGTTTGTACAAGTATTGTATTACAGAAAACTATCTGTATAATGTATAATGATACTATTGACTGCACAGTAATACAAAAATTCAACCTGGAGTCACTTATTCTTTTCAAGCATTAATCTGCATTCATTTGATGTTATTTTAAAGCAAATCTCGAGTTCATTATCTTTACAAATGCCAAGTTTATTTTCTTTGGATATGAATATAAAGGTTTTTATAATGCTTTTAAACTGTAAATGCTTATTCATTAAGTGCTATTAAGAGTTTTCAGGCAGTGCTTCATCTTAATACAACTATTAAAGATGAATCTACGATATGTTGTACAAATGCTGTTATTCTGGGAATATTTCCGCGTGTGCAGTAATGTACAGTTGTATGAAGACGTTGTTTACTATTAAAGTTGAAAGTTTCATGTCTATCTGTTGATTTTCAGGCACTCATGTGATGGAGGGTTCAGGGAAGATGGTGGTGACAGCTGTCGGTGTGAACTCTCAAACCGGGATCATCTTCACCCTGCTGGGGTCTGGGGATTTTGAGGAGGAGAAGAAAGACTGCAAGAAAGGTTTGCAGCTGACGATTTTTATAAATTGAACAAGAACTAAATACACACCATAAAAGAACATTTGAACATTGATTGTTGATTGTTTATTCATGTCTAGACACGTCTAGTTACAAATTCATGGTATTTATGCATTTAGTTTTACTGTATAATAAAAAAATCTTCAGAAAGACTATATAGAGAATGAGTGTCTTGTCACATTGTGAATGATAATCAAAAATGCAAATTATATTACAATATCAAAGTACTGTAGGAGGACTTTATTACCTTTGGTGCTCTTTCCTGGCAACAGTGACCTCTCTGATTGGTTGCTCACTTCAGGATTTTTGATAAAGTTATTTAAATTAATAGAAGTTTTATTACTACCAGAGTCTGACTCTTACGCACTTTTCCATTTCCATGCTGTGAAATGCTCAGAAATGTTGTTCACTCATTTTTGTTAATTTTGTCACTATTTTGTTTAGCTTGGTTTTATCTTTTTGTCTTCGTTTACATCCCATTTTCATTCTTGTCCTGTCCTCTGTTTTTCAACAATTCTATTAGAGGTCAATAGTAATTCATCTGCGCAGTTCCACAGTGTCGAAGCCAAAGAACACAACATCATAAATGGTAGGTGACATTCACAGTAGAGAGATGACTCATAAACCAACATCCTGCTTTTAACAGCCCATATCTGTCGAATATAAATCTCGCCATGTTTTCTTTTCTTTCTCATATACTTGTTTTCTCATGTCAGCTGCACTGATCTATAGCAGCAATAAATGATGTTTGTTTAATTTTAAAGTCTGTATTACCTTGAACAGGTAAACAAGATGGGACCTTGGAGAACAATCAAAATAAAGGTGACTAGATTTAGAATTGAGTTCACTTGTTAAAGCCTGAATTCAAGCTTTTCTGAAAATGTATTACAATTACCCATAATTCTATTGTCCATCACAGCCAAGAAACAAGATGAGGCTGTTGCCATGGAAATGCAGCCACTGAAGAGTGCAGAAGGTGGGGAGGTGGAAGAGAAAGAGAAGAAGAAAGCCAGTGTGCCCAAGAAGGAGAAGTCAGTTCTTCAGGGAAAACTCACTAAGCTTGCAGTGCAAATCGGGAAAGCAGGTACCATTTATAAGTCTAGTAGATCAAAACCTTCTGGTCTGCTGGTATCATTATTGGCATAGGGTTATACTTTTTAAAAACACCCTGGTACTATCCAAAACACTCTAGCATTGTGGGCTGCATTTTCAGAAGCATAGTTATATGCATCAATGTGACCGTGTTCCTAATGCACCACAGGTCTGGTGATGTCCGCCATCACTGTGATTATCCTGATGCTGTATTTCGTGATTGAGACCTTCGTGGTTCAGGGACATGTGTGGCTGACAGAGTGCACGCCCATATACGTGCAGTATTTTGTCAAGTTCTTCATCATAGGAGTGACTGTTTTGGTGGTGGCTGTACCAGAGGGTTTGCCGCTGGCTGTCACCATATCATTGGCCTATTCAGTAAAGGTGAGTTAGAAACACCCTAGCAACTCAACAGTGAGTTAGAAACACCGTACCAACCACTTTAGCAACTGCAAAGCAACGCTCTAACAACCATTCTAGAACACTTTAGCAACTGCGTAGCAAAGCCCTGGCATCTACCAGGAAACCCTGCCATTGTGGCATCAAAACTCAAACTTCTTTAAACATATAATCTTCAGTTCATCCATTTCCATGATTGAGAATTAAAAAAAAAAGATTTTATTTAAATGTTTAGTTCCTATAACTCTTGTCAATGGCTTTTCCTCAGAAAATGATGAAGGACAACAACTTGGTGCGTCACTTGGATGCCTGTGAGACTATGGGTAACGCTACAGCTATCTGCTCCGATAAAACGGGAACCCTCACCACTAACCGGATGACGGTGGTGCAGATTTATGTAGGGGACCAACACTTCCGTGACATCCCGACATCAGACCAGATTAACCCCAGGGCACTGGAGCTCGTCTCTAGTGCAATTGCTGTGAACTGCGCTTACACCTCCAAGATCATGGTGAGAGTTTTTTTAAGAGGTAAACCACAGTACAACTTGATGCTTTAAGATTTCTTGAGTGATTTTTCATTAAAATTTATCCTGTCAAATTTTGGAGCCTCAACTACATTCCTACTAGACTATAGTATTTTTTTTTAGTTTTGTTATTAATTTCAACTTCTCTGTTCACCTCTTGTCCCAGGCTGCAGATAAGGAAGGCGGGCTGCCCAAACAGGTGGGTAATAAGACAGAATGTTCTCTGCTGGGTCTTGTGCTGGACCTGAAGCGGGACTACCAAGCAGTGAGGGAGCAGATTCCTGAGGAGAAGCTCTATAAAGTCTACACCTTCAATTCTGTCAGAAAATCCATGAGCACCGTCATTCAGATGCCGGACGGAAGCTTCCGCTTGTACAGCAAAGGAGCGTCTGAGATCTTACTTAAAAAGTATGTTGAGTGTGTAGTGTGTTATTTGTGTTTATATCCTATGAATTAGGATAACCTGAAACAACTGCTTAAGGTAAAACAAACAAACATAGGAAGATAGCCACTAAACTCAGAATAAGCACCTGGCCAACTTCTGAAATGTGTTTGTAAACACATGAATTGTGAAAGGGAGTAAAACGGTTCTCTCTTCACATCAGATGCTCGTTCATCCTGTCCCGTGATGGAGAGGTACGTGCTTTTAGGCCAAGAGACAAAGATGAGATGGTGAAGAAAGTTATTGAGCCAATGGCCTGTGATGGCCTCCGTACGATTTGCGTCGCTTACCGGGATCTCCCCGCTGACCCAATGCCAGACTGGGAAAACGAAGCCGATATTGTCTCTGACCTCACCTGCTTGACGGTGGTTGGCATCGAAGACCCGGTTCGACCTGAGGTATATAGACAGCAATACAGTCTTGGATGCAAATGTCTCAGTTTTTCTCCATCTTTAAAAGAGCTTTTTCTTTTCACCACGATTTCTTAAAATATCTGTCTCAAAACTTCATTGGTTGAAAGGAAGAAATTATTAATTTATTTATTGCAGAAAGTAGCAAAGATGATGTAGCAAGGGTTTTTGGGAAAAACAGACTTTGGTATTCAGGAATTGCTTGTATTTAAGCTTTAAAAAAAGCTTTGTTGCCTGGACATCAAAGATCTTGAAATGTACTATTTCTCTCTATGCAGTATGTTTTAGTGAGTGCTTCATTTTAAAATGTACAAAGTTTTTTTTTTTTTTTTACATTCAATATTTCTTAATGTAAAACGTTTTTATGCTGCAGTTAAAGTAGCAAGTCCTATTTCAATCAGGTCCCAGAAGCCATCAAGAAGTGCCAGCGAGCGGGCATCACTGTACGTATGGTGACCGGCGACAACATCAACACAGCACGGGCCATCGCTGCCAAGTGTGGCATCATTCATCCTGGCGACGACTTCCTGTGTATGGAAGGGAAGGAGTTTAACAGGCGAATCAGGAATGAGAAAGGAGAGGTAGGTTGTTTTGTTGTGAAAAACCTTTTATTTTCTATCAAACATATTTATTTTAGAACTAACAAGTTTTAAAACGTGTGGCTATGAGATGAGCAATATAGGTACATTTTCAACAAGTTTCTTATTTTTTTGCAGATCGAGCAAGAGCGCATTGACAAAATTTGGCCCAAGCTCCGAGTTCTCGCTCGATCGTCCCCTACAGACAAACACACACTGGTCAAAGGTGAGTGTCTCATCACAGAGTTTAGTTCATCGTTCCTATGGAGACTAAATCTTCCTGTTTGTGCTCTTTCATAATCAAATACAGAGGGAATCTGGTATGAAGATGATTTCCTTTTATCCTCATTTACCGAAGACACTAAAGGTTTTCCTGGTTCTGGATGGTGATTTGATCAGTGTTTTGTGTTTGTTCTGTGTGTGTGTGTGTGTGTGTTTATAGGTATTATAGACAGCACCGTTGTAGAACAGAGGCAGGTGGTTGCGGTCACAGGTGATGGCACAAATGATGGACCAGCTCTGAAGAAAGCTGATGTGGGCTTTGCAATGGTGAGAACGGAAGGTTATCCAAATCCAAATCTACCCATTTTGAAGTTATGTTGTACAAAAAAAGTCATGATAAACCAACTCACACGGAGACTGTCAGTGGATGGATTATAACAGGTTTCCAACCATCCAGTCCATGCATTCAACATTAAGAACAATTTAGCATGAGATGATCATATATATTAGATATTGACCACACCGCTGGGTTAGATTCAGGTGAACTACTGTATGTTTCATTATGGATTGCAATGAAATTAAGAAGTAAATTATTATTGATCTACATGAGCATGAGAAATACACTTGGTGTGTGATCGACACACTTGAAAATGATTTGTTAACTTGATATCTCAAGAATATGTTGTTTTATTTCTGTTGTTGCAGGGCATCGCTGGTACAGACGTGGCCAAGGAGGCTTCTGACATCATCCTGACGGATGACAACTTCTCCAGTATAGTGAAGGCCGTGATGTGGGGGCGAAACGTGTATGACAGCATCTCCAAGTTCCTGCAGTTTCAGCTTACTGTTAATGTGGTGGCTGTTATAGTGGCCTTCACCGGTGCATGTATCACACAGGTACATCGACACCTTTTACATCAACTCTTTATTGCAGCGACAATCTGACAGACACATGAATTAAACCACCACACTTCACTTCATTTACATCACTTTTAATGAGTATGTGAATCCATAGACAGAGACTAGAGATACCAAGTGCACTAAAAATAAATGCAGCCTTTATAAATAGAAAGCAATAAACAAAGCAAATTACAGTATATGGTTTTCTGTTAGTTTTACTAAATTCTAGTTCTATAAAGTATGAACTTTCGTGCTTTTATTTGTGCAGGATTCTCCCCTGAAGGCCGTGCAGATGCTATGGGTCAATCTCATCATGGACACGTTCGCTTCCTTGGCTCTTGCGACAGAGCCGCCTACTGAAGCCCTGCTGCTTAGAAAGCCCTACGGTCGGAACAACCCTCTCATATCTAGAACCATGATGAAGAACATCCTCGGACACGCCATCTACCAGCTCATCATTATCTTCACCCTGCTCTTCGTAGGTACGTTCCTACGAAGCGGGCAAATATCCAGGGCAAATATCCAGTAGATGGCATATAAAATTTTATACAAATGATGGTGAGAGAATGGAGAAAATGGAAGTGGTCTTTAAATACAAAATTCTGTCCGTGTGCTAAGGTGAGAAGATCTTTGACATCGACAGCGGCCGTAACGCTCCGCTCCACTCTCCTCCCTCTGAGCATTACACTATCATCTTCAACACCTTCGTCCTCATGCAGCTCTTCAATGAGATCAACGCCCGGAAGATCCACGGAGAGAGGAACGTGTTTGACGGAATCTTCTCAAATCCCATCTTCTGTTCAATTGTGCTGGGGACTTTTGCAATACAGGTGTAAAATGTTTTATTGGTATTCAAAGCCGGATGTCTTTTTACCCTCTTCTATTTATAAACTTAATGATTCAGTGTCTGTAGTCTGAAAGTGTAGTTATCTTTTTAGTTTTCTACTAAATACAGCTTGTGAAATCCTACATCTACACCAAGTTACCTTATGCTTGGAATAGTTCACTTAAAAACTTATTATTGAAATCATGTTTATGACTCAAAAGAAGATATTTTGAGAGAAATGTCTTAGTGGTTTTGTCTCAATACAATGAAAGTCAATTGGGGCCAGTGTTGTTTGACTACCAGCGTTCTTCAAAGTATCTTCTTTTGTGTTCTGTGGCAGAAAGAAAGCCATACAGGTTAAATATGACATGAGGATGAGTAAATGATGACAGAACTTTTATTTTTGATGACCTGTTCCTTTAACACCAACATGACCAGATGACTCCTGAACTTCCTGGCATGCATAATACAATTACATTTAGTCATTTAGCAGATGCTTTTATTCAAAGCGACTTACAAATGAGGTTAACAATGGAAGCAATTTGAACAACATAAGACAACAAAATGCATAAGTGCGGTAAAACTGGTCAAATAAAGCCTAGCACAGTATACAAAGCTAAGGAAGGATTTTTTGTGTGAAAGAGTAGAGAAGAGACAGAAAAAAATAGAAGTCAGTGTTAGTCGGTCAGGTTTTGACGGAAGAGATGTCTTTTTAGGCGATTTTTAAAGATGGTTACAGAATCTGCTGATCTTGTAGCAGCAGGCAGATCATTCCACCAATGTGGAATGGATCCAGAGAAGGTACGCAAGAGTAATAATGTCTCACTGCATCTCTGTGTGTGGTTGTAGATCGTGATTGTGCAGTTTGGAGGAAAACCCTTCAGCTGTTCCCCTCTGAATATGGAGCAGTGGCTTTGGTGTCTGTTTGTGGGGATGGGAGAGCTCCTCTGGGGGCAGGTAAGTGCTGCGGTCTACTTCTCCACATCTTTGCATTTAGTTGCTGATGCCAATATACTGATATAATGCTGAGGAACAATATATGAAGCAGTTTAACTCTAGAACTATTTTGGTTGCAAATGTGTTAAATTATCAACGTTTATTGGGTCATTTTTCTTCTCTAGGTTATCTCATCAGTACCAACTCACCAGCTCAAGTGTCTGAAAGAAGCAGGTCACGGGCCGGCTCCAGACGAGATGATGGACGATGATCTCGCTGACGATGAGGACGAGATCGATTACGCAGAGAGAGAGCTGAGGCGAGGACAGATCCTCTGGTTCAGAGGACTCAACCGAATTCAGACTCAGGTGATGCTCCAGGTCTCTGTTTCTGTCTATTTTAACGTTGCTTTTATATTGTTTCTGACAGGCGTTCCCGCATAGACACGAATTGCCTTAAAATATACCAGGTGCCTTTCGCGCCACAGCTCACTGCAGCTGTTTCTTTTTCTGTTTCACCAGCTTTTATAAATTAATAAAATATTCTTTTTTTTTAATGGGTTTTCTGTTATTTGTAAATGTTAACTACGTTGTTTTATCTCTCACGTCATCTTTATTATCTCTGCTGCCCGAATCGCTTCATGCCCGTTTGATTTTTTATTCTTCTCTATCTGCGTCTTTGTGTATTTTGTCACAGCTCGGTAACTATTATTGCCTTGTTTGAATGATTAAATGTTATCACTGTTTGTTTAGACCTTACACATTCATTTAGATGTTTGTTACTTCAGCTACAGACACTTTTGGCTCTGTCGACCTAAAAAGAAACTTTCAATAATATTTTTAACATTGTCCGTAGGTGGATATACTGTTCATGGGTCAATGACTTATGTGGTGCGTCCAATAATTGTAATAAATTAAAAATAAAATATATATGGCTGAAATGAGAATCTCTGATACAGTATGCCTAAGTAAATGGTATTTTTAAAACATTTTTATCAGTTGTATGAGATTTTCAGGAAAAATAAGTTTGTGAGATGATTACTTTGTTTCTAAACACTTTAAATACTAAATATTTGTTTAAAAAAAAAAAGTTAAGCATGTGACATTTTTAAAGCTATGGCCAATTCAATGACAAAAGAGATGACAAATACTAAAATCACCTAATTTAAAATTTCAATCTGTATTTATGTGTCGAAAATCGTTACACGTCAATGACCCATTACAGAAGATTTTTCATTTAAACAAAATAAATTGTTAGTGTTTATGTTATTCTTCATTTTATCTTGGTTTTAAAAAATTAATTAATTAATTAATTTATAGATTTTCCTAAAGAAAACATGAAACGTTGGAACAAATAAAGAAACCAAATCTATGAAAGGCTCTCCTAGTAAAATGTTTACAATGCCATTTTACCACAAAAGTGGAATTTCTCAATTTAATGAAAATGTCTGTAGTTGAACAAACATCAGTTGATTGGTGGGAACATTCCCTATAAGACATCCCAGATCCCACAGCAGCTCATTCACGAATCTCATTTGCATGTCTGTATGATGTCCTTCTCTCTCTCTCTCCTGCAGATGGAGGTAGTGAGTACCTTCAAGAGAAGTGGTTCGTTTCAGGGCGCAGCGAGACGTCGCTCTTCGGTGCTCAGCCAACTCCATGACGTAACCAATAATTCTACTCCTTCTCACGTAGTTCTCTCCACTGCCAATGCATCTAATGCCCCCGGGAGTGAGTCTTTACGTTCCGTTAACGGCACCTCGTAGAGCCCGTGCACTCAGACGGCTCGCCTATACCCAAACACACACACGTGCATTGTTGCCTGCCTTCAAATGCGCCTGGTCTGCTGAATGTGTGTGTGTGTATGAGAGAGAGAGAGAGAGAGAGAGAGAGAGAGAGAGAGAGCAGATTACCATCTCAGCATCTGCTTCATCTCTGTACATGTGCATTTTAGTTTATGCTTCTCTGTTTGTGGCTTTCTTCTTTTCTTTCATCTTTGCTACCTCATAATAGTCCTCTGTGTTTTTCTGGCTTGGTGCTGCCTGTGATGAGGCTGGCTTTCTTTTCCTTGTTGCCTTTTTCGAATCTCTTTATCTGCCAATAATTCACCCTCAAATCGATGTCGCCATTAAGGGCTTCCGTTAGACTTCCGAGAAACTTCTGTTGCTCAAACGAAAACTGACAACATGGGACGACGAAACAAAATGCGGTGAATTGAAAGACTGTTGTAAACTTGCGAGTATAAGCCCATTTTGGTTTGGACTGCTGTTTTGATTTTAGTGATATTAGCAGAAATAGTGCTAACTTTTCTATCCTGTTCAGCATTTAAACAATTTTTATAGCATGTCCATGTTTTTGTTCTCCTCTCTCTCTTTACAGGTTTCCTCCCTTTACGATGTCTTGACCTCTTGCTAACCGTTTTTTTACTCATTAGAATACCATAATCTTATCTTTCTGCTGCTATGACATACACAGTGTGGATCATGTTTTCTTGAGATTTATTTACACAGACAGTGATTTGTTGATTAGGATAATGCACCAAATATAACATCAACATTGCCCTCCAGGTGCAAGAAGTGATCTTTCGGTGGTCTAAAGAAACAGCTGTGTCTTAGTCTTTCCAAATCCCATCAAAGAGACTACAGGCATTATCCCAGCTGGAACCCCTGTGTCATTATCACTTCCTCTTCACCGTTAAAGGAATAGTTCACCAAAAATGAACTGTCCTGTCGTTGTTTACTCATCCTCATGTCGTCCCATATCTGTATTTCTGTGCTCTCGACAGCCGTGCTTAAAAATATTGTGCGTTGTATTCAATGTTACGCAATAACGCATAAGTCGTACTGTATGGAAGGTTTGCGGTGCATTTTTGGAACTATGGTCACTTTAAACTGTTATTTCTATCATTCTGTTTAAAGATTCCTTGAAATTCTTGAATTAAAACAGCATATGGGATTGGAACGACATGAGGGTGAGTAAATGATAACAGAACCATCATACATGGATGAACTACTCCTTTAGTTCCTTTAATTTTTTTAAATTTGGAAAATGAAAATACAATTCACCTTCTAGTATTTCCTCCTTTTTCTTGTTTTCCCTAAACAGGTCTTTAGTTTCTTGTCTTGTGTTGACTTGCATCTTTTCTGTTTACTTTTGTTTTAAATGTATATATTTTTTGTTGGTCTTTGTTTCCATTTGTCTTGTAGCATTTTGTCCTACTGTATGTGTTATCGTGTTTTAGTTCAGATCAGGGAAAGATCCAGCTAAATATTCTATTTAATATTCTATCGAATATTTTTTGGATAGTAGTTTCACCAAACAATATAGCAAAATAATGTCTTGTAGAGAGGATAAGGAGAGGGTTGCTTCTCAAAAGCTTCTGTTGTGCCTTCACGTCACAACAAAAGACATTCTTATGGTTTCTTTGTGTTATAGATTTAGACCTCCATTTATCAAACGTCTGTCTTTCATTTGCCCTTCTCTTGCTTCCTGTCTGTCATGATTAGTTCTGATGTGATGTGTTTGGAGCAGAGCCATCCAAACACGATCCCTTTTCTGTTTTTCCATCCAGTGCCTGAATTTAGCCAAATTTTCAGCAAGATTGCATCATTAATTTGCACTGTTTTATTGTATTTTTTTTTTCTCTTTAATATTATATAAAATTCCATTTAAAGAAATCTGGGCCTTATACTCGGACGTTTACAATGTCAGCAAAGAAAATAGCTTTAAATTCTGCAGTGAACACAATAAATGGCTCTTTGGAAAAACAAAGCTACAGAAGTGCTTGACTGTTGTGTCCATGTTGTGAAGTCTCTCCTCCCTCTGTCAGTCACATGCTTTGTGGTCATTTCAGGGTGTGGTTTGGCTATGCATGTACAATGCGGAGGGCAGAAAAACTCCATGGCCTGCATGGTCACACACACCCCAACAGTTTCTTTTTGAGAGGATGCTTTTCACCATGGCCACCGTTTAATACATGACAAGATGAAGGATGTCAGAAACTTAATCTGGACCGATTTGAGCAATGTTTTTACAGAATTTTTTATTGAATGTATTTGCATGCCATGCATGAAAGAGAAGAGCAAAGTTGAATTATTGTGCATGGTTGCATGGGAGAATTATCCCATTTAATGTGTTCATAAACTTTTGAGGGCATTAATACGATTTTTTCCTTTCCAAAAATGGCAATCAAGATTAGACATTATGTCCTCGTGTTCGAGTACGCTAATATAATCAAAGATACTTTTTTTCATTGATTCTTTGAAAGTGGATTTTCTTCTTTATAAGGCTTACAAATATAAATGTAACATAGTCACTGATGATGTCAGAACAATAAATTATGCTTACTGTCACTAATTCAATTTGTTTTTAAAGACTGTTTAATCTGTATTACAGAGTTTGTCAACACCAACCGTATGTGAATCTGCATGTTTTTGTGTTTAGTGTAAACCTCACTATGTTAATGTTTCTGTTTCTGTTTAGCACCACTGTGTGTTTGTGTGCGTTTGTATCACATTGTATGCTGTCAAATCTTTGTGTTTTTTTGGTGTTTATTGTTGTCATTGTTTTGGTGTTTATTGTTGTTTGTTTGCATGTATTTTCCCTTTCTTATATGTAGTGTTCCATATTGAAACACCTGGTATTGAACTGGCAACAGTGAAAGTTGTAATTCCGTTATAAATTTAAATAGAAAGTCTTACGTTGTTTTACATGTTCATTTTTATGCTCACTTATTTGACATGAATTTCTACTCTTAAATAATTCAATAATAATAATAATAATAGACTTGCATAGGTCTTTTTAAGTATACATGTATATATAAAATAGATCATCATTATCAAAAAAACTACCAAAATAAGATTTGTATAATTTTGTCCACTGTAAATAATTTGCTATAATCGCTTATTAAATGAAAGGCAGGCCGGGGGGCTAAGGCTGCTTTGACAGACTACATTCCAAAAATGTTTGACGCTCTGTTATATGGGAACGAGTTGTGTTTTTTGTTGTGTGCTAACTTGACTGTGTCATCTTTGGGTTTGTGACATTTTCTTGACAATTTTTACTACTTGTAAATACAACTTGTATTTCAACGATCATGTCTCGGTATCATTCTATAGTGCTCTATAGAATGGCTGTGGAATTCTTCAGATCTTTAAGTTTTCTGTAAAGGCCCACTGCACTTAAGGCCTTAATCCATGTGAACAGTTCTTTCAGGTCTGCCAGCTGAAAGAGTCGTAAGTGATACGAAAGAGGGACTAAACATTTCTCCACCTCTTTGTCCTTTTTGATCCCTCCATTTTCTTCCCTTTGACATCTCCTACCCTGCACCCTTGATGTATAGATCCGGGTGGTGAAAGCTTTCCGTAGCTCCCTCTACGACGGCATCGAGCGGCCAGACTCGCGCAACTCCATTCACGACTTCCAGGCGCACCCAGAATTCATCATCACGGACTCTGTCCACAATATCCCCCTAATCGACGAGACGGACGTGGACGACGTATCGGAACGCTCCAATCACAACCACGTGCGCGTGGCCCTCCGTCACCCCGCTCCTCACACGCAGCCCCAGGCACCTCAGAGGCCCCCGCGAACCCGTTACCCGCCACGTCCGCTTAGACAGCAGAGTCTGCCCGTTACGCTCAACTGCAACAACAATGCCGCAGAGAGCCACGTCTATCTCGGCCCGAACGACAACGGGGTGCCGCACGTCTCTCCCTGCCCTGCCAGTCCTTTGCACAGCTTGGAGACATGCCTGTAGAGGTCAAAGTTCATTAAGTTGAGACTTCCAGCTGATAGCTTAGACGGACAAGTGTGGATGACTTTTAAGTGAGGACTGGCAGAGAAATGGTTAGGATGTTTCTGTACCTAATCTTTGTTCCTATATCATTATGAATCAGATTCACAGCTTCAAAATGTTTCCGTGGTTATTTTGCAGTATCTTGTGATCCAAAGACAATCCCACTCTGCATGAAAGAGACAGATTATGTCCTCATATGTTGCACTTAAAGAAACGTTGAATATAGGTGTGGACTCTTGACTAAAGATTTTAAAGACTGATCCAAATGAAAGTGTACAAATGAAAAAAAACAAATGTTTATTTGGGGATGACTCCTTTCGCCTTTTAATTAATAACACTATTGTTCCAATTATTATAGTGGTTATATTTCTGCTCAAATTACATTTAAGAATATACACCAGTTATGATACTTCATCGTTTAGCTTTATATAACGAAGTATGTTTGTATGTATGACGTAAGTCTGTATGTATGTATGTGTATTTGTTTGTTTGCTGTTGTTAAAATCCGTGTCTATGTTCTCATTGGTTCAACGTGCCCCTTTCTCTGTTTTCTGTGTTAGGATGTGATCTGTATGTCCAATTAAAAAAAGGAAATTAAATTAAAGATCATATATCAGCAACATGAATAAAATAAACTCTAACCATTGGAGAAAATCTATAATACTTTCTGAAAAAGATAAAGGCAGTTTGGCCAATGCCTTTTTCTTGAATTATTGACGCATTAGCTTTGTAGTATGGTAAAAGCAAACAGATAAAACTATTTTGCCATTTACTGGATAAAATATGGTTCCATAAACGTATGTAATCGGCTAAATTACAGTAGTGCAATAGTTCAAAATTTCTTGTTTGTGCTGTACAGCGTTTTAATGCCAACTTAACAATTGGCTCGATAATTAGAATTACCAACAATTTTTACATTAATTTTAGCATTTGTTTAATATTTGGTATGACACACAGTTTTGCATGCGCTGAAGATGATGTTGTTTGGGGAAAACTCCATGATTTGAGAATCAAAAATTATGGTCTTATGGAGGTGAGGAATTTATAGCCATGCTATACATTATTACAGGTGTATATATAGGAGAGGAATATGTATATTCCATCAGCTATATTTTAATCATCCATAAGTTGAATTCAATTTTTTTTTATATTTGTAGAAAAACTGAACATCTGTATGAGATTCTGTTTCAGGCAGGTAAAAAAACCTGCTGTTTCATTACTGTGGTGCACAAACTTTCTCTCTGAGACTTTATTCAGACTACTGCAAGTGCCCATCCATTATAATTCCATTGCAAAGCTCGTCCGCATTTTTTGTTTCCCTCGGTGTTCCAATAACGGCACGAGGATGAGAAAATATCGACATGATATTCAATATATATAGTTCCTCTATCGTTTTACCATGTTGCTTACATAAATGAAGTGTTGTCAGTGCTGCACTCTAGTTGTCAATTTTAGACGTCAGAGACTTTTATTTTGACATCAGGTCTCATTTCCGCGTTCTAGCTACAAGACAATGTTTATATTTTGTTCGGTTGATTTTCAGGTGTTTGTTGGTTAGGTAAGTGTTGGTATATCTGTTAGATTATTTAGTTCCAAACAGGATCTCACAAAAAGTGCAGATTTAAATATTTACAAATGTTTATGCTGCTTGTGCAAACGTAAGCATGCGCATATTTTTAATCCCACAGATATAAACTCTCGAGTGGTGACCAAAAGAATATGCTTGATGCAGAATGACGTCCATGGAGAACATTGAGGTTTACATCCCCAAGGAGGCTTGTGTCAAGAACATCTCCTTTCGATCCCTGTCGTCCTCTATGGTCAGGAAGATCAGTGCACATCTGTGTCAGAACAGATCTGAAACGCCAGAGAAACAGATTGTGACATGCATCTCTCCAGTGGAGCTGAGAGAAAAAGCAATGGCTGACAGTAGTGAAGTGAAGAGGTCATGCATGACCAAAATCACTTCAGGGCAGTTTTGGCTGCCAGTAGTGAGTTCAAGTGCCAAGGCATATAAGGTTTTAAAAAACATTTTACCAGCACACAAGCCTCCGATACAGCTGTCAGTGCCAGAGTGTGAAGATTCCTCTTGTTCTATTAGCAAGGATTCTTTGCAAAATAATTCCTTCATTGTTTTTAACAATCAGATCTTCCTATCAGTAAAGAAGTCAAGAGACAAGAGAGTGAGCTCTCAAAACGTAACATCTTCAAGTGCATTTTCTGTTTTTTCAAGCCGGCATTATCAGGAAGATGCTCCACACAATCCCAGACCACAACAAAGTATGGTAAGAGATTTTTTGGGCTTTGACCTCATTGGTTCTTTGCATGTATTCTAAAACTTTCAGATTGTTTTCTGGCTTTTATTGAATTTTCGATCTTCTTTAAATCACAGACTCGGGATCAGACGGTAGTCAAAGATGCAACAACGCTGCTGCAGAAAGTCTCAGAAGTCATGCCTGAGCATCACTATATGAGCAAAGAGGGCCAAAAGGTCAGAAACAAAGTTATTTTTGGAAATGAATATTTCATACGCAAATGTATGAAATACAATTATATATATATTTAAATTGATTAAGTAATAATAAGTAAAGAAAATACAGCTAACTAATACAATAGCAAAACTCTTCAATTACACAACTGCACTTCAGCAACAGATACTGACCGTATGTTTTGCATGTGAATAACAGGATGCTGAGACAACTTCGGATTCAGCCAACAGCCCTCCCAGACCCCCTCAGACGGCTTTCAGTTTGCAAATGTCTAATTCTGAGCCTAATGTTTTACACCAGTCTCAAGAAGAAGCAGATGAAGAAGGAGAGACACAGGAACATTTCGACAATGCAGGGATTCTCCCCATGGTGGGAAGCTGTCTTGCCTTTGATTTCCAGCTGCTGGCCAAAGAGGAGAAAATCAGCAACCTACGAGCTCGACTGAAACAAAAGGAGGCTGCGCTCAGCATCTTAAAATCAAAGCCGACGGATCAAGTTTAGATGATGTCACTGGGGACTGGGCTAAAATGTTCGTTCAGAAGAAGGTTCCTCGTGTTTGCCAAAAACTTTGTTTGTTAATTAGTCGGGTTTATTTGGAGAGATACGTGACAACAACATCCTCATGTAATTTGAATAATAAAGCCGGAGGAATGATGTCATACCTATGGTAATGATTTCAATGATCGGCTTAAGTGTACAGAAACATTTGCGTAGCAATTCCAGACGCATTTACAAACCTCATATGCAGTTGAATATAATAGATCACGTGCTAATAGCAATGTTAGTTCCGCTAGGTCAAATTATTCATAGTAACTATTGTTTGAATTTTTGTGTACATGTCAAATAAAATGAACAGCTCATCAAAGTTGTGTTTGTAAGTTGTAGATGCACAGGCAGAATGAGCGCATAGGATTTTTCAGTAAAAGAGATAAGAAACAAAATAAAAATGACTTTCCTTCCTCTACAAAACACAAAAGATAATATAAGGAATGTTTGTAAACCGATTGTGTAGACACCAAATAAGTGCATGTCAGTGGGGACCATTCTTCAAAATATATTTATTTGTGTTGTGCAGACGAAAGAAAGTCATACAGGTTTGAAATGGGAGTAAATCTTGACAGAATTTTCATTTTAAGAATCCCAATTTAATGCACATTTAGAAAATTTAAATTGCATACTTCTCCACATTTTAAACTTAAACCAATATTTCAAGACCCCTCCTTTGTATTACCCTCAGTTTACCCTCATGATCAACTCGATGTAGTACATCATGTCTTAATCCCATTTTCTAAAAGCCGTTTGCTGATTGCCGTACATTGTGTAAGTGCCTCCCGAGCTGATTCCAGCTGTTAACGAAACATTTTGTCTTCATTTTATCACCCAGCGTGTGTCTGTCTTAATTCTTTTGGCTGTGTGCATGTTCCTCTCATCTTTGTTTGTTTTCTCTTCTTCGCCCCTTAACTCGCTTATCATTTCATTTGAAGCCTACACGCTCTAAAATCACTATAAGTGAGATATGCTTGTGATAAAATCTTTCTGTGCTGTCGTCACTCTTTAGCAGGATTTCAATGTCATGCTGCAGGAAATCTTGAAGCCACCCTTAATGATGAACATTCAAAGTAAGTGATTTGATCTGTTTACTTGTACATATAAGCCAATGAACTCTCAACTTCTCAATCTTGTGAGGGCAACATAATTACAGTAGATATCCTTCTGGATGAAACTTGAAGAAGAAACATTTTCGCAATATTAAAGTGACTTTATCTCGGCGTACTGGCCAGCCGCGCCTCGCTACGTCAGCTTTTGTTTGTTGTTTCTTAATAACTGATTTTTATGCCGTTTATGCGCGCTTTGAGCAAAAGACAAGCTGGTGATTACAGTAGGTGCTGTCTGGCTAAGGTAGGATGTGGCCGGGTATGTGCCAATGGCCCTCCCCTCTGGGTGCTCCTATAAGAACACACTGGTGTAAGAACTTCAGCAGAGAGACCAAACCTGAAAATATAGACATGCCATCCAACGCAATGCTTTCCTGCACCAGACACCTTCACACAGCCAAAGGATTCATGTGGAATGTAAGTACAAGCTTACCTATCAAAACACTTATTAAAGTTTGTGAGGGAAGTGACGTAAAATGGGATTCAGCATGTCTGGGCCTTCATCATAATGGGGTTGTACATTTCTATCCAAATCTAGGTAGCTAAATTAAGTGCATATTTCCGCTTTGTTTGTGCACCCTGAATGAAAACCAACTTTCTATTTTTTAACTAAATAACTAGTTTTGAAGCACAAGTCAAATGACCCTTTTGTGACTAACAATTACCGCCTCCAGTGCAGGTTTGCGTGTTTGGAAGCTATTGTGACATTATGTGGGATGTTGTTTGCAGAAGAAATACGGCTCTGTTTTACTACACACTGAGATGCGTCGGCCGCTTTTTTTTTGTGTAAGGCAACATGGCTTCTCACATTTTGAAGGCTGCAATGTCTTTAATCTTGAACTAACGTCATTCGAGCCGAGTCTTCTGCCATCTGGATTCTTCACGCACGCTGTCGAATCTGTTTGGGGAAAACACACGGATACGAAATGTATTCAGGGGTCATTCGGGGAGATTGCCATTGGTTGCTTTGACAATGTTAGAGATAAGATGCAGGTGGCTCAGAGTTTGTATCCTGTGAAACAGGTGTCCAGCTGGAGGAGTGTGTGGATTCTGTACTCCCTCATCTGCGTGCTGGCACTGCAGGAAGGCAGCGAGGGCGCAAAAGCACGCTGCGGGAGAGAGCTAGTGGCTGACCTGGAGTTCGTGTGTGGAGACCGCGGATTTTACAGAGGTGAGTCTTCACAAATGTTCTTGGGTCGTTCGAGTCAAACTGCAGTTTTTTACTTATCTAGCCCATGTCTTTAAATCTGTAATCGTACTTATTCTCAGCATTCTATCATATTCATAACACTCAGCGTATCAGTTATGAAAAGTGGCCTTGCCCTGTTAAGATACAGACATGGCATTATCGTGTCACACCGTTATCTTGGTGTTGATTTCAATCTGCCAACCAGTAAGCAAACTGTGATGGGTTGGTGTTGTGGGCAGTCTGAAGTGATATAATAAAACCTATTGTATAACAGAATAAGAGACAGTTGCAACATGTACTCCAACTGATTTGCGGTTGTTGACGTCAACATTTCTAACGGCTGCTAACTGGGCCCTTTCACACTGTTCCATATCCAAGGCCACTTTCACTCTTTTCTCAAATCTCTCTTTCCTTCTCTCGGTCCTCCTCTCAAAAGGAACATTATGACATGGCCTCAATGTCATATCATTCAAAAATAAGTTTCAAAAAAATGTATGTTGTTTGTCATGGACAGGCAACTGTTTCTCATCCAGTATTGAGTTGTATTATTTACTTCTCTTAAAATAAAATGAATGTTTGCGTCAAGATTTTAGACAAATAGACAAATGCTCTGGAAAAATGGAATGTAAATGTGTTAAAACAATATCATGACCGACATTTAAGTCGTAAAAATGAAGAATCTCACTTCCTATCTCTTTGTGGTTAGGTAAACCTGGAGGACCCCGTACCAGCGGCCCTCGCTCTCGTGGGAAAGGGATTGTGGAGCAGTGCTGCGTGCGAGGATGTGACCTCCAGCATTTGGAGTCATACTGTGCCAAACCCAAAAGGGGGCGCCGTCATGCCCCTGCGTCTCTGCAACAGACTGTGGTGAGACTTCAGCTCTGTAGTTAGATTATAGAGCCCATTTAACTGATAACTGTGTTCACACTTTTTAATGGAATCAACCTACAGTACAAATAGCTTATAAGGTGCTTCATGATGCCATAGAAGAACGTTTTGGTTAAAGGACCTTTTTAAGAACCTCATCATCAAAATCTGTTTGTTGCAGGAAGAGCAGTTCTGGCAGGTTTTTCAACAGCGTTATCAAATACTCGCCGAGATGAACAGGGATCAGGAAACTACATCTCAAAGACTCAGAGAACGGGCACTGTACCAGTGGAACTTCACAGGTCCAGTTTTACTAAATTCAGATACCAAGACACCCAACCGGCCGACCTCTGCTCGCCAGCATCTGTCCACTGACCAGATTACACCAGGAGCAACATTTATCACACAGAATCGATAGCAAAAGCTCTTTTTGGACATCATCTTTCCTTGCAGAAGTATGAACTGAGAAGTGTTATGAGAACTAGTGGACAAGACGCCCTATTTTTTTTCTACTTTTCCTACATTGACTTTTGAATGTACGGTATGTAAGTGAAGTTTAGGGTGCAAGTATTAGTGTACTACACTTATAAACTTAAAAGATGTTAAATGTAAGACCACTGAAAGCGAGGTAAGTTATTTTGAATTATGTTAGAATTTTGAATGTGCAAATGCTTAAATGTGTTCTTGTACAAAGTTACCGATACAGTGTTACTAAATATATTTTCTTACTTTTTGTATTTCGGGTTTAATTTATATTTAGAAGTTTTGGGATTTGAACTTTCTGATACTTGTGAAATATCTATAAGCAATTTTAGATGCATAGATTTTTTCCCATTGCAATGCATTTTTAAATTCAAACGGTTTATTTTTGCTTTGATTTTAGAAGATGCTCTAGACTAGGAAGAGATTTCAGTTGTGAGAGCTGTAGGATATTAGAAGCTGCATGTTTCTTAGACATTTAAGAATCTCAGATATAGTCCCAATGACCTTTAAAGAAAAAACATGAGTCTGTTTACAATGAATAAATAATATCACCATATCACACTGCAGCCTTGGTGTGTTATCACTGTCTAAACATTGAGAAATTTTCTTTTTGGTATGCAGTGCATAGGTGAAGATTGATGTTATGACTTGGAGTTTCTCCAGTATTCTCCACAAATTGGTGAAAGAATTAGTCACAGGGGAGAAATACAACCAGTGCCAAAAGTCTCTTGCTGTTTGAACATCACAGACATTCTAGTTCACTTTTTTATTATTGTTTATTATTTATTTATTGCTAACATTTTTCTGACCACTTACCTGTACTATAAGAATATTTTCATGTAAGAATAGATCATGACATTGTATTGTGTTCCAGGACCATTTTTTGCCAGTGAATAATTCATAGGAGTTTGGTGGATTCAGATGAATCGCAATGATTTTTTTCATAAATCAGAATTCAACTCATTGATTCAATAATCCAGTTACAGTTCTTGAGTTAACAGTTAACAGCTGGAATATTATCAGCATAAATTCTTGTTCACACAAGGCTCAAGTCTAGACCACTTCTATGATGCTTTTTGCTTTCAATTTTGAAATCTTAAAATGAGGCCTATTTGAAGTATTGTGGCAGCCTAAAAACAAAACAGAGGTCAAATTGACAATGTTCATTTTTGGAATCAACTTTCCTCCAAACACATTCACCTCAATTTTAAAAGATTTAAAAGTTACACAATGTTTAGTTTGATCCAGGGAGAAAAAATAACCTCTGAGAATGTATTTACAACAAAGCAATAAAACATTTTCTCAGACAGAAACATGAGCATATGCATCACACAGATCTTTACACAACACATATAGAGTTCATGATTTTCATAATAAATTACAGATCGATCACAGTCAATGTAAAATAATGTAATTCTCAACTGGAATTTGTATTCAGGCCTACAGTGAATAGATCAGAATAAGGTATCCTTGTAATTTCTAGACTGGACTATAGCAATGACTGTGCTTGAATAACTCATACTGATATATGTTACACATGATTCAGAACACAGGAGCACGCCTAGCTTTCCATCTCTCTTAATCTCTTTCCAGTGCTGAAAAATCTTGCCTAAACCGATGTATGTCTTATAGTTACCAACAATGGGTTTCTCCCAAGAGAAACCTTTTTTCCCCTCTCTTTTTGTCTCTCTGCCCTTGAGCTCTGATAAAGTAGCTGCTGTGATTATCTGAAACATTGCAGGTGACCAATCTTCAGCCATCTAACACGCACGTACGCACACACACACGTCATGTGCTGAATATACATGATACAATTTAAACATGCACAAATAAAACAACGAAAGTCGGTGCAGAATGATGCAAGTGCATGTTAAGACTAACCTTTGAAATACTACTCTCTTTTTTTTTTTTTTAAATGTATTGCTTATTTTTCATAGTTAATGTAGCTAATGCATTAATGTTAACAAATACATATTTATTATTTAAGAAAAGTCACCTTCCATTTCTCAGAAACAAACATAGAAACCTGTAACCATCGGCATAAACATTAAGTAAATGTCATTTTGAGGGTTTCGCCATTTTTGCAATATCAGCATCACATTTCGCAGGTGAGGATTTATAGTTACAAACTAACAGCTGCTTCGGTCTTAGATAAGAAATACAGTTCATATCACACTTGTATTTTTCCTTCTGCGTCAAAGTCAGATAATACGGCTCACTCCCCCGTTCTGGAGATGGACCAAAACTGCAGGCCGCTGTGCTCAGGATAAACATGCCCTTTCAGCTCGGGCCAGGCAACATTGTCTATTTTACACAACAAAGCTGCAGTCTGTGGATAACTGTTCTTCATTGCCAAATAACATTTATCAGTAACTTTGTATTAAACGATCAATACAGCTAAATCTGAAACGGCATTTGTGGTACTCTATAAACGTCAACAGTCCGCTGCTAAAGAAATTCTTTGTTAAGTATTCTTAAAGAAAAAACTCTTCACCTGCAAATACTGGGGCACACAAACCTGTGGAGGAAATGTATCAGTTGTCAGAGACATTTGCATCAATTAGCATTTTAATAATCTTCTCACAGTCAAAACAGATGACTGAACCTGAGAAATCTTGACTTTGTGAGAGAAGAAAACACTTCTTAACACATTTTCTAGGCCAAACAAGATTGCCAAAAATTTGGGAAAAGGTACAAGGAAAGTTTGAGCAAAAGCGTCTTAGCATTGAAAATATGACAGTTATAGCCCACTGTTAGAGAAATATATTTACAAGGTAATGAATGCGGAAAAACACAAAAGAGCGTATGAATGACACTCTATTTATACATTTACACTTTAATCCAAATAAACATGGATTGCATTCAAACTATACATTTTTATCATTATATGTTCACCTTCTGGTTGCTGTCAACACAATACTCCAACATTGAGCTACCTTTATTTTAATGATAACGTTTGTTATTCTGCATTAGTAATAAACTGACCTCTGTTAAAAAGACTTTGGACATGTGATTTTCAGTAAATCAGTCGTATTTCAATCCAGGATCTATGTAAATAAAGAACTAACAAACATTTGTGTAATGATTTACCAATTAGCAGTGGAAAAAGCAAGAGACAGCAAGAGAATCACATCAAACTGCCAAACAGACACAGCAGAGAACATTTCATGTGCTTAAAGCATTTTGCCAGCTTCATCTGTAAGTCCACCTTACATTATTACATGATTTTTTGCTTTATAAGCATTTGTACTGGATCTAACAGAAAAGAGATTTATTTGACATATTTGTAATTAGTTTGAAAGAGGAAGAAAAATATTACGCAACAACAAATTCAAAGCATTCATTTTGTTGTGTGTAACCAACAGTATTCTTTTCTCACTAGGGGTACTTGCAACACTATGCATCTTATCGTCCTGCTGGTTATGCTGCAGGTGTGTAAATGTATTTATGAAAACATGTACATTTTTTCCAGAGAGAAATTACCCAGTTTAAGCCAATAAAGTTGGATTTTGATTTGGTTTCCCAGCTCTCCACGGCGTCCTGTGATCTGACCGTTCCATTAAACTTCAACATTGCTCTTCCTTGTCTCCCTGACAATACCCTTCAACTGTCTGAGTCTGGATTCACGTGGAGATTTAAGCCTGTTAACGCACAAGAGCTGAACAGTGAAGTGGAAATAAATTGGAAGGACAACATCTTGCACCTCACGAATGTAAACGGCAGTAATGAAGGAGAATACAGGTGTGTGCAGGAGGGATGGAAAGAAGAGCATCGGGTCAGGATGGGAAGAACGTTTACAATACGCGTGGGAGGTGAGACTTCAATAAAGTTTATTCAAGTTTGTAGTTTATTTCTAAATATAATAACGCATACTTTAAGTTTAGGTGTTATGTACTTAAAATGACATTTAAGTATACTGACAGAAAAATCTTAGTATACAGTATGTGGTCTATACTTTTACCATCGTACTTTTAAAAATCTTGATCAAGAGATTAAGTACACTTGGCCTGTGGTTACTCTTTTAAATTAATAATCTATTACTATAAGTAACCCTTAAGTATCGTTTTAAGTTCACTTAAAGAAAACTAACGACTACTAAACCAGTAGTTTACTGAGACTATACTAAAAAATGTGCTACTAGTATCAAACTCAGAATACCTAAAGTGCACTTGTACCGTAGTACAGTTGCATTACAAATGAAAAAAAAAAACCATAGTTGTAAACTAGTTGTACTTAAAGTTTAACACTGTTACGCTTATAATTTAAGAAGTGTGTCAATTTAGTCCCAAGTACAATCTTAAAGGTGTAAAAAGGTGCTTAAAAGGTTCTTCACAGCGATACCATAGAAGAA